>OX328124.1:93197687-93672334 GCA_946811695.1 Gonocerus acuteangulatus | reverse complement strand
ATACGAAGTTCCCAAAACTTTTCATTATTTCTAGCAATAGAAAATTGGTCTCATTTTACCTATCCTGTTTTACACACAAATACATTTTCCTAACATAAGAAATTACAAAAATAAAAATCAATAAAAAACTAAGGGAAAGAGACAAAAATTACAAAAAGAACGACAAACACCCGTTCATAAGAACTAAACAGACGTATTTGAAGTTTTAAGCACTTATTTCTTCGACTGACATCACCTAATCATAACTTGTTTCAGAATCTTTTCTGTAGAGAATTTAGAAAGCTTTCAAATAGTTTGTATCCACTTATCAAAATTTCCCAACCGTGTTCGAGATATTAATGAAAGTATACGAAGTTCCCAAAACTTTTCATGTCTGTTCATATAATATTTTATTCTAACCCTTCCTTAACCCCAAACGTAACCAAAAGTTTAAGATATTAGTTATGATAAAATTTTAACATGCAAAAAATGTTTCAACTGAATCCCATGATTTTATGTACCAAAACCAAAAACGCTATTCAGCAATTATGTTCCCAATTTTCTCGAAAACGGTTAAAGCTATCGCCTTAAAAACGGTTTCATTCGTTTTCCTAGGCCAAGAAGCCTACAAAACGAGTACTTACAAGCATATAAACTCAAAAATGTAAGTGTTGCGATTTTTTTTGCGCGAATTTCGCCTCAAACGCCATCTTCCAGTGGGCGGATTTTGCTGGTTAACGAACTTGAGCTTTCAAATTGGACGACGGCACTTCCGGATTGTTTCATGAGATCAATTTTATAAGCGGGGTTCCTCCGTATGAAGGGAGGGAGGAACCGCGCTAACAATATAAACAGATCTAAGGTAGCTGGTGAAAGAAAGAATGAGAAGGTCTCGTATTGCAATTCTCTGTATGCAGGGTCTACTTCCAGGTAAAGTCATATACTTTTACTGCCCTTTACCGTTACTTAGAAAGCTCTTTGTGTTTACAAACAAAGGACTCGGTATAGACCACCCGTATTAACCCAAAAGTGATTATATCAAGCTTGATAAACTTCCTCAATTAAATTAAGGAATTTAAGAGTGCTTAAAATAGGTTCTTGATCTAGTCAAAAAATTCAAGGAGAATTAGACCATGAATAGAAAATTTCGGCCAAACAGAAGGAAAATAACAATAACAAGGATAGTCAAACTTCGTTTTCAAAGATTGTTAGTTGTAACACAAAAACGGTCACTCATGATTCTAACAAATTAACTGTGAAGGGTGATTACATAAATATTCCTGTTGAGGCTTTAAAGCTTCAATTTAAAAAACATATTAACCCACAGGAATTATAGATTGGCCTAAAAACATAAAATCATTGAAAAAAGGATTTCTTATTATTGAATCAAACAAAAACGATATAGAGGTTATATCAACAGAGTTTTTAAATATATGCAAAGACCTGTTGATCAATAAAATTAAAATAAAAAATAAACTTTCGAACTGTTACATTTCACTTGCCACGATTTCCTAACCCTTTTCGAGATATTAAGGAAAAAATACGAAGGGGGCCTAATAGATATTCATACGGGATCTGAGAACCCCAAGATTCCGCAAAAATAAAATATTCTAATTATACGTATCCTGTTTTATTGGCAAATACATTTGACTACTATAAGCAATTGCAAACAATAGGGAATATGCCAAAGAACTCGGATTAGGAGCCTCGACAGTTTCAAGACATTTGAAGGAAATCGGCAAATCCAAAACTGACATTTCATACGGTACAGCCTGATATATTTCTAACAATGAATTATTTTTCTTATTTTAATTAATCTATTTTATTGTCAAATAAATTATCCAACTATAAGCAATAAAAAAATAGGAATAAAAACAGACAAAAAGAACCGTCCGAATAAACGAAATCAATTACTTCAAAGTTTAAGCTCTTATTTCTCCGATTGACATCGCTTATTCAAAACTTTCTTTAGAACCTTTTTTGTAGACCATTTAGTAAGCTTTCGAATGGTAACCTTTCGCTTCCCAAGATTTTCAACCGTTTTCGAGATATTAATGAAAGTATACGAAGTTCCCAAAATTTTCATTATTTCTAGCAACAGAAAATTGGTTCCATTTTTCCTATCCTGTTTTACAAACAAATACATTTTCCTAACATAGGAAATTACAAAAATAAAAAGCAATACAAAACCAAGGGAAAGAGACAAAAATTACAAAAAGAACGACAAAAACCCGTTCATAAGAACAAAACAGGCGTATTTGAAGTTTTAAGCACTTATTTCTCCGATTGACATAACCTAATCAAAAATAGTTTTAGAATCATTTTTCTGGAGAAGTTAGTAAGCTTTCAAATAGTTTCTATCCACTTACCCCGATTTCCCAACCGTGTTCGAGATATTAATGAAAGTATACGAAGTTCCCAAAACTTTTCATGTCTGTTCATAAAATATTTTATTCTAACCCTTCCTTAACTCCAAACGTAACATAACTTTCAACATATTAGTTTTAATGAAAGTAGAACATGCAGATAATGTTTCAACTGAATCCCGTGATTCTAAGTACCCAAACCAAAAACGGTATTCAAAAACTATTTTTCCAATTTTCTCGAAAACGGTTAAAGCTATCGCCTTGAAAATGGTTTCATTCGTTTTCCTAGCCCAAGAAGCCTATAAAAAGAGTACTTAGAAGCATATGAACTCAAAAAAAGTCCGACTCGCACGAACTGCGTCATCTTAGCGCGGTTCCATTTTTTTTTTTACGGCACATCTACATCTAGGTCATTAGCGCCGACATCCAGGGTGTAGCGAGGAATTTCACCAGCGAGCCGTGGGATGATAAAATTCCTGCCGGAGGTTGGGAATCGAACCCACCATCTCCCGCTTATGAATCCAAGGCGCTAGCCATTAGACCACGGGAGACCCCGGTTCCTGTTCATATCCCTATTCTCATTTGAAAAGCATAGAATAGAAACAGATAATATTTTCCTCGGCCTTTGTTCAAAGGGTTTTATGGCTATACCTGGGGTCAGGGCCGCAAGACCCTAGAATCCTCTTCTACCGATACTTCATTTCATACGTTTCAATGAATTGGAAAATATCAAATATTTTCACACATTCCTGTGTTCTTTTACTATAGTAATAATTCTACAGATAAAATCAATTAAAAAATAAAATAAAAAAACCAACAGCATAAAGGCAATTGAAAATATTCAAAAGACGTCAACGAATCTTTTTCTCTTGGCAAGCTATATTTCTAACAATGAATTGTTTTTCTGATTTTGCCTAATCTGTTTTATTGTAAAATACATTATCCAACTATAAGCAATTAAAAACTAACAAGGAATAAAAACAGACAAAAAGAACAGTTCGAATAAGCAAAATCAATTACTTTAATGTTTTAAGCACTTATTTCTCCGATTGACATCGCCTAATCAAAACTTTCATCAGAACCTTTTTTGTAGAGCATTTAGTAAGCTTTCTAATGGTATTCTTTTGTTTCCCAAGGTTCTCAACCTTTTTCGAGATATTAAGGAAAATATACAAAGTTACCAAAACTTTTTAAGTCTGTTAATAAAATATTTTATTCTAACCCTTCCTTAACTCCAAACGTAACCAAAATTTCAACATATTAGTTTTGATGAAAGTAGAACATGCAGAAAATGTTTCAACTGAATCCCATGATTCTAAGTACCCAAACCAAAAACGGTATTCAAAAAATATTTTTCCAATTTTCTCGAAAACGGTTAAAGCTATCGCCTTGAAAATGGTTTCATTCATTTTCCTATCCCAGGAATCATATAAAACGAGTACTTAGAAGCTTATGAACTCAAAAACGTAAGCGTTACGATTTTTTTTGCGCGAATTTCGCCCCAAACGCCATCTTCCAGTAGGCGGATTTTGCTGGTTAACGAACTTGACCTTTCAAATTGGACGAAGGATTTTTGTACCAAATTTCATCAAAATCGGACCATTCGTCTTCTAGCTAAAGAGCGAACAGACAAATATATATATATATATATATATATATATATATATATATATATATATACAAATTTGAACCACCGTTATTTTCGGTCTCTAGGGGTTCTGAAACGCGAAATTTTCTAGTCGGCACTTCCGGATTGTTTCATTGTATCAACCCTATAAGCGGGGTTCCTCCCTATGGGGGAGGGAGGAACCGCGCTAACATAAGCGTTACGATTTTTTCTGCGCGAATTTCGCCCCAAACGCCATCTTCCAGTGGGCGGATTTTGCTGGTTAACGAACTTGACCTTTCAAATTGGACGAGGGATATTTGTACCAAATTTCATCAAAATCGGACCATCAGGGAAGCCAGAAATGAGCGAACAGACAAATATATATATATATATATATATATATATATATATATATATATATATATATATATGTATATATACAAATTTGAACCACCGTTATTTCCGGTCTCTAGGGGGTTCTGAAACGCGAAATTTTCTAGTCGGCACTTCCGGATTGTTTCAGTGTATCAACCTTATAAGCGGGGTTCCTCCCTATGGGGGAGGGAGGAACCGCGCTAAAAGGCAGACTTCTGAGGATTCCAAGAATACAACAAACTACAAAATAATTACATTAACTATATACAAGAGTTCAACGAACTCATCAGTCAAGCAGCCGAAACTTACATTCCAAAAACTAAGACCATTACGAATCAGATTCGTGTCCCTTGGTGGAATGAACGATGCAAACAAGCAGTAAAAGAAAAACGCTATGCTCTTAACAAATTCAGGCGAAATCCTAGTACTGAGTTCTTAATTAAATATAAAAAGGCAAAAGCTATCTGCCGGCACGTAATAATAGAGAGCAAAAGACAAAGTGGGATAGACTTCTTGACAACAGTAAACTCACAAACACAGACTAAAACGATATGGGATAATCTAAATAAAATTATAAAAAAAAAAAGTATAGAAGACCCATATCAGGACTGAAAATCTATAACACAGTACTAACTGACACTACCGAAATCACGAATACCCTCGGTAGACACTTCAGAGACATATCGAAGGCTCCACAAAACGACGACGCATATGAAGACTACATGATACGTAACGAATTTAACTTCGGAATCACTCAGAATGAAATAAACTGTCTAAACGAACCATTCTGCCTCAACGAACTCCAGCACGCACTACAAAACGCTAAAGACAGCTCACCAGGACCCGACAATATAACATACTCAATGCTCAAGCACCTACCGAACAACTGTCTCATCCAACTATTACATGTTATGAACTCAATATATGCTTCAGGAAATGTCCCTGAATGTTGGACTAATAGCATCGTTATTCCGATACTTAAACCTAATAAAGATAAATCTGACATTGCAAGCTACAGACCAATTTCTCTAACCAGCTGTGTCTGCAAGGTATTCGAAAAAATGCTAAATAAGAGATTGCTTTGGGTACTGGAAAAAGAAAATCTATTATCCCCGTATCAGTGTGGTTTTAGAAAATTCCACTCATCCTCAGATCATCTAGTCAGACTGGAATCTTATATAGTCGACTCGTTCTTGAATTAGAAGTCAACGATGGCAAACTCATTTGACATACACAAGGCATACGACACAGTATGGCAAAGAGTAATAATTTCCAAACTCTACGAATGGGGCGTTCGAGGAAATGCGCTTAAATTTATGAACGGGTTTATCTCGAACAGAACATTTAGAGTTCGAAATGGAGCATGTATTTCAGATGTCTTTAAACAAGAAATAGGTGTTCCACAGGGGAGTGTATTAAGCACAACACTGTAACTCATAGCAATGGATTTTGTCAGAGATTTCATTCCTCCCGATGTACAGTACTGTCTATATGTCGACGATCTACTCATATTCTATTCGGAAAAGTCAGTTGAAGAATTACAAAATAGAATACAAGAAACAATTCACTCACTCGAACACTGGACGACAAAACTTGGACTTAAATTCTCTACAGACAAGACAAAGTCAATTCTTTTTACGAGAAAACGACGAGACACAAATTATCAACTACACATATACAATACAAATGTGATTAAATTTCTTGGCTTACACTTTGACAGTCACCTAACATGGGCCCCCCATCTAAAAGAACTTGTCACTAGATGTAAAAAATCATTACATATTTTGAGAGTTCTTGGTAATACGAAATGGGGAGCAAGCAGGAAAGTATTGCTAACCGTCTATCGTAGTTTCACCAGATCTATCCTAGATTATGGATGGGTTGCGTACTCGTCTGCTAAACCCACTACTCTTAACATGCTGGACATAATACACAACACCGGTATTCGATTATCGCTAGGTGCTTTCAGGTCTAGTCCGGTAATGAGTTTGCTAGCAGAGGCAGGAGAACCTCCTTTACATATAAGGAGCTATATTCTATTAAAGAGATATTTTTGTAAAATAAAGGTTTTTTCTCCTACTTCATGTGTTAGTGGTATAATACAAAATACGTACTTATGATTATGAAGATTATGAACAAAAAAGAAATCATATCCGACCTTTTATTATTAGATGTAAGGAAATCGAAGAAAATTTTGGCTTGGTAATTCCACGTGTAAAAACACACAATCATTCAATAACACCACCATGGACAATACAAAATTTTAACATAGACATAACACTGACAAAATTCAAGAAGGCAAACCCCATGTCAAAGGGTCTCACCGTGTTTCCATATGAAATCTGCACTGGCGTCTTTCTTGACTTTGATGTATTTATTTTATTTCTAGTTCCTAGAAATAATTTTTCGTCAATTATCAAACCTCTAACTGTACTCGTTTTGAAGGAATAAGGCTTGAAACCCCTAACTTCAAAGCCGTTTTTCTATGGAACTATACTAGATATTTAAATGGAAATAATGTGAATTGAAGCTATCGATTAGGTAGGTGTACCTTGCGTATTTTTTTCATAATTTTCGGACCACTTATAAGATAAGAAAAAAAAATTATGAAGATTTGAAGGGCGGTTTTCCCTAACTAACCCTCGAAGCACACCTACCAAAAAAATCACGTAAAATCAGTATCTTCTCAACTATTATCCGTAAAAGTTTCATAGATGTGTGAAAGGTGCATCATACATGAAATTAGAAAAATCTAATATCGATAGCTAAATACTAAAAACCAGACGTCTCGAAAATATCTCAAGTTACTCTTAGGACGTTTTTGTTATTCAAATATGAACCCCAGGATTCCTCAGTACATAATCTGTACTATACAGATCGAAAAACTATTGTCATATTGTAAGCCGCTGAAATAATAAATACTAAAAATCTTCATTTTCTACAAAAGATAATTAATCTTAATTACTATTTTCCTCAATAGTTTTGGTAAGATTTGTAACATGAGATGAAACTGCAACAAATGTTACCTCGCTGATCTATTAGACGGAAATAAAAACGATATTCATGTTGAGTACTTATAAGAAAATGGCGACATATTAATGATTAATGTTCGTTATCGGCAATTCAATAGCAAGAAATATCAAATGTTTCATTGAATACAATTTTTTTTTATTTTCTAATATTTTTTAATATTTATTTATGAGCATGTATACGCATCTAAGGCGTTTCTCTCCAAACAGTTATTGCATTTATACATCAGTTACAATATTACATATATACATCTATAAACAAGTGGTATTATTCGTATCCATCTGGTTGATCAATCTACTATATATTTGTCAAATACCACTCACTCACTCACTCATCTATCAACGCCCAGCCCAAACCGCTCGACAGAAAATTTTGAAATTTTGCATGGACACTCCCTATATAACGTAGGCACTCACTAAGAAAGGATTTTTTGATATTCGTATTTTTAAGCATTTTTAGGGGGGTTTAAAGTTTGAGTTGGTTAGAGATGGCAAGCCTAGGCAGCCTGCGTTGCTAGGACGATAAAGAACAGCTTTTACCTTACATTATCTATCTCATAGTTTTATTTCTAATTGAGGTTAATTTCAACTACGATGGCAGACCTTGAATTACTAGAAATTAACTGTCCCTCATAGAGTTTTAATTGCGTTTCATTTCTGCCTGTCCCCGTCAGATAGGCTTGCCATATTTTTGGAGAGTTAAACCGAGACACATTAATATGATATGGGCATACCAGGGGGGAGGGATAAAAAGAGTGCAAATTATAAGCAAAATGTTTGGTGAGTTTTAAGCCTAGCAACTAACGGGAAGGGGGAATCCTAAACTGTTAGTCTACCCAAACCTTAAAAATAAGAACGGAACTTTTTTTGCTACTTGATTTTCTTAAAACAATCTCTCAGCCAAATAGTAGTGTCTGGCAGCTGGCAGCGCTGTGCAGGTAGTTCCAGCGTTTTACAGTTAGATTACTTCTCATATCTTTGACACTGTGAGCAGTAGTAAAAATGTTGATTGTAGAAAAGGAACCGATTTAAAAAAGATTCTTATAAACATTTATTCATTACTTTTTACATCTTACAGCCATTTCCAGGACATTGATAAAACCGGGCGCTGGACACCGAAACAGTTGCAAACTACCGGGACAGTCCCGGTCAAACCGTGATGTATGGCATATCCTTAGGTTTTCCAGGTGAGGTAATAATATCCGGAACCCTTGCAATGCCTTCTCGCCTATAACCTTGGTAATACTCGTAAATATATTGGGTGTTACCATATGACTTCTTGGAAACATAATCAAAAATCAGTCCCGTAACAGGCCACGAGGGCCCTGAGGGGCAGATACTATAGAGGTATCTGATTCATGACCATACGGCACACTAGGGAGATAGTGTGGTCAGTATGCTCCGGCCGCCTGATTTTCCCCTTGGCTGCTTCGGCTGCTAGAGTCATTAGCACCAACCAAGGTACCCATTATTAAATTAATTAAACGCTGGGTTGACCTAGGGACGGTCAGAAAGGCCGAATTCAACCCATGAACAAAGACACTAGAAGAAAAAATCTTTAGTGCTTGCTCGGTATTTGAACTAAGGCCTCTAGCTTATTAGTCCAGTGCTCTACCACTGAGCTAACCTCGCCCCTTGGAAACATAAACTTTTAAATTTTAACGCCCATTGAATAAAATATAGTATGACGGGAACCGTGCTATAATAAACTGCACAGAATTGTGTAGTAACGTAATTTTAATGAATCATTATTTAACGCAATTAAATAACTACTTATCTGCCGTGACGAAGCACGGGTATCAGCTAGTTAGTTATAAATCGGATTACATATTCATTCACTACATATTATTCGTTCTTTACAGTTTACCAAGTGATGCAATACCTTCGTTTTGTTTTTTATTGTACTTGTTTGAATATAATAGAGACATGGGATGTTTCTCTTGTGAAAAAAAAATGTTTTTTTTTTTTTAAATACAATTACTAGAACATAAAAAGATACACGTGTGATTACGCTAATGGAAATAGGAGCATAGGTTGCTGTTCACATGTAGCCTCGATAATTTATTTCTTATCACTTGGTCGTTACTAATAAAAAAAAGTGAACCCGCGGAAATATTAACACATTTATTCGAAGTTACAAGTGATACCAAAACTATTGAGAAAATTAGTGATTAAGATGAATTATCTTTTGTAGAAAATGAAGATTTTTAGTATTTATTATTTCAGCGGCTTACAATACGACAATAGTTTTTCGATCTGCATAATACAGATTATGCTCTGAGCAATGTGAGGGTTCATATTTGAATAACAAAAACGTCCTAAGAGTAACTTGAGATATTTTCGATACATCTGGTTTTTAGTGTTTAGCTATCGATATTAGATTTTTCTAATTTCATGTATGATGCACCTTTCACACATCTATGAAACTTTTACGGATAATAGTTGAGAAGATACTGATTTTACGTGATTTTTTTGGTAGGTGTGCTTCGAGGGTTAGGGAAAACCGCCCTTCAAATCTTTACAATTTTTTTTCTTATCTTATAAGTGGTCCGAAAATTATGAAAAAAATACGCAAGGTACACCTAATCGATAGCTTCAATTCACATTATTTCCATTTAAATATCTAGTATAGTTTCATAGAAAAACGACTTTGAAGTTTGGGGTTTCAACCCTTATTCCCTCAAAACAAGTACAGTTAGAGGTTTGATAATTGACGAAAAATTATTTCTAGGAACTAGAAATAAAATAAATACATCAAAGTCAAGAAAGACGCCAGTGCAGATTTCATATGGAAACACGGTGAGACCCTTTGCTATACAAACAATACTTTACAAAACTGACTTCTGAACACAAAAACAGCATATTTCTCTACACCGACGGGTCAATAACAACAAACGGCGTAGGAGCTGCTGCAATCATGGAAGATGAAGTACACAGCCAAAAACTCCCTCCTTGCTTCAGCATTCTTGGAGCGGAACTGCATGCCATTCTCCTCGCATTAAATAACGTCCCATCATCACACCTAACACACATAATCATCTGCAGTGACTCTTTGAGCTCGTTGCAATGTTTACAAAACATCCACACATCCTACATGTACGGAAATAAAAGAACAAATTCATAACTTACGAACTTACGGTAAACATGTAACACTATGGTGGCTACCAGGACACGAAGTAGGAAGTAGTAGTACGGAGTGAGGAAGTAGTAGTAGCAAGACTACGCATTGGCCACAGCCGTCTGACTCACGAATATCTAATGACAAATACGGACAAACCAAAATGTCGATCATGCAATACAGACCTCACAATCAAACATATACTGACTGAGTGCTACTTAAGCCCTGATCTAGATATCTCATATGACATGACAGAACTCCTTGGAGATGACAGCCACCATATTGACACAATACTGAAACATTTAGAGAACATAAACATCTACGATAAAATATAACAACTGAACTTATACCAAGCCAAATTTTCTTACAGAAGCATAGCAAATATATGAAAAATGTTGACTCATTTACAGAAAAGATGAGCTAACAGACCATTTTATGTTGCCCTCTACCGAAATGTATTGAAGAAAATGCACATCGCTACCAAAGCGATGCATAAAATAATCAATAATAATAATAATAATAAACTATGATGGCAGACCATGAATCACTAGAAATAAACTGTGATTTAGTCCCTCATAGTGTTTACGCTATACCTGGTGACGTCCTATCCGAGGTAATGATATCCCGAACCCTTGCACAGCCTCCTCACCCATCAACATCCCCAATCAGAACACTTCTTGGTAATGCTCGCAAATATTATGGGTGTTTCCAAATGACATCTTCGAACACAAATTTTTTAAATTTTAACGTCCATTGATTGTTGACAACGAATTTTAACCTGTGTTTGACTGTTAAACTCCTGTTACTGGTAACCTATAGATGACGGGTTATCTCTTGGTTATTTGTTTCTTGACAAGTTCCCCAGTTTCAAGAAAAGTTATACTTTGATTACTTATCAATTGATAATAACTTATAGTATGACGGGAACCGTGCTATAATAAACTGCACAAAATTATGCGGTAGCATTAATTTTGATGATACATTATTTTTCGCAATTAAATAACTACTTATATGCCGTGACGAAGCACAGGTAGTCAGCTAGCAATTAGATAATATAATAAATTTCTCCTTAACTTTACACGAATCAGGCTAAAATATGACTGACATTTCCATGGGCGTATATAGAAAATAATTTCGGAGGGGGCTGGGAAAAGTTCGGGGGGGGGGCTGAGACCATTTCCGGTGTCTGGAATACTAACAATTTAGATCTTGGAAGAGTTTTAGCCAACTTAAACGCTATTAAACCCAAAATAGAATATGCTTTATAAACTAAATGATATTATTTAATTTATTTTTAAGGGTTTTATGAAATTTTTACCGATCAAATCAAAATTTCGGGAGGGGGGGCTGCAGCCCCCCTTATATACGCCCATGGACATTTCTTTTATTTTAAAATTTCAGAATGTCTTTATAAGATGGCTTCCAAGACAGAGGTTACAAGAGGATCCAAGGTGTGTCAGGTCCTGTAGATAATGTAATTCGAGACTCCTGGACGGTGTCAAAGGATCCTTTCATCAGTCAATTACCTGCTTCCAGTAAGCCTTAACTTCCCCTCATTCTCCACCTACAGTAGCCTGCCCCGCAAATTCATTTACATAAATGGAAATTTTCTCTCTAAAGTGTGAAAGACCTATCTTCCCTTCCTCTTTTCTTTACTGCTTTTTCATTTTTTTCCCTTTTCCTTTGCTTCTCACCCTTTATGTTCCTCGCTAACGTTTTGATAAGGTTACAAGTACTAGGGCCTCTTGCCGCAAATGCTTCTTCAGCTCACGCCTCAATTCCGCATAAGTAGTCCTCACCAACATTATAAAACTAAAAGTCGGACTCGCAGGGACTGCGTAATCTTAGTGCATTCCCATTCTTATCCCCGTTGTCATTCGGTAAATTTTACCCCAAACTTTGAAACATTTTAAAATAAATAAATTTAAATTTTTTCTTTTGCTTTTTTATAAAACAACAATGTATATAACTGGAACATCAAGAAATAAATTCAAACATTAATTAATCTGCAAAATATGTATTAAAAATTCACATAATAGCTAGAAAATCCTAAAACTTAATATTGTTCATGCACCAAATAATTATCCTGAAAAACATATTACCAAACTGAAAAAAAATTCTAACGAACAATAAACTAGAATGATCAAAAGCCAGAAAAAATAGGAACTTTATGAAAATACAATGTTCTGTCCAAATGAGACTCGTTAACATTTAACACATTTTAGTGATCGGTAATGGCGGCATATCGCCCTTCTACACACTGTGCATAGCGATTTCGTCTTTCTGTTATCGTTTCTGCCACAAAATGAACATCTCACGGTTTTTTTTTCAAGATAAAGAAAGAGGTTGAAGGACCATCAGGAGTTGATTCATCTCCCAAAACAACAAGACTCAGTGTCTTCAGGGGTTTTGGTATGTTCTCGTCAGGCACTAACTGCCACATGAGCTTTCACCAGTTGGTAGGCCAAATCAAGGAAAAAATCTTTTCTGGGCAGTTTCAGGCCTTTTTTTCACTTGAAAAGCCAAATTATAAAAGTGATCGGCCTGTGAAGATTTATTAGAAGATCGAAAAAGTTAGCCGTTAACTACACCGTGGGATAAAAAATACCACATACACAACTCGCGACCTTCTCATGCAACGATTAGCAGACAAGTGGCTTTGTTTATATTAGTTTTTACTAAATAATGCATTTCCGATTATTTAGGAAAAAGGAGGGAGTCTCTTTGATTTACGGAAATTAAGAAATACGCCATAGAACAAAGTGTGGGGTGTTTTTCACCCCACGGTGTCAATCCAGGATTAATATAAAAAAATAGACTATGTAATATATTAGCTATTTATTATGTGTATCATAAACAATATTTATTGAAATAAATCAAAATAAGTTAATTTTATAAATTATGTACTATTTATATATATAAAAATCACGTGTCTGTCTGTTTATTTATTTATTTGTTTGTTTGTTCCTTATACAAATCTACACCATTTGACCGATTTTGACCAAACTTGGCACACAGGTAGGTCTTGATACGAGAAATCTCCTAGGCTAGATCAAAATAGTCAAATTTTAAAATTTGGTCAAAAGTTCAAAAGTTTTGTTCAAGAAAAATTGGCTACACTGAACCATTCAGATTGTGACGGCCATTTTGAATCGACAACTACTGGCCTCTGTCGGCTGTTAGATGAAGTTCTGTTGTGCTGGCCTCTGCCGGGTATCATTATGAACTAAATTCTCATCGTTTGACCGATTTTCGTAACTGGGTATAGACAACTAGGTATCAAGTAGATATTGATACGGGGAGAGTCATAGACAGAAAGTAGGTGTAGCATGGCACACTGGGTAACAGCTAGTAAGTTATAAATATTATTAAGAAGCATGTCAAATAATAATTGACGGGCGTGCACCAATAGGGAGGCAGCTTCATTCTTGGGCATTTTTAGGTCAGAACATTATCATGGATTATCCCTATTTTCTGATACAATAATTAAGCAGCTCTGAACATATCAGTAGTGGGATCACAGCAACTATACCGCTGTGTGAGGTCCACTATTGACTTTCCAGCTGCCTGTAGCCAACTCCTGCTCTTAAAAACTGAGAAAGACAATGACTTGTTGAACCTCGCACACAAATAAATCTGACAAAATGAGATGATATTCCGTTAAAATGTGTGGATTCTTCATCTAAACTGATGTTGATGATTTGACAGAAACAGAGCCAGAAAACGACTGAATTTTGTATTAATTGAACTTATTTGTATAGTACTTTTTTGTTTGTTTTGTCACATTAGCTTCATCAATTAAAGATGTGATTGAAAGGAAATTTTCTTCTTTTTAGTTGAAATATTCGTAATTTATTGGCGTTTTATAGAACGTGACACAATAAGGAGGCAGCTACAAATCATTAAAACTGACACCACCACTCTACAAAAGGAAGGATGGTACCCTTGTGGACTTACGTTTACAAGTAGGTGGTTTTGTTATAAGAAGAAGAAAATGGAATAAATATCAAGAAATAAAAATTTATATATATATATATATTATTTATTTTTGCCGAAAATGAGAAGGAATGAGCTGTTTCCTTATTGAAGCACGCACTTAAATTACATTAATGCATGCCTCTAATATTACTAACATTAGTTTGTTTTTTTTTTTTTTTTACGGCGCATCGACATAAATCGTGGCCATTAGCGCCGACGTCCAGGGTGCAGCCAGGAATTTTCTCAGCGCGAGCCCTGAGATGAGAAAATTTCTGGCGCCGGTGGGGAAACCCACCATTTCCCGCTTATGAATCTAGCGCGCTAGCCACTAGACCACGGGAGACCCCACTAACATTAGTTATACTAATCATCATTATATAAGGCCTAATCCCGGCTATAGGGAAACCTTGTCAGCGGTAAAAAAAAAAAAAAAAAAAAAAAAAAAATATAAACTACAAAGAAATACAAAATGTAGTGGAATGGGAAGGCTACAGCATATGTACCGTAAATACCTCATCTGTCCTTGACAAACACCCCACTCCCCGGCGATAAGGCGAGCATATTATCAGTCCTTTGTTGGCGTCCGGGGTTATTATACACAAGTTCCAAGGATATCATGGTTTCGCGGGAATTTAATACAACAACATGGATGATTTTTAATAAGTGCTGATGCTGTACATTGTTTGGATTTAGGAGAGTCGCCCACGTGGTATTTGCTTTGGAATATTTGAGTCCTAATTGATTTATTAATTACTTTGTTTTAGCATGCATCTCATTCACTAATTTTGAATGGCTCTATAAATACCTTTATTCCTGTTCTCATAATTACAGTTTTTTCCAGGGGAGTAATGTATGATATAACCTAAAAAGCATGCCATGTAATTAATTTTACCAATATTTGAATTTATAATTTTATTAAATAATTTCTTTTGAGCGCGTGTCCTCCTTCTCTAAAGGGGTAAAAACCCTTTATAAGCCGGCAAAGACCGGATAACACTATCCGGAAGTGCTGATGAAAAAAGTCTAAAGGCTCGTTCATATTTATATATATTCCTCCATAAAATGAAATAAGTTGAATCACTTTCACATTCTCTTATTACTGTCTAGCAAACATTGACCTTCTTGTTGAAGAGAACTTTTGAAGTTAATAGTTTTTATTCTTAGTTATTTATAAAGCTTAAATTTATTTACCTTATTTCTGTCTTTAAACGAAATCATATCATATTAAAATTTGCATATACTAATAAACAGAAATCAAGCAAATAGAACAAGGAAGCATGAGCATACTGTTAGGACACTGCGATAAGTATGGCATATTTTTTTTTCTCCTCTGCCTATTCCTATTTCTTGCCTCTCTCTCTCTCTCTCTCTCTCTCTCTCTCTCTCTATATATATATATATATATATATATATATATATATATATATATATATATATATATATATATATATATCAGGGCCACCACAGGGGGGGGGGGACTGCCCCCACTACAGTTGTCCCGGGCGCGGGCGTCTCGCTAATTGGAAAAAATGCATAGATTTTGAGCTTGTAAAAAGAAAGGAGTTTAGAAATATAGACGGACGTAGCCTATGTTTATTGGAATGGGATCTATATGTTTTTTAATGCACATAAACATCAAAAGAAGTGCAGTCCCAGAATAGTATATTTCATTAGGAGGCGTAATAAAACTACAAGTACCGAAAGTGACCTTTGCTGCACAGATTGTCGTCCTTTATTCTTATTTCGCTCTAAACTCAAGATGAAAATAATTTTAAAATGTCCCAAGTCCTAAAGCAAAGTACTAGAATTTTCAGTCTAGCTCTGAGTAGTGGGGGCCCGTGATCTGATCCTGGGCCCGGCTCTGAGATGTGGCGGCCCTGACATATAAGAATATACAAACAAATAAATGTTTTGTTTTTGCCGAAAAACCGTAGCCTGGTAAACTATTGGTTCTAAAATATTTTGTCAAATACGAAAAGACAAGTTCGTTAACTATCAGAATCTTCCTAATGTGAATGATATTTCTATCACTTTATGATAAGGGGAATCGCGTAAAATCATTTTCAGGGTTTGTTCATTGAATTTTTTGACGAAACGTGTAAAAACTAGAATTTCCGTTTCACTTCTCTAGAACGTCCGGACTGAGTTGACACTTTTTTTACGTTTCACGTTCAAACTAGGAGACATTAATTTTCGTTACATTTGGTAAAGAGGAGGTTTAAAAGAAAAACATTTCATATAATATAAATTTAATTTATTTATTTAATTAAATTAAATTAAAAGCCTTATTTAATTTATTTTTAAGGGTTTTAAGACACATTGTTCCATCAAATCTAAATTTCGGGGGGGAGGCTGCAGACCCCTCAGCCCCCCCTTATATACGCCCATGCTGGTGACCTATAGATAACGGGTTATATCTAGGTTATCTGTTTCTTTATACTGGTCCGGAGCGCCCCAATGTCAAGAAACTTATCAATTGATGAAAAACTTATAGTATGACGGGGACGATGCTATAATAAACTGCAAAAAATTATGTAGTAGGGTTAATATTGATGATACATTATTTAACGCAATAAAATATCTTCTTATCTGCTGTGACGAAGCACGAGTATTCGGCTAGTTACATATAAAAAAACATCAGGTTTTAAGTAAGAAATGTGGGATTTTTAGATGGCAGCCGATTATTCATTCGTTTTAACAAAGTCCGAAGAACTATAGCTATATCAGAAATAAGAGAGCAAAATTATCAATGTTTATATTGTTTTGGCTTAGGTAACTGTAAGCAAATTCTTAAAGAATGAGGCATACTACAAAATTTTGATTTGATGGAACAATGTGTCTTAAAACCCGTAAAAATAAATCAAATAAGATCACTTAGTTCAAAAAAAATATTTAATTTTAGTTGTAATAGCGTCTTATTTGCCTAAAACTATTCCAAGTTCTAAATTGTTAGTATTCCATGCCCCGAAATTTTCTGAGCCACCCGAAAGTATTTCCTATATACGCTTTTGGTTACCTTAAAATTTAAAAATATATTTTTCTCACGTGTCATTTGGAAACACCCATTATATTTCCGAGCATGACCAAGAGGTGTTCTGACTGGGGGGGGGGGGGGGAAGAGGAGTCTTAAATGGAAAAAATAAATAGTCTATGTACATATAATAACAAAAACAGAGAGTATATTACAGACAGCATACATTACAACACACAAAACACAACAACTCACAGCATATTAAAATAAAACTAAATTTAACATTATAAATATAATACTTTACTCAGAAGGGCGTAATAACCTTGCCTGTTTATTGCCCTCCAAAACAGGAATCTAATCTAATCTATTCTGACTGGGGATGTTGGTGGGTGAGGGGGCTGTGCAAGGGTTCGGGATATTATTACCTCGGATGGACCATCACCAGGTACAGCGAAAACTCTATGTGGGACAAGTTTAAATGAATTAAAATGGTGATTTTGTCCCTTATAGCATAAAGTCTGTTTTGGACAGTTTATTTCTATTAATTCAAGTACTGCCATCATACTTTAAATTAACCTCAATTATAAATAATAATATTAAATAGATACAGTACGGTTACAGCTGTTCTTTATCGTCCTAGCAACGCATGCTGCCAGGGCTTGCCTGCTCTAACAAACTAAAACTTTAATCCCCTCTAAAAATACTTAAAACTTCGAATATCACAAAATCCTTTTTTAGCGGGTGTCTCCGTTCTATAGGGAGCGTCCATGCAAAATTTCAAGTTTTTCTGTCAAGTGGTTTGGGCTGGGCGATGATAGGTCAGTGAGTCAGTGAGTCAGTAAGTGAGTGAGTGAGTGAGTGGTATTTGACAAATATATAGTAGGTTAGGATATCCTCTAAAGATTTACCGTAAAATAAACCTTTTTTTTTTTGCAACAGAGAAGGCTATGCGGATCGGATATTCATTTTTTTTAATTGAAACAGTCCTATTTTTGCTTTCTGTGATTCTGACTCTGTGTAGAAAAATGAGGAACTTTTATTTTAATTTTATGTTCCTGAATTTGAGCAAGAGGCTCTAAACGAAATTAATTCTTTTTTCTTTGTTTTATTGAAGCGAGCCAAATTTGTCGATAACGAAATCACTAGGCTTCATTTAATTAATTTGATTAACCCGTTGTCATACAATGACGTTTGGGAGACGTCATTCATTTCATGAGATATTATTGACATCTCCCAGACGTCCTGCCATATTAATACCGTTATTTGGACGCGGTGACACACTTTTTATTTGTAGATCAATGAGTTAAGATTTATTTCCTATATTAGATATATATAGAGCGCATCATTGAGTGCTGCGCCTTTATCAAATGCAAGGTAAAATATTATGCAACACTCCAAAGACGGAATTGAGCCAACGAATAAAATTAACCCAGTGCTGCAAATAAAACTTTTAATCCTGATATATCTACATTTCTTACTTAATTTTTTTTTAACGGCGCATCTTGGCCATTAGCGCCGACATCCAGGGTGCAGCCAGAAATTTTCTCAACGAGCTCTGAGGTGAGAAAATTCCTGTCGCCTGTGGGGGTCGAACCTACCATCTCCCGCTTATGAATCTAAGGCGCTAGTCACTAGACCAAGGGAGACCCCTTCTTCCTTACTTAATTCATTTAAATTTTATTTTACAATGTTTTGGGCTAATAATGAATATAATGAAATGATATAACGGCTTCATATTATATTTTTGCAGTTTTCTAAGGGTATGGAGTACTTCGAAGAGGTCGCCAAAATAGATTCAGCTTGTGGCCGAATTTGGAAGAATCATTCGCAACTTCATGAAGACATTAAAGAGATTGAAAACTGGTTAAAGGACCAAAAACACTTGCCTCAGGATGCAGGTAATTACGGTATCAATTATAATATTTACAGTTCTATGGATATTTTCCGAAGTATGATTTAACAAGTTAAATATATAAGTAAACTAACGTTCAAGATGTATGAGCCACCCTTGGTATTTAGGTATGAGCCACCCTTGGTCCTTAGGTATGAGCCACCCTTGGTCTTTGGGAATGAGCCACCCTTGGTCTTTAGGTATGAGCCACCCTTGGTCTTTAGGTATGAGCCACCCTTGGTCTTTAGGTATGAGCCACCCTTGGTCTTTAGGTATGAGCCACCCTTGGTCTTTAGGTGTGAGCCACCCTTGGTCTTTAGGTATGAGCCACCCTTGGTCTTTAGGTATGAGCCACCCTTGGTCTTTAGGTATGAGGCACCCTTGGTCTTTAGGTATGAGCCACCCTTGGTCTTTAGGTATGAGCCACCCTTGGTCTTTAGGTATGAGCCCAAATGCGGTCTTTATAAAAAGTTTTATATCACTGATTAAATTTAGTTGATTTGTAATAAATCTAACGCTGCTTTATAACCTGAAAGAATATATATTTATTTATTTTACCAACAATTCAGATTTTTATGCTAGATAAAAAATAAAAAAGGTTTTGACATTTTTTCCTAATGCAAAACGTCATTTATCCATCAATGGAACGACTGTCCGGAGTTCGGGTCCAGACACGGTCGAGTGAGGTTGTCCGTCCTAAGTGCTCCGGGATCCGTGCTAGGATAGTCCTTTCTGTGGTCTCTACCAGTAGGCGGTTTATTGCTACCGGTAGAGGCTTTTGTGTGTTTGTTTACCGACGCTTCAAAGTTGCCTATGCCCTATCGCCTCGTCTAGACAGGCTAATTCTTGCCTACAAAAACAACCAACTCTTCCGCCATGAATTAAGTTTAAAATTATCTGAAAGCGTAAGAGATAGCAGATAAAATGAAGCCTGTTGTGAAGCCGACACCAAAAAATGCAAACTCGGTTGCAGGTTCATCTTTGGAGAATGGACCAGAAAAACTTGCTATGAACACGCCGACCTCAACTCCGAAGGTCCAAATCGTCAAAATGGATGAAAAAATGCCAAACACTATGGGGAAAATGGCCGAACGGCTAGAAAAGGCTCTTGAAATTTTGGACGAAATGGCACAATTCAAAAGACTAAACAATACATTAAGATTAAAAATAAGTGACGTGACTGAAATTTTGCATACAGTTAAAACGGAATTCCGAAATTCAGGAGAAAATGGAAGTGCTGGAGGAGACCCTACAATCAGAAAAGCACAGATTAGAATACCCTCTACTTTTTCTGATGTACTCAGGAAATCTACAAAAAAACCTGGACCCCAAGTACATAAAATAGTAATAAAAAACAAAAAGAGGGATATCCCTGCTCAAGAGACAAAGGCAGATCTACAGAAATCGATTAACCCTAAAGATATGCAATTAGGGATATCCAGATTAAAATGTACCAAAAGTGGTTTGGTCATAGTAGAATCTGATTCAAAACATAACTTAAATAAAATAGTAACCAAGCTAACAGATTCCCCAAATCTGAATGCGGAATTTGTAGAAAAATTAAAACCTAGGCTAATACTCAAGGGAATTCCAGAGGAAGTTAATGAAGAGAACTTCGTAGATACACTCCTCAATAAAAATAGCGAACTTTAACTCAAAAAGGAAGACATCAAAATTATCAAGATGCTCAGACGATTCGAAGGTAAGCGGAAAGACATTATTTTAGAGACGCCTCCTGCTGTTCGCCTAGAACTACTGGGCCACAAATTAAAGCTGTACTGGAGCATCTGCTACGCAGAGGACTATCTCACGGTAAGGAGATGTGGATTCTGCAGCAGACTGAACCACTCAACAAGCATGTGCGAGACGAAGAAGGAGGAAGGAGACCCGACCTGCGCAGACTGTGGAGGGAAACACCTTCGAAGAGACTGCAACGCGGTGCAAGTAAGCTGTGTGAATTGCATGAGCTTCAACAACCATTGCAAGCCTCATCTAAGGGTTCCTGTTAACCATGCTTCCACTGACAAGGTATGCCAATCTTACAAAAACTCACTTACACGACTACAACAAAATACTGACTATGACATCTGTGACGATAATTAACTTCAACATTTTATTCTTTATCATAATTATATACACCATAAATAAAGCTAGGCATAAACATGATTCCGACGATTTTACCCATAATGTATTACTTTATTGTCTTCTTTGTTTTCATGGCACAATGGAGATAATGAACACCCTTCACAATTACAATATTTGGGCGGTTAGGTCAGAATTTGTGATATCATCTCTTCGTTCTAATTCCAGCCCAGCAGATAAAACCTATGGCTAGCAATAACACTACGAACAGATTTTCTAATAAACCTTTAAAACAACATATTAACATTATTCAACTAAACCTAAGGCGCTCGTGGAAGGCTACATTACTTTTAAATGAATATATAGAAAGAAATTATGTCGATATTTTATTGCTTCAAGAACCCTACGCAGTAGGAAATAAAGTTATGGGAATTATTGGAAAATATAGGGTTGTTCATAGACAAGCTGACAATAGACCTAGAGCTTGTGTAGTAGTAACCACTAGCAAACTCCACAGTATGGCTATAGATCATCTCTCAGATGAAGACTATGCTGTAGCCGAAATCATATTTAATAGAGAAAACTATATAATTGAGAGTGCTTATTTCGACGGGGAAACAGATGTCATCCTAGATCTAAATAAAGTAAAACGAACCTTGGATGAATTCGGTACTTCAAAAGTATTACTAGGAATGGACAGTAATTGCAGAGAGAAACTGTGGTATGATTCTTTGACAAATCAACGGGGAAGACTTTTAGAAAATTTTATAACGCTAAACGATCTAAACATAACTAATGTGAACACAAACGAACCAACATTTGACGGACACTTAGGAAGCAGCAACATTGATCTTACGCTGACAAACACATTAATGATAAACGATATAACTAACTGGACAATACACGACCACGAGAACTTATCAGACCATAGGACAATCTCCTTAAAATAAATATCATCAACGAAAAAGTCACGTTCGGACCCACTCAAATTAAATACATTACTAAAAATGCCGATTGGAATTACTTTGAACACACCTTGATATACTCTATATCCAATATACTCAAAATTAATACAAACCAAGAAGTGCTAACTACAGATGAAGCATGTTTAGAATATTTGAATGCACAGGGCGTGGAAAAAACCGTTAATAAATATTCTAAAGCTCTAATCCAAGCATGTAACAAGTCATTGAAGGTCCATGGAGGTGGGCGATGGATAAAGAAGAGCAACCAAACTCACAGAGTAACACCATGGTGGAATGAAGACTTGACAAGACTGAGGAAAGAGACTAATTCGGCTAGGAGAGACTATCAACGGACTACTACAGACGAGACGATAAGACTAGAAAAGAGGAGACTCTACTTGGATAAACGTCATGAATATCAGAAGAAAATTAAAGATTACAAAATGGAATCCTGGAAGGAATACTGCTCTTCAATAGACGTTACGAACCCTTGGACTTGACCTTATAAGTTAGCTTCTAACAAGTTACGTTCTCCTTTCAACTTACAGACTATTAAAAAAACTGATGGGACGTTTACGAAAGATTCAAAATAAACACTTACTTACATACTAGATACTCTAACACCATTTGACGATCCTACAACTGACACACAAGAACATTCTAATATGCGACAAAAAATATATGAACAAATAGACACAAATGACGACCCTGATATTTCTGACAATGAACTGACTGAGATAATTAATAATCTAGGAAAAAACAAAGCACCTGGAATCAACGGCATCTCATCCGATATCTTTCAACGTGTTTTCCACTTACATCCTCAATTTATTAGAGCTTTGTTTCGCAAATGTTTCCAAGACAGAAGATTCCCTACTAAATGGAAAACAGCAAAATTACTTTTGCTAAGCAAACAGGGAAAGCCGAGAACGGAGGTCAGCTCAATTAGACCTATTTCACTACTAAATATGGAAGGAAAAATTTTGGAAAAAATTATTCGCTCCCGACTTTTACACCACTTGCACTCTAAAAGCAAAATTCACCCAAATCAATATGGCTTCACACCACAGCGAGGAGCACCAGAAGCAATACATACTGTAGTTGACTTTATTAGAACAGGTCTCTCGGTGAAAAGTCATGTCTTGCTTATATCATTGGATATTAAAGGTGCTTTTGACCAAGTGTGGGGGCCTTCTTTATTCGAATATCTAAGGTATATTGACTGCCCAAAAAACATTTATAAAATTCTACAAAATTACTTGACGGACAGACGAATACTATTAGATACAAATATCGGTAAATTTACTAGACGACAAAACCTTGGAACCCCTCAAGGATCAGCTTGCTCTCCCATACTCTGGAATATCATCCTAAATGATCTTTTATTCAAAATTTCAATATTAAAAACTAAAATTGTCGCCTTTGCAGATGATATTTTAATCCTTATTGAACGAGCACTCTTTCAGGAACTTCAGATAACCGCTAATCGAATATTGAAAATTGTAGAAACATGAGCTAGGAGAAATAAACTATTATTCAGTACGTCAAAATCGAGTTATATTCTATTTACTAAGAAACGAACTAAACCAAACATGACATTACGCTTACAGAACGACTATATTCAACGGGCAAACTGTATCAAATACCTAGGGGTTATATTGGACGAAAAACTG
Organism: Gonocerus acuteangulatus; assembly: GCA_946811695.1. Lineage (NCBI taxonomy): Eukaryota > Metazoa > Arthropoda > Insecta > Hemiptera > Coreidae > Gonocerus > Gonocerus acuteangulatus. The sequence continues at coordinate 93,648,298 of OX328124.1, read as the reverse complement.
AACTTAAACAAACACATTGACAACTTACAAAACAAATTAATAAAACTAATAAACTTACTCTCTATATCTGCTAGAGTAACTTGGGGTCTTCAGAGTGAAGCACTCCAAGTAATTTATAAAGGAGCAATTCTGCCGTGCTTAACTTACGCAATCTCAACTTGGAAAAACGGAATAACCAAAAAGCACAATATCAAGAAACTCGAACGAGTACAAAGGCTTATAGCCATAAAAATTTGTACAGGATTTCGAACTTAGTTCTATGAGGCTGCTTGCGTCTTAGCCAACATCACACCAATTACTATACAAGCAGACCAACTCATACAGTTTTACCAACTTTGTAAACTCAAACAAAGCACGGACACCATTGACACAACGACAATTGAATATCAAACACCCTTACATGACTGGATTCATCCATCAGAAACCGTACAGTTAAATATAAACGACAATTTCAGTGAACCAGACTATACTTTCTACACGGACGGAAGCAAGGACGGACACAGAGTTGGGTGTGCGTTTGTAGTATACGAAAACCGAGAATTCATTGACAGACAGAAATTTAGGCTCTCATCACTTTGTACAAACAATCAAGCTGAACTATTTGCAATTTATCAATCCTTAGAGTACACAAAAACCACACTCTTTACACCGAGCATACACATACAAATAAATACTGACAGCAAAGTTTCACTGGAAAAAATAATAAACAACAGACTTCGCGGGGGTCTCCCGTGGTCTAGTGGCTAGCGCCTTCGACTCATAAGCGGGAGATGGTGGGTTCGATTCCCACCTCCGGCAGGAATTTTCTCATCTCAGGGCTCGCTGGGAAAATTCCTCGCTTCACCCTGGATGTCGGCGCTAATGGCCTAGATGTAGATGCGCCGTAAAAAAAAAAAAAAAAAAAAAAAAAAAAAAGACTTCGCGATCCTCTATCTGAAAACATACGACAGCTAATTAGGCAACTACATAACACTAACATCCATGTACACTTACAATGGGTTAAGGCGCATGCAGGCTTAGAAGGGAATGAGGTGGCGGACCTGCTCGCTAAATCAGCGGATCAGCTTTTACCCATCAGCTATGATAAGATATCACAAACACATCTAAAATATATACTTAAAGAGAAGAGTGTAGAATTGTGGCAAAAAGATGGGACGAATCCACAAAAGGCCGACATTTGTATAACTTTATTCCAAATATCGTTAAACCAAAAGGACTAACAACCCACTCATACAGACTTACTCAGCTTCTAACAGGACACGGACAAGTAAATTCTTACCTCCACAGATTTAGAATTAGAGACTCAGCCGCATGTTCTTGTGACGAATGAAGAACAGACATACACACACCTCTTATACGACTGCAGACTCACCGATGACGACAGACAGGAGCTGGAACGCGTGGTTTCAGGAGCCGGGAACCAGTGGCCGGCGAGTCCTTCACTGCTGTAGAGCAACTTCAAGGGGGCTGTGATAACCTTCAGCAACCACATCACGGAAGACCGAAATCTTCAAAGATAGGAAGAATCACTTCGTTCGCTTAATTTTTTTATATTTATTTATTTATTCTTTTTTTTAATTAATAATCTTATTTATATTTTTTATTTTATGTTTTTATTTTTTTTTTCTACATATAATCTATTTTCTACATAAATGTCCTCAGTTTAATTAATTTATTAAACCAGTTTAATACATTCATTAAGTTTAATTTTAATTTTTAATTGTAATTTTGAACTAATAATCTTATTTATTTTATTTTTTTTTCTACATATAGTCTATTTTTCTACATATAATGTTCTCAGTTTAATTAATTTAATAAATAATTTTAATACATTCATTAAGTTTAATTTTAACATTCTAATTGTAATTTTGAAGTAATAATCTTATTTGTTTATTTACTTTTATTTTTCTACAGATAATCTTTTTTCCTACACATAATGTTCTCAGTTTAATTAATCTTTTTAATCATCTTAATACATTCATTAAGTTTAATTTTAACTTTTTAATTGTAATTTCTAATTAATAATCTTATTTATGTTTAATTTTTTTTCTACATATAAGACTATTAAATCATTTAAGTCAACTGTAAAATATTGTGTACAAAATACATGCGATATGCAATGCATGGGGCATGTAGTAAATAAACGGCCATACCTCAGGGTTACTGAGGTATGGAAAACAAGAAAACATGGAACGACTGTCCGACACCTGTTGGGGCCATACATCCCCTCACCAGAAAGGAGCCTTCCCGTGTATTTTTTTAAAATTTTATTATTTATTTCTCTCAATGTTTAAAATAATGAATATCTTAATTCTTTGACATATTTAGTAATTTAAGATTGACATATCGCCCCTATGTCAAATTATCGAAAATTTCTTTTTTCAGATTTTGTATTTTACTCATGCATTGTGGACGATACGGCTTGTGGCAAATTGTCGATACTCTAACACCCCTTTAGAATTGCCAGAAATTTTTTAAATTAAGAATCGAACGTGACCATTTTTCAATATATTACTTTCTCGATGAATCGAATATGTTCGTTCACTAGTTTGCTCCGAATCGGCATACTTTTGAGACCGTGGCAAACTGACGAAAATGGTATTACTTTGATTTGAAGATATCACTTATAATGCTATAAGATTAGTACAATGCATAATGTCGAATGCGTCACATTATCATCAATGCATAATGTCGTTAGTTTGAATGTGTAAATATTTATACAGTTAGTCAATCGGAATCAGCATCCAAGAAAAATCAGTTATGAGCACCAATATGCAAACTCACTAATATGATTTTTTGGTAATTAAAAAAAAATGATTAGCCTTAAAATGATTAACAATATACATAGAAAAAATATGTAAAATTGTTCTTTTGTAAAGTGCTGATTTTGGAGTCACTACTAAAGCTTAATCTTGCTCTCCTGAAAAGTACCGATTTTCATATTCGATAGTTTGACTTGGTAGAGACGATATCTTCATTATTATTTGTGTTTTCAATCTTGCAAGATATTGTTTTATTTAAAAAAAAAAATAAATATGGGTGTTTAGAAACCTTTATTACTGACTGTAGTATTCAATCTCAACGTAGCAAAGAATATAGTTTTACCGCATTGTTGGCTTGTGTCTCTGAATGTGCCAATAAGGAAAACTATTATGCCTGTATATGATAATGATTAATGTGTTTATAACTAATTTAAACGTCTTGATAGGTTTATCTGAACCTTGAAATCTAATGAAGCTTGTGCCATCGCCTGTTCATAACTCCTTGTCCTTTTCATTATTTACTAGGATCGACGACAGATTGCCTAGTATCTCAAGAGTACTCTAAAATTGTAATAACTGGATCACAGCGTATAACTGAATCCGAAATTTACAGAAACTACGATATGACTTTCCTGATATAAAAATTAGGTACCTAATAGTGAATAATCTGAAATTAATGTCAAATGTCCTTGTAATTTAATAGGTTGTAGTTTTATTGGTTGTAATAAATGTGTTGAGTTACTTTGAGCTCAGAAAAACTTTAAATTTACATTTTACGAAGTTGACATTTTAAGAGAACTTTTTCCTAAGAAAACATTTTTTTTTCATAACCGCCAAAAACACAATTTGTATTTTTTGAGCATAACTAGTACATTGTTTGATCATTCTAGAAAAAAAAATATGATGCATGTGGTAATTGTGATTTCTGAGGTGTGACTTACTGAACCTACCTAATGAAAAAGTATAAAAAATAACTTTGCGCGATTAGTGACATGACACTATTGCCTATAGTATCACTATTATAGCTTATTTTGGTAGAGAAAAGCATTAGCTTTAATTTGATACCAAGAACAGCCGGATTTGTTGAAAAAAAAGTAAAACACAAATGTTTTTCAAAACTGTTATCAGAAAGGCAGTAACCAAAATCAAGCAAAAAACAAGAATTTCAAAATATTCCCCCTGGTTCAATTTCTGATAAAAAAATCTGAAAAAATTAATTTGTGATTATCTCATACATCTCTATTCATGAAAAATTTTTGAAAAATATCTGAGTCATGACGGCACATAGCACTGGTCGTTTTGACATGAAATGACCCAATTCTAAATGTTCGGGCGTTAAAAAATATATTAGTTTTCCAATCTCTATATTATGGGAGCACCTGTTTTTCATGCTACATCATATGAATATTACATATTTATTTCTTCCTTGTACAAGTAGTATTAATCATATTTTTTCTTATGAAATAATGTAAAAAATATATAAACATATTTAATAATCATTACCTTTTTTATTTATTATATAAAATTGTAGAAGTTTGTTCACTAATCATTATACATTATTTTATCTATAATGTTAATGTTTTTGTTTAAATATTGTTCTTTCTGTGAGTTAATCTAACCTGTATTCCATCTAGTTAATAATTTTTAGGGCGTTTACTCGCTCCTTTATAGTGAGAAAACCCGCTCATGACGTCAACCAAAGGACACCATCCTCAACAAGAAAAAAAAACTAGTACTTTGTCTGATTTAAAATATTTAGCTCATACTTTTTGTCTATAGACTTCCAGGTTATTATAGCTTTTATAACGTAGGGAAACGAATAAAACTATTTTTAAGGCGAGATCTGTAAACATTTTCGAGAAACGTGAATAAAAGTAGTTTTCCTGACAATTTTTCGGTTGGGGTACTTCGAAAAGATGGATTTGGTTGAAATTGTTTCTAAATGTGTGAAATTCGTTCTAATTGATTGGAGTTTAAATTTTGGATACATCTGGAGATAAGGTATTATTAGGGGGGGGGGGGGGGACAAAACATTTATTAACAGACATGAAAAGTTTTAAGTTTTTTCTTTTCTTTTTTTTAATCTCTAAAACGGTTCTGAAATCATGGTAAGTGGACAGTAACCTCTCAAACGTCTAATAAATTTACGAAAAGAACTTTCCTTACGTAATGTTCTATTGGACAATCTTATTAGGTGAAATCGGTACTTATAATTCGAAAACCCCATTTTTGTTGTTTTATTTTGCTTCCGTTAAAATCAAATTTGAATTATTTGTGTACTTTTTGAATTGCAATTAAAGTTAAAATAAGTATTTTATTCAAACATGGTAAGAAAATGAGGAACGTAATTGTAATAGTCTATTCTAGAGCAAACGTTGAGAAGTAGCAAACAGTAATTTCCGCTTAGGATACTGTCAGTTTCCTTTTGCAGTCCCTAAAATATGGTTTCTATTTGGGAATTCTTTTACATTTTTACACGTGTTTACATGTTTGACGTAAGATCAAAACAAACTAATGGCTGTTTCTCTTCCTTTCCAAATATCCAAAACTAACTAAAAACCAAATCTCCTTTCCAAACCAAAAAACTAATTATTTTTAATAATCTGTAACTAAACAAAGCATAGCACCATTACACACAGGCAAAGAACTACACCTATCCCACTAACTCACAGACCTCTCAAAATTTAATTAAATACCTAAAACCAACATTTATAGAAGAACCCAAACCTTTTCTAACCAATATATTGGAAGGCGCAAATAACCTAGCAGTAGAGCGCCAAACTCCATATCTATCTAACTATCTTTCCAAATCTCACTAGAGATATGATGAAGCAGTTCCTGCGAATCGGAGTTTCATTGTCTTTTATTCAATCATTTGTTCATTTAATGATATTTTTTATGTGTATATGCTACTGATTCCATTAGCACCAATTAATGATAATATTCACATTTTTGTTTATTAATCTTTTAGCTGACAAATACCTGCTTGAAAAATTCGTAATCGGTGGAAAGGGGGACCTAAAGAAGTCCATGTCGAAGATCGATACTTATTTCTCCGCGAGAAATTTTGTACCTGATATTTATACAAAAAGAGACCCTCTAGCTCCAGATATTATTAGGAGTAATGAATATTTGTAAGTATTTTTTTGTTACTTGAGGAAGTTAAGATTAAGTATAATATAAATTTATAACGTATGAATGTGTTATTATTATTATTGGTAGAATTATAATGTTAAATGTTTAAAAAAAAAAACAAAAAAAAAACGATCATTTTAAAAATGAAAAAGCGGCTCATTTTAATCATTCCATTTATATAAATGAAATAAATAAATTAATATATAAATAATGACAGTTTTTATATTTACATTTTTCACTACTTATGTTATGCTTTTTCACAAATCACTCGACTAATGTTCCGGAGCACATGAGTCAAAACTCGGGCGCACTTTTTTATTATTTCTTTTCGGTGCGTGGTGTACCTTTGGGTCGCATTTTGTCTTCGCTGGTTATTTAGTGGCTGAAAGATTGTCTGGGATCTGTCCCTCATTACCTGCCCAAGCCGACAAACAGTGGCCAAAAACCGCTCAAAACTCAATAAATTTTGATGTTGTTGAGTTAGAAACCTGAAATTATGCACACTTACGGGTATTATAACCACAATAAAGATGTTAAGTAAAGATGGAATGGTTGGGATTCGGCTAAAGAAACCTTAATACGATTTTTGTTAAAAAAATCTGTTAAAAATGTTAAAAATCTATTTAGGACGTTTCGGCTAGTCATTGGTAGCCTTCGTCAGCTATGGAAATGCCTGGAGGCAGAGGAAGACCAATGTTGACAGTTAAGTAACCATTGATAAAGATGTTGATAAATCACTCACAAGAAAAATCTTTTTGTGGTCGGCCCCGCCTCTGAACTGCACTTGGCTCTGGGCTCAAGTGACGATGGAGCGCATTGAAAAAAACATTCATCGAGCCAAATCCGGTTTCTTTCTTTTAAAAATACATCTGTTCTTATCTCAGCCCACTTTTTTTTTTAATTTCAGCACAACAGTTTGAGATAATTTCCGTTGGAGCAACGAAATATCCTCATCGGCTATTGGAAATTGATCTGTCAAATACTTGCATAACGAAAGCACACTTTTGTCGTTTGAATTCAACAATATTTTAACTATGACACGAATTTTCACTCGGCTCACCTCAGACATATTTTCGAGTCAACACTGACTTGAGTACTACTTAAACAAACCCGACTTCGATTTGATTCCATTGTTTACATAGAGGTAACGCGCGTCTGTCTGTTAGTAATTTACTGAGTTCCTTCACCTCTAGCACCGAAGTAGGCAGACTTATGCAGCTAATTTCGGCCTGGGGTCTTTCTATGCATGTCCACGGAAAATTTAAGCCCGAAATCCGAGAGACGCAAAAGCTATGTGGCAAAAGGGAATGTGATACGTTTATTTTTTTTTACTTTCTTAGCATCCCCGTCCATGATGACGATTCGAATAATAAAACAATGTTGTTTTTTTTTGCCCTTCGAACATCCCACTAAAACAAAAATAACATGCGTCAACCTTATCGAGGTGAACAAGTAAAGTTGAAGGAACGATTTTGGTACCTGAGGATTTGGGAAATTTTCTTCGTTTTAAGTACTTCAATGATTAACCACCGTCGTGCAATCAACGGCGGGGGCCCAAAACTCAAGAAATGGCACTCTCAGGAGGCATTTAACATATATTTAAGGTCAAAGTGTTCGGAAAAAATATTTTAATAAATTAAGTTTTGAGCGTTTTTTGACCACTGTGCGACAGCGGCTCATAAAAGAAAATTTCAAACCGAGGTCTGGGGTGCTTCCTTTCAGGAGGGAGACCGCACACAGCATGTAAACAAACTTCATTATTAAATAAAGAAGTTTGTTTACATGCGAGTTAAATTTTAAGAAATTTTGTTAAAAGTAATCCTCTACAGAAGCCGGTTACATCACAATGCACTGGACTCGTCCTAGTTGGTGATTGGCTAGAACTAGACTCCGGGCGCACACGATAGAGTTTATTATCCATTGCTGTTATTGGCGGATGGGTTCTGGGGCCCCAGATAGTATCTAGGTAATTATTTAATTTAATGAGTACCTGAAAAGAGGAAAATCCCGGAGCATAGTACTGAACAAACTGTAGTTAGTGTGCTGTAGGGCCAAACATCAGATCCCTCTACAGTATCTGCCTAACTGGGCCCTCGTGGCCTGTTACGGAACTGGTCAAGTTTGTATTGCCTATTACAACTATTTAAAGTTGTCACACTTTGGAGAGTACGATCTGAATATATAAGGGGCTCAAGTATGCATGTTAACCTTTGATTACTTATTATTTGCCAATGGACCTTTCTTTAAATGTGTTTACATTAAAAAATAATGCAACACATGTAATAATGTGCACTTTTCTTAATGAAATTCAATGTTGGCAGATACATGGGTTTCCTCCCAGGCCTGACTCCCGACGGATGCCGGGTCCTGTTTGTCTTTCCGAGCACAAATGAAGCGTCGAGGTTTGAATTCCGTCCAACGGTTGTGAGGACTCTGAATTTGTGGGATGTTTGGCTCAGGCATGATCCACATGTCAACAAACTCTACATCTTAACGGATTCAACCAATGGCACGCTTTCGCACGCTATGAAGATATCCATGCCGATCTTAAGGCACACAATATTTTGTCTTCAGGTAAGAAATTTTGTGTACAACTAGACATAGCGGTCTATTCTCATATTAATATATTCTCTCATGATAAAATTTTCAAAACGATCTTTAAATATTTCGTGCGTTCTGTATGCAATTTGTCAGAAAGTGTGTAAGGGTGCTTGTACAGTACTTACAAGTTGGTATGTCTCTGATCGAGATTGCCTAATCCTCAGACTGCACAGGATTGGTGTCGATAAGAAGCAGGTAGCACTTATTTCTTGATGAGCATTCCTTACTACTTTCGAATTATCATTGCCTTGGTGTAAAAAAAAATTCCATTCACACAATTTCAAACTCAGGTGCTATAAATTCTAATACTTATATAGAATTCCATTCGTTTCTGATTTCATACACTCTATGTGAGCTTCTCATACACGATACTTATAAAGTAACAAAAAATAAAATTTATTTGGTTGTAAAAGTATACTAAATTTTACCAGATTTGTCGGACTTTATAATAATAAGTTATTTGTTTTGAAAATCATTTCTGGCCAAATATTAGTTCCGTTAATTTGACAAATCGGCCTATCATATGACACGATATTTTACATTTAGCAAATCCGAAGCACTATAGCTATTGAAATTGCAAACTTCTTTTAAAATAATGAGTGTATATTAAATATATTAAGGTTACTGAAGACGTGCGTTTTGTAAGTTAACCATATGCCTTAAAACATAGCAATAAAACATAAGCAAGTGCACTAACATAAAAACTTACTTAAAAAACGAATGGCAAAAAACATGGACGAACATGACAAACAACAAACTAAGAGAAATCAAGAAAACCATTTGTGTTTGGCCCTCCAGCAACCGATCGAGCAGAAGAGACGAGGTTGTCCTTACTCGATTGCGTATCGGGCATACGTTGCTGACACATCGCCATTTAATGACGAGGCAGGATGGACCAGTTTATGACATTTGCAACAGAAACTTGACCATAAAACACATACTAACTGACTGCAAAGAAACGAGACGGATTAAATCTACCAAACGACATGAATGAACGCTTGAGGGAAAACAGTCCACACATAAACACAATACTCACTTACCTTAAAGATACAAACATTTACTATTACATTTAAAATACACACATGGTAAAATCTATAAAAATATGTATGACTTAACGTGAAGTTGCCTAATAGACACAGTTTTTTTAAACCTAAAATGTGCAAACAATATCCATAAATAATTCGTCATATATATATATATATATATATATATATATATATATATATATATATATATACATATTCACGTATTAACTTTTTCTAAATTTTGGAATATTTCAATAGTGTAAAATCTTTACACTTTTTATTTTATTTTATTTTTTTAGTTGCTCTAAACATTTTTAACATTTTGTTTACAAGAATCACTGCAAATATTTATATTTTTAACTTGTTTAGCTGTGGTTTCTACTGCGAACATCTGGATAAGAGCGAGTTGCTATATTTGCGAGCTCTATAAAATATAATTAAAAAATGAAGCAAGTGTGTTACCTGTTGAATGGTCGAAAGTGGTTTGAGTGACAAGTAGGGACAACAATCTGGACTTTTAATGATTTTTAATGTTCAGTTTACATTTATTAATAATTAGGCACACATAACAAATATGTTTGGCTGAAATTTCGTGATAATTTATTTTATATGATCTAATTCTACTATTTTTTTTTTTTTTTTTTTTTTTTTTTTTTTTTTTTTTTTTTTTTTTTTTTTTACAGAACTCATATCCAATTTCCCTTAAGGGTGTAATATTCCTCAACATAATTCCTTTAGCGAGGTTTATAGTTGAAAATGCTCTAAAACCTCTTTTTAAGAAGAAACTAGGAAACAGGGTAAGCATTTTGTTTACATTAATCTTTTATTAATTGGTGTTTCCAACATTTATTGAATAAATGCATTTTATATGTATGTCGGACCTGATTTATTTATTCTGTGCCGACCTTCATTGCTGATAACTCAAGGAACGTTATCCCCTGAGCTTAGTCTGCTATGGAAATCAGCATGTAATATTTTAGATGATGAGTTCACCTATGAGTAGTTCTTAGTATTAAGGAAAATATAATGTATATATTTTTTGACTCAACAGTTTTGATTATGAAGTAGGTTTTTCAAGGTCTAATGGCTAATGGTGGATTCTTATGCGGGGCATATGGGTTAGTGTCCCATCCGTTGCAGGTAGGGTAAATGTGAAGACGAGGGTTCTAGGCACCGATTATTTAGGAAAGAAGGGATGAAGCACTGAAGTTCACTGTTATTGAGGTTAAAGTTGGCGCAAACAGCGTATTTGTAAACATGCGCATGCGCAGACATGTAACATTGGTAAAAAAAAAAGAACTCTCATTTGAAATGTTGATAAACTATTTATAACCTCCATAAAATCGGAATTCTATCCATAACAGCGAGTTGGATTGACTAGAGTTTTGATATCTTCTTGAGCGAGCGTAGCGAGCAGAAACGCATAGCACATCTGTCCAAAAGTCGTCCTTGACATCCTTCTTAATATGCATGTTTATTAATACGCTGTTTACGCCAACTCTTATAACCTCCATAACAGTGAACTTTAGTGCTTAATAACTTCTTTCCTAGTTTTTTTTTAAACGGATTCGTGTTTAGTGCATCAAAATACGATGTAGTGCAAAATTTCAAAATAATCAGTGCCTAGAACCCTCGTCTTCACATTTACCGCAGGTAGCCTTTTAGGGCGAAGGGCTCGTTGAAAAAGATACCTGTTACACCATGGGTGTATATAAAATGTTGCAGCTTATAAATAGCCCGGGTAATGGCCACAGCAGAAGATTTTTTGTAAAAAAAATCGACATGGGACAGCATTGATGGTCCAAGATGAAAATGAGCTGTAAAAAAAAAAAAAAAAAAAAAAAAAAAAAAAAAAAAAAAAAAAAAAAAATTATCTTTGTTGCTATAGAGTTATCACAATTTCCCTGAACTTTCTCTGAACAATTAGGTGTAACTTCTGACCCCTGAACACCCTCAAATTAATTCAGTTGATTACATTTATTTATTAGTTGATATCATACTTTTAATTCTCATAAGTAGACACATTATTGAAGAATTTGTTAAGTACTTTTAATTTCCATCTAATTTCTCATAATAAAACGTACAGGTTTGATAAATTGTATTATAGTAATTATTGGTTACGTATTGTAATCATTATTATAGTTAATTCGTTAATTAGAATCTTGTTATTTACATTTATGAATTATACATTTTAGTTTTTGTTGTATAAGAGTGATCAGATGGAGCTTTATGAAAAAATTCCAGTATCTATGATGCCAAAGGAATACGGTGGAGGCGGGCCGTCATTGGAAGAAATAAATCGTAAGAGAAAACTGTACAATTTTTATTCAATTTTCAACTTAAAATTTCACAGTTACAAAAACTTTGTTTTTATTATTTTCCAGAGAGTTGGATCAACATAGTCAACGAAAACCGAGAGTGGTTATTAAGTTCTGGCTCAGTCGGCTCGGACGAATCATTACGAGATGGAGATTGTAAGTATAGATATCAAACATTACAAGTTGATTTTCTTATAACTTGTAACTGTTAATTGTCATTTCAGTTGTTGGGTTTTATTTAAATGATTCACACTCATAAACTAAGCACATTTCTGAGCAAGACAAAGGATAAATTAAATACAATAAACTTAATAAGTTTCATAAAACTGATTTAAATCGCATGCCTAATAATGGAAAGAAAAAAAAAAATCTTTCAGACAAGCTCAAGCTTTACTTTACTTTACTTACAAAATATTACTTTTGGTTTTGCAAAATACATTATTTTTAATCATTATTGCTCCCCCAGTTGCAGGTGAACAAAAACTATTACACCCTATAGCCAAGTTTACATTTTAGTTTAGATTACATTTCATATGACATGATTATTTATGACCTTTTTGGCTACAAACACAATAATATATATATGTGTGTGTGTGTGTGTTTACTTTTAAATTGCTTCGCTGGGAATTAAATGTGTTTTCTGCAACTCGGCTTCTTTCTCCAGCTCCTCCTTTCATCTCAATATTTCGCCGGGTTCTTCTCCGGCTTCTTCTGGCAGTCACTCATTCTTGTTGGTAGGTAAGGGAATGAGCTCGTCAGCGGTTTGGGCCCTTCTGATCCTTCTTGGTCGAAGACTATGCGAGCCAATGAACTGGGGAGGCTCTGGACCAATCGGGTTCCGTCTGTCTATGTTAACTTCCTCGATCGTCCGTTCGGGGCGCTGGTGGTCCTGTATGAGCCCCGAACGGACGACGGACGATGTTGCTCTCTCGCAGACTCAAAAATGGTCCGATTTTGATGAAATTTGGTAAAAATAATTTATCTAATGAAAAAGGTAAATTTTATTAACCAGGAGATTTTCGGAAGACAAAAATTACTGCTCTAACGGCTTTTCATTTGTAGGCTACCAGCTACGCTTTCTACAGGTTCTACAATACAGGGAAATAATTTAATCAATTTTCTGTAACCGGTTTTTAGAAATGTGGACAAAACTATTCGTTCTAGCTTTAGATCCAGTTACAGAGAAGATGTCTTTTATGAATTTCACTTATAGTGGCGGAAGTCCAAGAAGTCCCCTCCGAGGAGTGGAATTTTTAGTTCGGTTTATCTACTTAATGTTCTACGATTTGCGACCTGAAATCTACTTATTAAGGCGAAATGTACATGTCGTGACTCGGGACCAGAGATTCTAGGACTAAAGATTAATTTACTGAAGTTGTGTACATCGAACAGAATCTATCTTTACAGTACTGATGAAAGCTTGTAATTCAAGCCGAAGTTCATTTTAATTTGTAATATAGTTTTAATAAATATAATTCCTGAACCTAAAAAAATGTCCTCACTGACATGGATGTTTATGCTTAGTGAATGTGTTAGATTTAAGTTTTATTTCATGATTGAACTGGAATAATTATTTGTTCATTTTCAGGTCCATACAAACAGCCAGGATGTTCTGTTATGTGAATTACAGCAAGTAATGAACTTTCACTTTTCGGAAATGTCGTAAATATCTACGAGATGAGGTTTCTACTTTTGATTATATATCAAATCGTGATTTCAGCTGGGCTGTGATGTGTTTTCAGCAGTTTATATCTTAAAGGAGTTCATTTTTATACATAATTTATTTAAGTCTGTATTGAAAGTGTATTGCATATCTTTTTTATTTAAAGGAATATTGTCAATAGAAAATATTTGTAAATGGTCTTTACTTTCTAATTAAAATGCTACTTCACTATTTCAATATTATTATTTCCTTCTTCCCGTTCCTATCCAGGATCGCCCATTCTCTCTCTCTCTCTCTCTCTCTCTCTCTCTCTCTCTCTCTCTCTCTCTCTCTCTCTCTCTCTCAAAGCGACTCTGATCATAGTGGCCTAGAGATCTGCTGCAGCAGCCCTCAAATGAAGTGTTAGCAATGGCTTTATTTTCAATAAAGTGCTATATTTGGTTTTCTGGCTCTCTTTTCGTTTCCAGCCATCACCATGTTGAAATTCTCGTTCCCATAATGCTCTGAGTACACGTCACACTAGTATTTCTTAAGATACACAACTAAAACAAAAATTCAACTTAAACGTGTCATTCATTCCTCTGTAGGGGGACTAGCATTAAGGCAGAAAAAGTCCGACTCGCAGGAACTGCCTCATCTTAGCGCGGTTCCGTTCTTATCCCTAGTCTAATTTCGAAAGATTAAAATAGAAGCAGTTATTATTTTGTTGAGAGGAGATCGTTGACCGTTGATGATGCAAGGTAGGGATTGTCCGGGTTAGGTCACTGCTACTTAATAATACATACCCCATATGTGTAGGTATGTGGGCATATATATGTACATATGTGTGCGTGTATATGTGTATGTGTATATGCATATATATAAATATATATATATTATATATGTATATATATATATATATATATATATATATATATTTACATAGATATGTGCATATATTAGTGTTAAATATGTCCTACTTGTATTTACAGCCCTGATGAAGGCTTGAAGTTCAAGCCGAAACGTCGGCACAATAAAACCATTTTTACGATAAAATGTAGTTTTATTAAGTAGCAGTGACCGAACCCTGACAGTTATATTTTGGTTCCACCAGTCTTGAAAGGTAGGATTTACAATCTGACCTGGAAGGGTCGGCAACTCTAGAAACCGTCCCGCTAGTTACAAGGTCTTGGAATCTTGGAAATCTATATTTCTAACAATAAATTGTTTTTGTTATTTTACTTAACCTGTTTTATTTTCGAATACATTATCCAACTATAAGCAATTAAAAAATAACAAGGAATAAAATACAGGCAAAAAGAACACTTCGAATAAGCGAAATCAATTACTTTAAAGCTTTAAGCTCTTATTTCTCCGATTGACATCGCCTAATCAAAACTTTCATTGGAACCTTTTATGTAGAGCATTTAATAAGCTTTCTAATGGTATTCTTCCGTTTACCAAAATTCTCAACAGTTTTCGAGATATTAAAGAAAGTTCCCAAAATTTATATTATTTCTAGCAACAGAAAATTGGCCTCATTTTTCATATCCTGTTTTACACACAAAATTTTCGCAACATAAGAAATTACAAAAATAAAAAGCAATAAAAAACGAAGGGAAAGAGACAAAAATTACAACAAGAACGACAAAAACCCGTTCATAAGAACAAAACAGACGTATTTGAAGTTTTAAGCACTTATTTCTCCGATTGAAATAACCTAATCAAAAATAGTTTTAGAATCTTTTTTGTAGAGAATTTAGTAAGCTTTCAAATAGTTTCTATCCACTTACCACGATTTCCCAACCGTGTTCGAGATATTAATGAAAGTATACGAACTTCCCAAAACTTTTCATGTCTGTTCATAAAATATTTTATTCTAACCCTTCCTTAACTCCAAACGTAACAAAACTTTCAACATATTAGTTTTAATGAAAGTAGAACATGCAGATAAAGTTTCAACTGAATCCCATGATTCTAAGTACCCAAACCAAAAACGGTATTCAAAAAATATTTTTCCAATTTTCTCAAAAACGGTTAAAGCTATCGCCTTGAAAATGGTTTCATTCGTTTTCCTAGCCCAGGAATCATATAAAACGAGTACTTAGAAGCTTATGAACTCAAAAACGTAAGCGTTACGATTTTTTTTGCGCGAATTTCGCCCCAAACGCCATCACCAAATTTCATCAAAATCGGACCATTCGTCTTCGAGCTAGAGAGCGAACAGACAAATATATATATATATATATATATATATATATATATATATATAAATAAATATATACATATATATATATATATACAAATTTGAACCACCATCATTTTCGGTCTCTAGGGGTTCTGAAACGCAAAATTTTCTAGTCGGCACTTCCGGATTGTTTCATTGTATCAACCTTATAAGCGGGGTTCCTCCCTATGGGGGAGGGAGGAACCGCGCTAAAAGGGAAACAATTGCCCTCTGACGTACAGGCTCTAAAGCTAGGTAGATACTGTTTTTACAGAGATATTTACCATGTCTTTCATAGTCATAACTGAAAACTCACCGATTATTGAGTTGTGTCACTTTAGAAATACTAGTGCGATATACTAACTAGGATTTCAATTTATTAAACTACTATACAACATGTAGTTATTTAGATGATTTAAGGCGCCATGCAGGGGCATAAGGCCTGATTCCCTAAGGTGTAGCATATACGAGTTTACTACTTGTCATTAGGGATTCTCATGTACACTAAGCCGGTTTATTGATAAGTTACAATACCCATTCACACGTTGTGTTGTGTGTATGTAAACTCATCAGTAGCAAGGACACGTTCGTAAATGTATCGTTTTAGGCATGCGTTGATGAAAAAGGTTTTATACATTACTCAAACCTTTTTTCATCAAAAATTATTGAATAATTTGAAGAAAAGGAAGTGATTTTGGGACAGACCATTGTTGCTACGTAAATACACTCAACTGCTAACGCATCTGATAGATAGGATAAAAAGTCCGTCACGCAGGAGCTGCATAACTAAGCACTTTCCACAGAATTTGGGTAGTGTAGACTGCTTTCCAGAACAATTTGCTTAAAATATCCTACATAAATAAAATAAAAACATGAATAGTTCTCTTTTAAATTTGTAATGAGTAACTGATCAATTATTAATTTGCTTCCAGAGTTATGTTTACACATGGTACCTATTGCACTACGTAATAAATACCAAAAACCTCATATTATCGTATTTTGATCTAACGCAGGAACAGGATACAGTCACTCTAGTGGTAGAAAGCGCTCCTTGCGGCGGCTTTGTGAACCTACGTCTGGCGGGCTTTTCTATTGAAATATATTACAAATTAAACCCCCGCTTTCCGATTGACCGATTCAGCTCATTTTTACAACACTTCTTTCTCATGAGTTACCCACGGCGTATACCGCGTTTCGTTACAATACAGCAGAAATTACGACCGGTATGAGTATATTAGGAATTTGGGTCCCGAGTAAACTCCCCCTTCTAATGAACCGATTTAGTTTATTTTTACAACACATATTTACCTGTAGATTACCACTACGAATACCGAGTTTCGTTGAAATATACCAAAAATCACGGCTGGTAGTGGCGAATTGGTATTGTGGGTCCGGAGTAAACCCCCCCTCCTAATTAACCGATTTAGTTTATTTTTACAGCACATATTTACCTGTGGATTACCACTACGAATACCGAGTTCCGTCGAAATATACCAAAAATCACGGCTGGTAGTGGCGAATTGGTATTGTGGGTCCGGAGTAAACCCCCCCCCCCCTGCTAATAAACCGATTTAGTTAATTTTTATATCTCACTTTTCTCTCTATATTACCACTACGAATACCAAGTTTCGTTGAAATATAACAAATATTACGGCTGACATAGTCAAATTAGTGTTTTGGGTTTGGGGTAAACCCCCCCTTCCGGTTGACCGACTTTGGTGGTTAACGAACTCGTTCAATCGTTTGCTAATTGAATGCTATATACCAAGTTTGTGACGAAAAAACAAAAACTCTGGCCGCTATCGTGTTAACAGACACACACATATATATATATATATATATATATATATATATATATATATATATATATATATACACATACATATATATATATATATATATATAGATAGATATATATAAATTTTAACGGGGGTCATTTTTGGTGTCTACTAGGTAGGATCGATAAAGATTTGAAGAAATTTTTCAAAAATTCCGTCATGAGTCCAACCTCAATAGAATCGCTTCCTAGTCTGTAGAACTTGCCCTGTTTACTAATACTTTTCACTAATCACCTTTAGTTTACACGAAGCTACAAGCGCTTCATAGACAAACATTAATGAAAAGTTCTAAGCTGGTGCAGGCATAATGAAATTTACCTGAGCATGGGACGGGAGGATCTGGGATCAATTTGACTTTTTTAAAGATGTAAGTAACACACTGCTTCACCTTGTTTCGCTGGTTCGCCTTTAGTTTCTCACAGTATCAAGTTAAAGTGAATTGCACCATTATCTATGAAAAATTAAATTTACGATTTTATTAGAAGAACAAGGGCAATCCCGGGTCTGAAACTCCTTTCCTGTCATTTTGTTACCCATAAATCACTTGTATTAATGGAAATTAAAACATTGAATTTCAATTGTATACTTTTTCAACCAGGTTTATGAATCAGCATTCCATAGATAAACATTCGTATTTACTATCCCAAAGCACTTTTAGAACTTTGACTTCGATTTTCTAATATTCGGATTTCATGAGTCGCCCTTTCTCTTAAAAGAGCCTGTATTCACAGCCTTGCGATTCAATGAATAAAAGAAAATGGTGTATAATTTAAGGTACCAATTGTGTATACTGTGCAAATCTGCTGTTACTGTCACCACCCGGGATATCTGAAGTGTACCACCCATTACATATTCATGATTTATGAGAAAACACTTTTCTGTGCGGCCGTCGCCGAAAACATTCAACCTTCTACAAGCGTGACTCCAACCTCTATTTCCTTACAAAAAAATAGCGGTAGAATTGCAATATTCATCCTCCCCCGGAGCAACACTCTTGAGTATTATAAATAATTTAACCTTTTGCTGAAAGGCCTAAATACATGTATGACAGAAAATTGGTAAAATATTTGCCCACCTTTAGGAGAACTTTCTATTGGATTCCCATTTTCAAAAATAGCCACAATATTTGAGTGCATAATGCTTAGTTCACCCAGTTCTGGCCTATTCTGAGTAAGCACCATTGTTGGTCCGCAAATCGTGGACGGCCTTGAGCTGTACTTTAGGTTATCGAATTATTTTGAGCATTTATGAGGGTTCTGAGTCGTAATTTGCTTGTTTTTTGTTTTCTTTTTTTTTTTTAATAAGGTTTCCTAAACTTTCAAAAATTCTTATGATCATTGTTTATGTTTGTTTGTTTAGAAAATATGGGGCGAAAAACCTCATGGTCGTCAGCGCCCTACTATGTTATTGCAACGCACAACCACTCATCCCATGTTCCCGGTGAAAGGGGTGCTTTCCTTAGGGAGTCAGGATATTTTTTTTTTTTTTTTTTTCCCCT
The DNA here is from genome assembly GCA_946811695.1 of Gonocerus acuteangulatus. NCBI lineage: Eukaryota > Metazoa > Arthropoda > Insecta > Hemiptera > Coreidae > Gonocerus > Gonocerus acuteangulatus. The sequence continues at coordinate 93,629,252 of OX328124.1, read as the reverse complement.
TCCTTTCTCTGTTTTTTCCCATTTATTTTCCCCTTTAATCCTATTTTATTTTCCTTTCCCATTCTCTTTTTTTTTTTTTTTTTTTTTTTTTTTTTTTAAACAAATTAGACCTTGTACTTTGTATATATTTTTTGGCATATTCTTTTTTTTTAGGCAATAAATAAAATGGCATGGAAAATATATAATAACATGTAACACTAAATGTACATATTTTATATTCACTTTGTAAATAAAAATTTCTTCTTCTTCTAAGAGGGTTCTCCTTTTATTATTTATATATTTAAACATTTATTTATTATGTTTTATTTTAGGCTACTTCACCGAAACCGTGTTCTTCTTTTAAATATCAGTACTCTTGCCCGGGCGGTGTAGATATTCTATTCACAATTAATCTATCGGACGATTTTTCCAAATTTGTTCAATGTTACCAACATAATTACCAACATCTAGCAAGTTTAGGATCACTGATTGTAAAAATACAACAACAACAAAACAACTCTTTCCCTAACGGGAATTGAACCCGTGTAACGATATGTTCACGCCTAAAATTCACTAACACCAGGGCTCCTTCATTATTGACGCATAGTTTAGACAAATCAACACGAAGCAGGTCCAACGACCTGTTTCCTAAGCTACCTTATCTGCCTTGATCTTTGTGAGGCCCGCATAGAGGTGGGGACGAGTAGTAAGGTTAGCGTACAGAATTGTCTCGAGTAGGCCTTGAAGGGACCCCTTCTACTGCACTAGAATCCCGATATGACTGGCTCAGTTCTTTGTTCTCGTTCGCCTGATTTGGGTCACTCGAACCACTAGCTCTGATAAACCGAGCAATACAAATAATTACATTAGCTTAATGTGTGTTGTATAAGCAGTCAGATCACGGGTAAATGGTGAAACCGTAGGAAGTGTATATTTTGTGGGATTTCGGACGAGACAATACTTTCTTGCTTTAGGTATGTCTTTCATATATTGATTGCTTTTATTTGATTTCTAAACTTCATACTAGATACCGAAAATAACCTCCGTTAAAATTTAAATATATATATATATATATATATATATATATATATATATATATATATATATATGTGTGTGTGTGTGTGTGTATATTCATAAACAAATATTATTAATATGACCAAACAGTCGAAAGTTTTGTTACATTGAAATGATGCTTGGCATACTTAGGCAAACTAAAACGGTTTGCAGCGTTCCAATTTAGAAGAAAAAGCGTTAAAAATAAAGAAAATTTCTGATAAATATTAATTTATACTTTATCCGATTTTTGTGGGCAAAATAAAAATAGGAATTTTAAAATGTGGGCTGAGGTAAAACCACTCTTCTACTAGAATATTCTTTTTATTAAAAAAAAAAAAAAAAAAACACCTCTCGCATCATTTCTTCTATATTTCAACGAGTCTCTTTGCATGAAAACTAAATGTACGCCCTTGAGATTATAAGGGCGTATTAGCAATTTGCAATGGATTGGGAAGTTTATGTACAACTTGTAAATGAATTTGATTTTGCTGATTACCGAAGCCACCACTTAAGTAGTAATGGGAATATTGTATTCTGAGTGTGTTTGTAAAAGAACATCTACTGACGATTTTTCTCTAACACCAGTATTTGAGAAATTAACGGTATTGAAATCTTTAAAAACTCAGTTTTGAAATTCCAGCGCCTCCAGGAAGCATTTTCGGTTGCATTTTGATATATATATATATATATATATATATATATATATATATATATATATATATATATATTGGGCGTTGCGCATACGAAGGGCGAATTCAACATCGAGTTCACTCTAATTCCTCTTCAATTACGACATAATTTGTTTATTAATATAAATTTATAAAAAAACAATGAGACATCCCACAGCGAAAAAATGTTTTGAATATACTCGAGTGGAGTTCGCCCTTATGGGAAAAATATTCAAACGCATTTTCCTCACATTACCTTTAGTTGAGTTCGCCCTTCCTATCCGCAACACCTCAGATTTCTATAAAAAATAAACGCTTAAGTGTCAATAAAAGATCATCTGACCGGAAGGAAAGCCAGAAAAATACTTAAATAACCCGAACAATCTGACACAACTACTTTCCGATTGCATGCAGCACATAGTTTATAGAGCTCGCGAATGTCACAATTTACTCCTTTCACAATATTGCCGGTAGAGACCTTTGACAGAATAAACTTACCTAATACCTAATAGATATATGACGAGATCGTTTAGAAAAAAGGCCGTTTCGCAGGAGCTGTATAACTAAGCACTTTCCTCAGAATTTGGGTAGTGGAGACTGCATTCTTAAATAATTTGCTTAAAATAAAACCAAAACCTGAATAGTTTTGCTATATTATACTTGACATGGGAAGCTGTTTCAATTATTAATTTTTTAATTAATTTCCGTCCAGATTTTTTGTATGTGTGGTACTACACTCCCTAATATTTACACAGCTTCACATTCCGTCTATTGGTCTTGATGAAAAACATAAGCGTCTCCAACTAAAAAGGGAACTAAAATAATATCGCAAGAACCGGATACAACGCTTCTCTTGAGCGCTCCTAGTGGTAGAAGTTAGAAGAAAACAATCTGTATAAAATCATAACCAGAGAGCGGAGTCAGCTGGTCAGCGTGCCTTATGGCCATGTAAATATGTATATATATATATATTTTTTTTTTTTTTTTTTTTTTTTTTTTTTTTTTTTTTTTTTTTTTTTTTTTTTTTTTTTTACTGTTGGAATGAAACAACCCACGAAAACTTAACATAATCTCAAACATATCAATGGGAAAAATAAACGGCTCAATGTTTATTATATAAAATTGTGAATATTTATTTAATCTCCTTTTTTTTTTTTTCCTGTTTTCAATGATGGATTACACGTATTTTGATTACGTACATAAAAAGTCCGTCACGCAGGAGCTGCATAACTAAGCACTTTCCTCAGAATTTGGGTAGTGTAGACTGCTTTCCAGAACAATTTGCTTAAAATATCCTACATAAATAAAATAAAAACATGAATAGTTCTCTTTTAAATTTGTAATGAGTAACTGATCAATTATTAATTTGCTTCCAGAGTTATGTATACACATGGTACCTATTGCACTACGTAATAAATACAAAAAACCTCATATTATCGTATTTTGATCTAACGCAGGAACAGGATATAGTCACTCTAGTGGTAGAAAGCGCTCCTTGCGGCGGCTTTGTGAACCTAAGTCTGGCGGGCTTTTCTATTGAAATATATATATTACTAGTATTTCTTAAGATACACAACTAAAACAAAAATTCAACTTAAACGTGTCATTCATTCCTCTGTAGGGGGACTAGCATTAAGGCAGAAAAAGGGAAACAAGTGCCCTCTGACGTACAGGCTCTAAAGCTAGGTTGATACTGTTTTTACAGAGACATTTACCATGTCTTTCATAGTCATAACTGAAAACTCACCGATTATTGAGTTGTGTCACTTTAGAAATACTAGTGCGATATACTAACTAGGATTTCAATTTATTAAACTACAGTTCAACATGTAGTTATTTAGATGATTTAAGGCGCCATGCAGGGGCATAAGGCCTGATTCCCTAAGGTGTAGCATATACGAGCTTACTACTTGTCATTAGGGATTCTCATGTACACTAAGCCGGTTTATTGATAAGTTACAATACCCATTCACACGTTGTGTTGTGTGTATGTAAACTCATCAGTAGCAAGGACACGTTCGAAAATGTATCGTTTTAGGCATGCGTTGATGAAAAAGGTTTTATACATTACTCAAACCTTTTTTCATCAAAAATTATTGAATAATTTGAAGAAAAGGAAGTGATTTTAGGACAGACCATTGTTGCTACGTAAATACACTCAACTGCTAACGCATCTGATAGATAGGGTAAAAAGTCCGTCACGCAGGAGCTGCATAACTAAGCACTTTCCTCAGAATTTGGGTAGTGTAGACTGCTTTCCAGAACAATTTGCTTAAAATATCCTACATAAATAAAATAAAAACATGAATAGTTCTCTTTTAATTTTGTAATGAGTAACTGATAAATTATTAATTTGCTTCCAGAGTTATGTTTACACATGGTACCTACTACACTACGTAATAAATACAAAAAACCTCGTATTATCGTATTTTGATCTAACACAGGAACCGGATACAGTCCCTCTAGCGCTCCTTGCGGCGCCTTTGTGAACCTATATCTGGCTGGCTTTTCTATTGAAATATATTACAAAGTAAACCCCCCTTTCCGATTGACCGATTCAGCTCATTTTTACAACACTTCTTTCTCATGAGTTACCCACGACGTATACCGCGTTTCGTTACAATACAGCAGAAATTACGACCAGTATGAGTATATTAGTAATTTGGGTCCGGAGTAAACCCCCCCTCCTCATGAACCGATTTAGTTCATTTTTATATCTCACTTTTCTCTCTATATTACCACTACGAATACCAAGTTTTGTTGAAATATAACAAATATTACGGCTGAAATGGTCAAATTAGTGTTTTGGGTTCGGGGTAAACCCCCCCTTCCGGTGGACCGATTTTGGTGGTTAACGAACTCGTTCAATCGTTTGCTAATTGAATGCTATATACCAAGTTTCGTGACGAAAAAACAAAAACTCTGGCCGCTATCTTGTTAGCCGACACGCATATATATATATATATATATATATATATATATATATATATATATATATGCATATATATATATATAGATATATATAAATTTTAACTGGGGTCATTTTCGGTGTCTACTAGGTAGGATCGATAAAGATTTGAAGAAATTTTTCAAAAATTCCGTCATGAGTCCAACCTCAATAGCTACTTTCCTTCGGAGGAAAGTGCTAATACTTTCCTTCGGAGGAAAGTGCTAACACTTTCCTTCGGAGGAAAGTGCTAACACTTTCCTTCGGAGGAAAGTGCTAAAATGTGAGTAGTTTTAATTTTACAATTAATTTAAACATTGAATTATAATAATAACATTAAAAAGAACTACTTACATAAAAAAATAAAATAAAGAAAAATAAAAAAGAACATTCCTACACATGTATATATGTTTACAATCAGATGTGTTGATTGAAATTTTTAAGGTACACTTTTTCAATAAATGCATCAAATTACTAAAAGAAATTAAGAAGTAAGACGGATTTGTCAGTGGGCTAAGTTTCCTTTTTTATGGCGATGTTCTTAATACATTTTGACCTGGCCCGTCAAGTTATGTAGTCATAAAGGAGGTCATAAGTCTGGTTAGTTGAGAAGATATGGTCGACCGTTCGGAAGTAGGAAGCGTTGATCGTCGGGGTTTCGGTCAGTGTTCTTATTCAATAAAACACATTTTATTTGCTAAAATGTATATTTATTGCCGCCAACGTTTCGGTTTGCTATACAAGCCATCTTCAGGGCTGTAAAAACATATATGGTATAACAATGGTAAGGACAAAAAAAAAAAAAAAAAAAAAAAAAAAAAAGAAAAAAAAAAAAAAAAAAAAAAGGCTAGAAACATTAACATAAATATGAGTACCTATATGCTTGAAAATATAAATATATATATATGTATATATATAGTATAATAATAGCAATATAAATAAATATACATGTATATGGTATCCAAGCGAATACAGTACAAGTGTCATAGTAACATACCTATTGAGAAGATTGAGAACTCTCCCGTTTCAAGAAGAGAATAAGTCTGGTTAGTTGAATTGTCGCATTTGCATATGTCATTAGTAATAAGTTGAATTTATGTGAATAACTTCGGTCCATGTAGTCATATAAATTGTGTTACTTTAAATTTGTTTAGAGTGTTTTTGTCTGTTATTTATTGTAGGCATGAATTTGGTTAAATTAATTCCACTTATACATAACTACGATTGCTGAGACGGTTTATTTAATCATCCTTTTCTAGCAAGGATAAGGATGAAGCATTTATTCTTACCACCTAGGAAGGATCGAATAAGCTTGAAGACAAAATATGTGGAACATACAAACAGAGAAAGACAGACAGAAATTTCTTTATAAATGAATTTAAAGTCCTTGGGGTTTAAAAATAAAACATCAAGAAAAGGTAACATTCAGACTAAACCTTTATTTTGTTATCAAAATATTCATACCAATAGAACCTCTTGAGTTGAAAATGAACTGCTTTCATAATGAATCTAAGATCAAATTCATTTAGAAAGAACTTATTGGAGGGTTATTTTATCATCTAATAATAGATTGTTGGTCGTAGGGCAAGCCCATTAATTACAGGGCGAAAATTTATCTCTTAACAGATGGCGTCTTAGGAAGGTCTTAGCTTTGCCTCATATATCAACTAGAAATTATTGAAAATTATATAATTTCCTAAGTACCAGTCTATTAGGAGAATTGGTTTGATTTTCCAGACTTTTTGAATAGAAATAAGTTTTATTTTCAGACGTACCTTAAGGTCTTCTGAAAAATTTTAGAAAATATTTATAATTCAAAATATAATTTTAATTCGATTTTTAAAAATAATTTACGCAGCTTGTAAGAGGAAATTTAAAACAGAAAAAAATCAGCTCATTCTAAGATATTAAGTTTCCCGTGATCATCTATCCTGTCTTCTTAAAACCAAATATATTTCTTGGGAGTTCTTCCTGTTGCTGTAGAACTAGCGTGCCATGCTGCACCTAATTTCTTCATAAGGAGAAGCAAAAATGAATTGGAAGCTAAATAAGTAATATTAAAATCTAATAACGCAAATCTGCAACTTTTCGGGTTCACAGATTCCCCCGTGACTTCCGACCTTTAAGTCCCCCTATCAAGTTTTACCTGCGAGCCGTGTTTGGTCGAAATCGGTCGAACAGTGTGAATTTTTAGAAGGAACAAACAAACAGAAGGAACGCTGACAGACGATTTTGATGTAGCCTTGTGCACTCCTCGGATTGTGATTAAATATCAGATTCCTCTTCAAAATCTGTCCTGATGGGTTATAATGGCCTCTTACGGAATGTTTTCATTTTGTCTGTTATATATATATATATATATATATATATATATATATTGCAAGAATTTTTATAAATTTGAAATTTAAATTTGCAACAATTCTTAAAATTATTTTTTGTTATTAAAAAGAAGAAAACATGAAATTATTGTTTTTTAGTCAACTATGTATATTCGATAAAATAATCCGAGTATTTACATTAATTAAATTAGCTAATAATTAAGTGTTTTATACAAAGTTAATACTGTCGCCTAGCTGCTTCAAGTTATTAAATAATAAATAATACTGTAGGAGTATGAATCGCCTCTTAATTGAACTGTTTTTGTTTTGTTTGTAAATCTAAGATAATTATTTGCCAATCTAGTTATTTACTGTACAGGCACGCGAAACTTTGTTATGCAATTCACACGTGCAGTCTGGATTTCATGTTTTTATCAGCTATGCCCTGAGATAAGCTAAGCGCACAGTTCTTGTGTATATTGTGGCTGTTATAACACAACGCGTTGTGGGTGAGTTGCATTCCTTTTGACATTTTTTAGTTGTGGTAAAATTGTCCATTGTCTCACACACACCATTGCTTTTAAAGGATACGAAGTAGTTAACTAAAAATCTTTACTACATTTTCAATAATAAATTTGGCTTAGTATCTTTTCCAGTGTTGCATATTGTATTTTCGTTCTTCAATTATTTGAGTTTTGCGCGGCTGTCTCTTACAAGGAACCATTTTAAGTCCAAATGGACTTCAAATTTCCGTCTTTAAAGGCATTCATTTCGTATAATTTTGATTATGGTATCTCAGTTAAAAGCTCGTCAGCTAAGTTTGCCCTTACTAGTCATTATATACATGTGAGTCCCACGGCTATGGCCAATACGTAGCCCGGATATTGCTACTTCTTCACGAACTGATCCGAGTTGACAGTGATGTAAAATTTAAGTTTTAAATTTTGATACGTCTTCGTAGTAGTACTCAAGTATTAGGTAATGTTTGTTGTTCCGTCAGGAGAATGAAAGAAAATCAAATTAAAGAGAGAATAGTATTAGAGAAAGACAAATTGTGTTCCGTAATTAGAGCACAATCATCAAAATGAAAATCACTTCGAGAATGCTTTAACACCAGCTGAGGCAATTATTTAAATAAAAATTCATCCAGCCTATATTCATATGTGAGGCATCGTTTCGTTGAGCAACAAGAGTTCCCACCGAGTTTTGGAAATTGAATTCCCTGACATTTCCCTTGACCTCTCAGATAGTGATAATTGATATTAATCGATGGGATTCGGTGTTAAGGTTTACTGAAATTACACGAGTAAATAAACATGCACTAACTTAGTATGGTAACTTAAGGACTTAAAAAAAAATATGCAAAATTAAAAGACCGAGTTGAGCAAGCTAACTAAACTTGAGATACATTATTTTTTTTTTAATTTTTTTTTTTTTTTATGAACGCTTTATAGCGATGTACACCTTACATTCGAGATACATTATGAAGCGGTTATTTTCAAAACTAATAGATATACAAATATGATAATATTAAACAGAACAATATAAACGTTAACTAATACAGGGTTATTATTTACGTATTGACTGCAGACTACATCGGAGTTTTTTAGAAAAAAAAATTGGGAGGGGGGCGGTGTAAATTTGGTGGGTATGGAATTCTAACATTCTAGAACTTGGAATAGTTAGCCAACTAAAACGCTATTACGCTAAAAAAATATATTTCCTCTGAACTAAGTGATCTTATTTAATTTATTTTTAAGGTTTTTATGACACATTTTTACCGTTAAAATCAAAGTTTCAGGGGAGGGGGGTTGCAAATAAATTCCCTGACATTTCCCTGTCGGTGGGAACCCGGCAACTAACAAAGAAAACATTTACATTTTAGATTGGAATGGAGTTTAATTGAATTCCTTATATTTTACTCTACATCTCTCCATTACAAGTGATTAATATAAGATGCGTTTCATTGCAATTATCCCACCACTATGAATAGAGTAAGAATTTGTGACGGAATAAACTGCGATTCGTAATTAGATTTTAGTGTTATATGCGTTATTCAGCGAATCGTTCGTTATAGAAATCCAACAATTGCGGCTGTTAGGGGCACATATATATTATCATATTTTATTCCTGGGGAAGTGAGATATTTTTTAATCGAGCCGTGAGATGAGAAAATTCCTGCCGGCGAAACGACAGAGTGGCCAAACGACATTTCGTATTTCAAAAAACGACTACAGCCTCTAAATCTTAATCGATTTCAATGTGTTTCTTTTAAATAAAAGCTAATACAATTTAGAATAAATTTGTCTAGATGTTTGTTTTTTGTTTCCTCTGTTTATTAAATTAATTAATTATTTAGAACATAAAAAAATATTTCATTTTTCATTTAACTTAGACATTAAAAGTTATTTTCAAATCATTCAAAAATCATATTATTTAAATTAATTTCATAGTTGAAATAAGATAAATTTACGTTTTATGAAGACCTATCAGTTCTTTTCCCAGTCTACGATATCAGTGCTGATATTAAATTAGATTAACAAAAAGAATACTATTTTATGTTCAATTGTAAAAGTTCGTGAACTATTTACACATAATTTCCCATAACATGGGAACAAAGGCATTGAAATCGGTTAACCCTCCGTCGACCACGTGGGAGACAGTTACACCGTCGCCCGCGTGGGTTCCACCAGGACCCCACTTACTTCTATGGTTGTAACGTGCTAATAGTCCATAAGACTACCTTTAAAAACATTCTTCAATCAATTTGTAGGTGTCTGTGAAGATACCCTCCAAATATGGAGTCTCAGGTTCCAAAAATGTGGTTGCAGGATTTGAAATTACTTTACAGGAAAACATTAACACAGGAAAAGGGAATCCTTTTGTCAGATTGTAAAATTCGACGAATTCAGTTTTATCTTGATACCAGATACTATCATGATGCAAACTAATTAAATTGGAAAAATAAAATACATATAAATATTTTAAAAAACAAAAAAACTTATCACGGAAGCCCACGTTGGGTCAGACCCTAAAGCCGCTTTTCAACAAAAAATAATCAATTTGAGGCGTGGAATATCCTTTAAGAGCGATTTGACACTGCCGATCTCTGGAGCAATACTTAGTAGGAAGCTACTTAAAGAGCAGGAAGGTAGAGAGAGATACGGTGTCTTTAAGTGAGGGGGGAAATAGTGTGCGTGGGGTCCGTCTAGACCCCACCTGGTCGACGGAGGGTTAAGATTTAGAGGCTGCAGCCTTTTTGAAATACAAAATGTCGTTTGGCCCCAATGTGTGCCGGTGGGACTCTAACCCATTTCCCGCATGAGAATCCATGGCGATAGCCACAAGACCACTAGGATATATATATATATATATATATATATATATATATATATATATATATATATATATATATATATATTTAATTAATTCCCCTAATAAAGTATGTAACATTTTTTTTTTGTTTTTAAATTAAGGTGCAACGTTCCTGATTACTATGCAGACTTTCAAAGAGGTAGCCAAAATAGATGAGGTCTGCAAACGGCTTGGCATAACGGAAGAGGAGTTGCAAAAAGATAAAAAGGAGCTGGAATTGTGGCTAAAAAGCCAATACCACTTACCACAAGATGCAGGTATTTATTTATTTTATTTAGTCTATAATTGTTTTGCTTTCGTCTGATATATGTGCCAAAAAGAGTTCATAATTCAAGGAAATTATTTTATCTCATTTATCGCGCATGATCATGATGGACATAGCTGATAAAATAACAATACGAGGATTAGCCTCGAGCTCCTGAACTACAAGGGTGAACTTGGATTAAAGACAACTTTGTTTGTACATCACCCCATGCCCGTGTGGGAAGAAGTACAGAAGTGAAACTGGAAGACTGATTTCTACTAGATTTAGAGAACAAATAAAAATAATCAAGAACTTGAAAACAAAAAATCAGAGTTTGCAGAACAATTCTTTAGAGTTTGATAAAATTTAAGCCAAAGTAAAGGCATCTAGACGAGAAACGATCAAAATTGTAAAATATCTCCAGAATTGTAACATATAAGATTGCTTCAGACTTAGTAAATTATGGACTCCCATCATCCTAAGGAAGACAGAAGATTTGATTGGCTGGACAGAATCCAACATCACGAGGTCGCCCCCACCAGGTATAAGTAAGATCCGGACAGAAACTTATCATCATTCTCAGAAGATACCGCTAGGAAGCCGTCAGAATATCTGGCGAAACGTCGGCTATTGCCAATTCGACATGGTCATGTCCAGATGACTTTAAACCATTAAATAACATGGACAGTGCAGTCTACTAGAATTTCTTTAATACGTTTTCCGAATACAACCTAAATACTACATATCGAAAAAGACAGAACGTTCTCTATTTTAATGAAGATTAAGAAATTACACACATAAAAACGAAAAATAATACACATACAAATGATAAACTTCTCTTGCTGTGTAAACAAATCATTTCTTGCTTCGTTTGTCGAATAAAATGCGACTATATCAGAATAATTATCCAACATTCAGGCCTGATTCCACATTTTGAGTATGCATAACCATGTCAGTTTTTTTTTGTTTATAGTCGATCAGTACTTGATTGAGAAATTCGTTCTCGGCGGAAAAGGAGATCTGAACAAATCAAAGCTAAAGTTAGACACTTATTTCACAGTAAGGAATTTTGTACCAGAGTTTTTTACTCAAAGAGACCCATTACATCCTGACCTATTGGCAAATAATGATAGTATGTAAGTATTACATAATAATTAATTTTTTTTTATGAAAATGTATACGTACTCGTATTATTGTCTAAATAGTTAATTTTTTAATCTTAATTTAAGATGCTGAAAATGAAATTAACCGCTGTTAAGTTTCCAAAATGGGAGCGTTTGTATTAATTTAGCTTATTGCAGCATCTTGAGAGATCTAGGGAATATGGTTCCTATAATTTTAAATGAAATTAAAAATACTCATAAGTAAAAAAAAAAAAAAAAAATCAGACATATTTATTAAAATTAAAAAATAATTCCTGTCTCACTAGGGCAACAATTTTTCAATATATCGCACAAGAATTTCTGAATTGACACAACTCAAAATAAAACTCTTAGGATTAAGACAGGAAAGTTGACACAAGTGCCCTCTGGTTCACAAGCTCTGAGTCTAGGAACACACAGTTTTGATGGTTGATAAAGATTTATTTACCATGTCTTTCACAATAATAACAATGACGATGAGAATAAAACCGATTTTTTAGTTGTGTCACTTTAGAAATACTAGTGCGATTTGTCGACAAATCTTCACCGAAATGATAATTTCGTTCAATTATGATCATTAAATGTCAAAAACCAAATATTAGATTTTTAATATTTATAGTAATGAGATTATTAATAACGCCGAATTCTCATTTTGTTTTGTTAAAAATTAATTATTCGGGTCTTAAAAAAATCAAATGTCTTAGTAAAATCAATTTATTCATTTACAAAACTATACCAGAACATGAACTCTCAATATTTTCAAAGATGTCTTGCATAAAGAAGGCTTTTAAGCCATTTATATAAATTTTCACTATTTAAATTTGCAAACGTTATACCTTCGAACCTAAAAGATGATACCGCAGATCGAATTGAGGGGCTCAGTGCCAAAGGTGACTAACTCACAATGAAAACGAATTGAGAAAATTGGAATTAAAGTTATGAAGAATCTGAAAACTATTAGTGTTGGTGACAGAAATGAATTTCATTGGACCAATTAGAATCATTCCTGTCACCAACACTAATTTTGTTCAGATTCTCCTTAAAATTGACTCCAATTTTCTCAGTTTGTTTTAATTTTGGCTTAGTCACCTTCGGCAGTGAGCCCTACGTTTATCTCTGACAAAACGATTTCAATTAATTCTCAAAGGGAAGCTGTATCAGAAACACATGCTTCATCGGTGCGCCACTTGTTTCACTGGCTGTAGTTCGCTCATAGGCTCCATATTAATTCTGAGTACGAAGTTTTTTCAACTAACATCCGGATTTTCAATGTCTACAAAGGCCTTTATTTGCCACAGCTTGCTCCTAGACTGTCCATCTGAGTCTAGGATCAAGTTTAGGCCCTTAGAGACTAGGACCAAGGGTCGGCTGAATATGAGCTTTGCATGGGCATTGAAAATGGGACAAATAAAGCATCTGTGGAAATGTATTTGTTTCATTTCTATGAGTAAAGAATTTGTGTGTGTGATTTGTACAGACTTCTGGGACTTCTACCAGGACTAACGCCCGACGGAGCAAGAGTCCTCATGGTGTCTCTGGCTTCATGCGATGCTTCCAAGTTCGAACTTAGACCAACAATTCAGAGGATCTTCAATATTTTCGATGTCTGGCTCAGGATCGACCCCCATGTTAACAAGATCTATGTAGTTTGTGACGCAAAAAACAGCGCCCTAGCCCATGTGATGAAGATATCCATTTCGACAATGAAGAACACTATTTTCTGCGTCCAGGTGAGCAAGAAGCATTTTTATAGCATTCATTTCAGCATTTCTCAGTGAACTCAATTTTACTTAAAGATTACCAACTAACGCTAGATTGAACACTTAAACTTTACTCAACAAAGAAATGATTATAATACAGTATGATTGTAAATTATAAGGTTATCCCAGTTCTATTTATCACACCGATTTGCCCTTGCTCTAGTGGCTAAGAATTCTTGAGAAGAATGATCCCCAAAAAAACATAAATGTGAAATAGAGGCCAAGTTCCTGCCCCCACAAAGAAACAGTCCCTTCCTCAAAAATATCCCCTCCTAAAACCCCCCCAAAACGCCTTACTATTCTACACTCCAAAAAAGTAGTATGAGTTGGTGTATTAATTCAACCAAAAATATTTGCCAATACAAGAGATGATACAAGAAAGAAATGTCCAAGTTCATTACTTGGAAGACCTCATAGTTACTAAGAACAGTAAAGACACTTCAACTGACCTTTAAAAACAACAATAAAAATACTTACATCCAGTTACTAAAATATCACTTTCCTCAACCAGGTATATTCTTAAACTTAGCAATGTTTCTTTTGTGCCGAAATTATCTTTAGATAAAAACTAAACATTGCCAAGTTTAAGAATAAACCTGGTTGAGGAAAGTGATATTTTAGTAACTGGATATAAGTATTTTTATTGTTGTTTTTGTTTCTTAAAACATCAAATATAGGTTCTTCAAACCGAGACAATTCATTTGATACCCCACATCATGGGTTTCGGACGGAATGATGGGTTTCCGAAGGAAGTACAAAACTGGCACGCCCCTGCCCCGGAAGCGGAGTCAAACACAAGTTTTCGCGATTTTTCGATTTTTTCCTTTAATAACATCTTCATATCTATCTTCATACAAAATTTCAAGTCTCTAGCATCATGGGAAGTGCCTAATAATTTTGATGAGTCAGTGAGTGAGTGAGTGAGTGAGTCCTATAAATCCCGATTTTCGATCGCTTATATCTCAGAAACTATTCGATGTAGAATTATGAAAATTTCCAGTTTTACTCAAATCTAGTAGTATAATACCTGTGTAAAATTTAATAACTTTATCTTTACCTGGTTGAAAGTTATGAGAGCGTAAAAATTGGCTCTAAGACCGCCTGTAATATACAAACAGTGTGCTTAGGCCGGAACTTGGCCTGGCGCACTACCGTGCGCCTAGATTGAGTCTTTTCATCCATGTGCTGAAGGAATTCCCTGCAGTACCATGGATGATTAGGAAGGATGGCAACCTATAGATAGCCCGGCACTAATGGGCTAAATGCAGAAGCGTTGTACAGAAAAAAAAAAGTTCACCCGCAAATCTACCGTTCCTAATACAATTACATTGTATACTTATCAGATTATGCTTTAAAATTTCCTTCTACAAGAATAAACTGCTTTTTTTTTAATACATTGATAATGTTTTAGAATGTGTATCCTGTCTCTCTTTGTGGAATAATTTATTTGAACGTGATTCCTGTGGTTGGAGCTATCATAGAAAAAGTAATAAAACCACTTTTCAAGAAAAAACTTGCCAAAAGAGTGAGTGATTGTATCATATATTTACATCACAAGTAGTAAAAAACTATTTTTAAGCATTAAACTTAAGTATCTTCTATATGAAATATGTAAAATGGTAAATCTGATAAGACAAATTCAAATATTATTTTCAAATTATATTCGTAACACATTTAGTAAGTCTGCTTTTTATGCTCAAGTAGATAAATTAGCTACTAATAGGTTTGTCGAAAAATTTGGTTTCAGTTTGTTTTTTGCGGTAAAGATTGTGCAGGTCTATATGAGAAAGTCCCAGAGTCGATGATGCCACGAGATTATGGAGGGGATGCACCAACTGTTAAAGAACTGAACAGTAAGGATATCTAGAAGGAAATCTTGTATTTGTTTACTGATAGAACGATTTTGTAATTTTTTTCTAATTTCAGGGATATGGACCGAGAAAATAAACGAGAATCGTGACTGGTTGATGACCAGTGCCTCGCTGCCTTCTAATGAATCAGTTCGGGAAGGAGAATGTAAGTGTGCAATACAATATCAAACAATTAATTATTATTTCAATCTGTTTGAGTACTGAAATTGTTTTGGGTTATAACTAAAAATCCTCTGCTTAGAATCGAAACTATATGGAATCTTAAATTTTGTAAATGCGGAATTTATAAAAATAGTAGGATCCTTGAAATATAGGGGGGGTATACTTTCCTCATTTCTCTCTACTTGGATCAGTTTTGATTTAGCCATGGAAGGGTTAATAACAAAATAAATTTAATAAAATCAAAGTATAAACAAAAGAAATTAGGTTGAAATGTTTTAATATTTGAGTTTTTGTTTCTTTTTATGCAAGATGATTATATTTAATTAAACAGGTCCGTTGCTTTCAAGAAACTGAAAGCTCTTTTGCTCTATTATCTCCAAGAATATCACAGAGATGACCACTAATGTCCATTTAGTTTCGAACGGATTCTTAGGCTGTTAATGTGCTTAAAAGTAAGATATTCACCACAAACTGTGCAATCAGGCCTAGATTCACTTTTAAATAATTATGCATGGGGCAGGAATGCTGGGATTAAATTAAATAAATAAGCCGAGTTCATCTTTACAATCAGGATGTGTATTTATTGCACAGTTTTAGGATTTTGAAGAGGCACCTGGTAAGTTGTGAAAAATGGAATAAATGAATTTACTTCGTTGATTTATTTTTCTCTTTTTTTGTTGGCAGTTTTAAAAAAAAATGAGTCACTATCAAATTTGAATTTTCTTAAAAAAATAGCGGTGACAGGAATATGAATATTTATTTCAGACGAAAATGACAATTTTAATTAAGTTTTATTAATTAAAATTTAATTAATAAAAGGAAGAGCTGCCGAAGGCTAATTAAAACCTGAATTTTCCTCATGATTCCGCACTATTGCTCTGCATACTTTTATCGTTAAGATACCCCATCAGGAGCATATAAAAAATCATTAAGGCCTAAAAAAAAGCAACCTTCTTCTAGACTGGCCTACGTCTTCAACCAAGAGTGTTAGAAAATCGTCTGTTTTTTTATCAATAAGGATATTCAAGAGGACATATTGGCATAAAAAATAAAGCAGTATATATATGTTTACAGTCACAAATTGATTCCTAAATACTTAGTTTATAAAACTGGTCAAAACCACTACGTTGCGAAAAGAACAATAATAAACTTCACTAAAATCCCAAAAAATCCTGTTATGGTATTTAAATTACCCCAGTTGTAAACAATTAAAATCTATGACAAATAATAAAATAAAATAAACATATAAACACCAAGAACCTTTAAAAACATGAAACACCCACACAGCTCCTGTAGGTGGAAGAGGTTCACACGAGTCTTTTTCTGACTGTACTGGTCCTCTAACCAAGCAAGGTGCCTAATTAGTAATAATAGAGTGGATCATTTTTGTTTCTGTCCCTTAAAATAGATAAGAAGCTCAGAGAAGTGTAAAACAATTGTAAAGAGAATTCTCTTGTCTCATTGGTTTGATGTATTTTGCCTAGTTATTTGATAAATTGTGATTAATCACTTTTTTTTTCTTCACCTGTTGGTTTTATTAGTGATTAATCACTTAATAATATTTGTTTCTTATAACTTTCTACACATTATCATACCCTTTTAGAATAATAACTTACAAATAATATCATATAAGGATTAATGATGGAGTTGCTATTTTTTCAGGTCCTTATAAGAACACAGGCTGTACAGTTATGTAAAGCCCCATGGTAATCATAAATAAAGTGTTTGAACCAAGTACATAGGTAGCACTCCAAGTGTTATCCTTACAAATATATTTACGATGGATGGTGTTCAACATCCTACGTATGCAGCCAAAAATGTTTTTTCAAGAAGAAGGCATCAGTATGTAGGTTTGGAGGCAATATGGGAATATAAGAAGACAGAATTACTGCAAGTTGTATATATTTCAAAATGAGTTGTCAGTATTTTTTAATGTAAATAAATATTTTGTTTTACTGTTTAGATTATTTCTACATTATTATTTTTACAATTTACCTAATGGTCATTAAGTAATATATTAAAGAAAGTTATCTGAAAAATAACTCTTATTATCTAGATAGTTTATTTGGTTAGAAGGAGTGTATTAGAGATTCTGACTCTTTTCACGTTGAGTTAAGGGTTCGTCCTTTAACAATCTAAAAAATAACACATTTTACGTTTTAACCAATTATCACACGTACCCCTTATAAAAATATGGAAAAAATTGATATAGAAGTAATAAAAAATTATCGAAAAATTTGAAATACATTTAAAAGGAATATTCGAAGAATTACAAACTTCTTTCTTGAACGTTGGAACAGCCTGCAGAGAAGGCGAGAAAAGTACTTCAATTTACCTCAATGTAGTTGATAAGCCTGCTTGTATGTTTATTAGTAAGGTTTTCTATTAACAACATCTTTACTTACATTATTTACAGATCATTAGAATTTTTTTTTAACCAAATAAAAATCTAGCAATAAGACAAGCTTAGTCCTTTGAAATTTTGTTAATAGTCCGGTAAGCTATTTGCACATTCTCATTTGAAGGAACAACACGACACTATCATATCAGTATAAAAACTGATTATGTCTCGTTTAAGACTAGGCAACTTTGGAAAGGTCAAAAAGGGGAGATAGTGTTGTATATTTTTAAAACATTTGCTATTACATAATTTATTATATAATATTTAAGAATACTCAGTCAAAGATAAGACTAAAAACGTTTTAAACCTCCTAGAGGTAAGATTATAACAGAATGAATATTTACCCCCAATTCTCTGCACCGGTGATATCGTCGATACAAAAGCAAACTAACGAATATGAAAATCACCACTTTTCAGAGTGGAAAAGTATTTATTCATAACTGGACAGTCAAATATTCGGCAGATTTGACCTTTTGATAGTGGAATACATTCCCTTTAATAAAGTGAAGTCAGATTGAAGAATTTGCCGTAAATAAGTCCAGCAGAAATTATTAAAGATGAACAATGAAAGATGCATTTTTTTATATTCGTTAGTTTGCATTTGTATCGAAGATATAGGCCAAGCCCATTTCCCTCCAATTAAATCGTCCCACAGTGGTCAAAAAGCGCTCAAAACTTGTTTTTTTTTTAACTCTTAATTATTGGCGTCGGGTCATATTGACCCGAAGGTATTTATTAATTCGATTTTTCCTTTTTAACTCATTGTAATTGTCTTCCCTATCCATGGTAATCTCCTAGAACTGCTTTCTTCAAGTTTCAGTATTAGTGACATCTTCATTAAAGGAGTATTTCTGTGTCTATTTGACTATTTGACACGACGCAACTGTTTGTTTACCAACACGTGAGGCCATTATGACCCGACGCCAGTGTTTACGTCCTAAAATGTATAGGACGTAATTTACTGTTCTTAATACTATTTTTACTCTTCTTAATCGCTAAATTTAAATGAAGATGAAGCGGGAGAATGAAGCAGAAAGAAAAGGAAAATGTGTAGTTTTTGTCCTTCCACTAAAAACAATAAAAATCCTTTATTTTACGACACATGTGCAAATGTGTGTGTAAGGACCATTCCTCACTTTTTTGCAAGTAACGTAAGCCTTAATTTTTAGCACTTTCCTCCGAAGGAAAGTAGCTATTGAGGTTGGACTCATGACGGAATTTTTGAAAAATTTCTTCAAATCTTTATCGATCCTACCTAGTAGACACCGAAAATGACCCCCGTTAAAATTTATATATATCTATATATATATATATATATATATATATATATATATATATATATATATATATATGCATATATATATATATATGTGTCTGTTAACACGATAGCGGCCAGAGTTTTTGTTTTTTCGTCACGAAACTTGGTATATAGCATTCAATTTGCAAAAGATTGAACGAGTTCGTTAACCACCAAAGTCGGTCCACCGGAAGGGGGGGTTTACCCCGAACCCAAAACACTAATTTGACTATGTCAGCCGTAATATTTGTTATATTTCAACGAAACTAGGTATTCGTAGTGGTAATATAGAGAGAAAAGTGAGATATAAAAATGAACTAAATCGGTTCATTAGAAGGGGGGGTTTACTCCGGACCCACAATACCAATTCGCCACTACCAGCCGTGATTTTTGGTATATTTCGATGAAACTCGGTATTCGTAGTGGTAATCCACAGGTAAATAACTGTTGTAAAAATAAACTAAATCGGTTCATTAGGAGGGGGGGTTTACTCCGGACCCACAATACCAATTCGCCACTACCAGCCGTGATTTTTGGTATATTTCGACGAAACTCGGTATTCGTAGTGGTAATCTACAGGTAAATATGTGTTGTAAAAATAAACTAAATCGGTTCATTAGAAGGGGGGGTTTACTCTTGACCCAAATTCTTAATATACTCATACCGGTCGTAATTTCTGCTGTATTGTAACGAAACGCGGTATACGTCGTGGGTAACTCATGAGAAAGAAGTGTTGTAAAAATGAGCTGAATCGGTCAATCGGAAAGCGGGGGTTTAATTTGTAATATATTTCAATAGAAAAGCCCGTCAGACGTAGGTTCACAAAGCCGCCGCAAGGAGCGCTTTCTACCACTAGAGTGACTGTATCCTGTTCCTGCGTTAGATCAAAATACGATAATATGAGGTTTTTTGTATTTATTACGTAGTGTAATAGGTACCATGTGTAAACATAACTCTGGAAGCAAATTATTAATTGATCAGTTACTCATTACAAATTTAAAAGAGAACTATTCATGTTTTTATTTTATTTATGTAGGATATTTTAAGCAAATTATTCTGGAAAGCAATCTACACTACCCAAATTGTGAGGAAAGTGCTTAGTTATGCAGCTCCTGCGTGACGGACTTTTTTTATTTTTTGTTATTGAATGAAAAGTATATAAATTTTCATTTTGTAAACAAACAACGTCGTCATTTTCATACCTTCCATTCAGGACTATTTTTTTAAACGATTTTGTTATGTAAATTTTTATAACTATTGTATTATTTTATTAAATTAAATATATTTGAATAAATATTTGTGTTTATAATTATTTTTTTAATTAAATTACCAAAAAAAAAATCAATTTAAAATTCGGGTCACTGGTGACCCGACGCCTGAAGTTATGGAAGAAAAAGCACGCCACTAACTAAGGGTTAAGTATTTTTTCCGAAAACTTTGACCTTATATATAAGTTAAATACCTCCTCAGAGTGCCAATTCTTGAGTTTTAGGCCCCCACCGTTGATTGCAGGACAGTGGTTAATCATTGCAGTACTAGAAACTCCCAAATCCAAAATGTACCAAAATCGTTCCTTCAAATTTACTTGTTCAGACCGATAAGGTTGACGCATGTTTTTTTTTGTTTTAGTGGGATGTTCGAAGGACAAAAATAAAAACATTTTTTTTATTTTTCGAATCGTCATAATGGACGGGGATGCTGAAAAAGTAAAAAAAAAAAAAAAAAAAAAATACACGTATCAGATTTCTTTTAGTCTCTCTGCGTCTCTCGGATTTCGACCCTAAATTTTCCGCGGACATATATAGAAAGACCCCAGACCGAAATTAGCTGCGTAAACCAGCGTACTTCGATGCTAGAGGTGAACGAATTCGGTAAATGACTAGCATACAGACGCGCGTTACCTCTATGTAAACATTGGAATCAAATCGAAGACGGATTTATTTTTGCAGAAGTCAAGTCAGTGTCGACTGGAAAATATGTCTGAGGTGATCCGAGTGAAGAATCGTGTCCTAGTTGAAATATTGTTGAATTCAATCGACAAAAGTGTACTTTCGGTATGCAAGTATTTGACAGATCAATTTCCAATAGCCGATGAGCATATTTCGTTGCTCCAACGGAAATTACCTCAAACTGTTGTGCTGAAATTTAAAAAAAAAAAAGTGGGCTGAGATAGGAGCAGATGTATTTTATTCCCCCCCCCCCCAGCCGAGTGCAGTTCAGACGCGGGGGCCGTCCACTAAAAGATTTGTCATGTGAGTGATTTATCAATTGTGGTTATAAGACTGGTAAGTGTCCAAAATTTCAGGTTTCTAACTCAACAAGATGAAAGGTTATTGAGTTTTGAGCGCTTTTTGAACACTGTGCGTCTGTTGGAACAGGCAACCTTATAGTAGAAATTGCTTTCAGCCTTACGTTTGGCTAATTACGCCCTTGTGTCAAAGTCTTCTCTGGTCCTAAACGAGACATAATCAGTTGTTATTGAGTTTCCCGCAGCGTGATGTCATTGAAATGGGAAATGGGGGGGGGGACCGTCGGGACTATTTCCCTCAGAATTTTGCGCATGCTTAATTGAGCTTTTCCTTCTAACTGAACGAGTTATAGTTAGAAGGAAAAGCTAAGAATGGTCCTAAACTGGAATTCTTTCCTGATGGGACGGGATAAGTTTCTTATATATAACCAGAAATTATTATAATTTAGTTATTTTGAGAGATTTGCCCTGTTGTACAAATGCATGCGTGGTATAATATAATTTCTGTAGTAAAATGAATCTTTCTGTATGTCCAGTAAGCGAGGGAATTTCATTAGTCACTTCTTCATATTTGCGAATCTTACTAATAATTATTTCCTTATAATTATTTATTAATTTATATTAATTGTTTTAAAAATGAATACTCGAGCACATCTTCATAATCCTGCAACCCAAAACATAAGATTTTCTTCTCTTTCTTCTTGTTTGTAATGAAAGCTACTTTTATCAAACTCAATTTAAATAAGAAAAACTCAGAGAAAAAGGTTTAATCGTTTTCTCTGAGACCCTCTCCAAATAGGGGGCTAAGCCCCTTAAAATCTTTCTTTAACTCGAGATTATAGATCAAATGACTTAAGAATATCTTGTTTCTTAGGCATTTCATCACAGATATATTTTCTTCCTTTGGTGCTCAAAATCTTCAACGAAAAAAGTTTACTATATATAGATTTATTATTATAATTTAGTAATTTTAGAAGTATATATTATGTACAAATTGTTTGTTTATTAAAAGCGGATTTTATAACACAATTTCATATTCAAACTTTATTAGTGGCTATTATTTATTAAATTATGTACTTACAAGCAAGACGGAAGGTTAAAATATAATTAGCACTCTCAATTGATTTATTTAAAATAGCCCTACATGTTTCACATTCTCTTAAAAGCATCTTCAGAGGCCAATACTCCCACTACATTACTATTGCAGATATTACTATTCTTAATTAAATGGTGGTAAGTGGAATGAAACCAGTCGAAAGCATTTTTTGAATGAAAGACCATGGTCGGCGAAATAAATTCTTAATACTTGATGTTGGTTTCGTTGCTTTTAACGAGTCTTTGTTGTCATTTTCCATTGCACGTCGTTTAAGTATTTGCCTTAAGCAATAAACTAAATCTGTCAGTAAATACGTGAAATAATAAATAACGGGGTAATTCCCGTTATGTTTTCTGTACTTAATGGTGCCTTCACTTCCAGGTTTCATTGGAGTAGGTTTTCACAAAATATTAACTATACATATTTATTCAAAGCTTTTAAAATGATACTAGCGATAAAAATTATGGAAACACGCTGAGATACCGCAGTTCCTACAAGTCGGACATTTTTATGTTTTGTCAAACGGATAATTTACATATTTTCTTTTCAAATTGTTGGCATTTATTTACTTAAATTTTTAAAAATTTTTAGGACGGGTTATCTATAGGTTACCACCCTCTTCTACCAGGATAGGTGTGATGCCTTTGCTTTTTACGAAAGAAAAGCCACCACCCCTAGTGGGAATCGAACCCACGACCTTTGGCACGGAGTGTTAAGAGCTCACGCCTTAACCCTCACGGCTACCGGGTCTCCTTGTTGGCATTTAATAAGAAATTTGTTGAAAAAAAACACAGTTCTTGAATTCTATGTACAAGTGTCACCAACCATGTGATTTTACTGAAATACTTGATAACTATTATCAGAAGAATGTTGGTGTCTCCATAAATGTTTTATTAAAAGGGACGTTTTGCATTTCACCCGGCAAATTAAATAATTGAGTGAATAAATAAGGAAGTGACCCAAGAATAAATCAGGACCACATGTTAACATTTTATAATAACAAGGCAAACGATATTTCATTAACCTGTCTAACCTTTCACTTTTCCCTTCTAATTACCCTTTTACAAAGCATAAAGAACGGCTCATTGAAATTTTCCATAATTCAATATTAATTAAGAATTCAGTATTAATTAACTTGGATATTTTCACAGGAATAATTTTCATGTGCTCAATGGATCCGTTGATTACATCGAGTGTATGTCGTTATAATAGTTTTACGTCGCCATTACTATTCGTATTTACATTCAAAATCTCAAAGAAATATAAATACATTATATGAAGTACATAAATGTCGGAGGTTTTTTCTGAAGATGGGAGCTTCGAGATGCCGACAGGAACTATTGAGAATGAAAGAGAGGAATTGAAGAGATGGCTAGAAATGCAGAAGCATTTGCCGCAGGGTGCAGGTTAGTGGAAATTGTTTATGTTGGTTTAGATGTTTGAATGTCTGTTAAACCAAAGTTTGTTTATATTATATCTATAATTTCACTTATGCATAACCGAGATTTTTAAAAAGTGTTATGTACAGTTTAAAACCTTTCTAGTATGGATTGAGCTGATACTTTGTTTTTCTTCCAAAGAAAACTCATTTCTGCTACTGGGAATCTAACACAACCTTGGTAATGTTATAAACCGAAGTTCGTGGGTAAAAATGCAGTTTCACGCCCTCCAAACCGATTTCTTTCAAATTTTGCACAATAACGTATTTTGATGCACTAAACACGAATACGATAAAAACCGTCGGATTTAACAAGGCAATAAGTTATTAAGCACTAAAGTTCACTGTTATGCAGGTTATGGGAGCTATTAATTTTAGCGAGTTGGATTGACTGGGGTTTTGTTATCTTCTTGAGCGAGCGTAGCGAGCGGAAACGCATAGCACGTATACCCTTAAGCGACAGGCGAGGATGCCCTTAAAATTAACAATATTTTCGCACAAATGGTTTCTGAACATTTCAAATGAGAGTTCTCTGTTTCCCAATGTTACATATCTGCGCATGCGCGTGTTTACAAATACGATGATGACGCCTAGTTTTATAACCTTCCTAACTTTAGTGCTTAATATTATATTCTATTAATTTTAGCGAGTTGGATTGACTGGGGTTTTGTTATCTTCTTGAGCGAGCGTAGCGAGCGGAAACGCATAGCATGTATGCCTTAAAGTCGTCATTTATGCCTTAAAGTCGTCACAAATTTAGTTGTTTACATTAGCTCTCATAACCTGCATTACAGTGAACTTAAGTGCTTAATAACTTCTTTCCTAGTTAAATCCGACGTTTTTTTTTTTTTTTTTTTTTTTTTTTTTTTTTTTTTTTTTTTTTTTTTTTTTTTAACATATTCGTGTTTAGTGCATCAAAATACGTTATTGTGAAAAATTTGAAAGAAATAGGTTTGGAGGGCGTGAAACTGCATTTTTACCAGTTCGTGTAACCCTTAGGTTTTATGAGATGCCTGGTGGCAGTGAGTGTTAACGTATTAACACTCTATGCAAAGTGGCTTTCTTACGAATGAATAAAAAGCTGTGAAATTCTGCATTTTGCATATAAAACTGGTGGTAACCTGTAATTAACACGTACCATCTGTATTATGTACAAGTGAACGTTATTTAATAAATGAATAAATAGATTATGTGTGATCAATTTTTTGGGGCTGTATTTCTAGCTCCAAATAGTGGATAGTGGATACAAAATAAATTATGATCAGAATAAAATTCATTAATTATTTATAGCTTTTCCGCGATGAATAATAATTGTTAAAATGAATTATCTTTGTCTCTTGCCTTTGTTACATAATTAATGCAACTTTATGAATTTGTAGTTTATGTTAAAAAAAAAAAAAAAAAATTGTAGTTTATGTTTAAAGGAGATCTTGAGCTAATCGCTAAAGTTGCGAAGGTCACAATAAAATTAAAATAACGGAGACCCGGTGGCCGTGAGTGCTAAGACGTATATCTAAGGCCGGGGGTTCATTGAAAAAATCTACAATAATTAGTGAAGAATAAAATTTAATAAAGTCAGTAAATTGGCAAAACTATGTATTTTATTTTGGCTTTATATAGGGTAGTTAAGGAAATCCTTCTAGGATGGAGCGTAAACTAACCATCTTGCTTAGGAATGTACTCAGTGACGCATCTCTTGCGTAATGGAATTTTTCTTTTCACTTCTTAAACGCTTATTTCGAAAGGCGCAAAAAGTGTTTGCTAGTGCTGTGAGCTCTGCGGGAACACAGCCCATCAAGGTCTTGGAGGGGTTGAGTAGTGTCCGGTGCAATTAATGGTGAGAAGAATTGGCGGAAGGCCGAATCCATTTTCGGTGTCAAATTGAGATTAAGGGCTAGCGAAGCGAGAGATATAGTGTCATCTAAGGGAGATAACCCACGCTGATGGCTGTCGATATTCTCTCCCTGTACATTTAGTAGGGATTATAGCGATACACGATATAAAGATAAATATTGTTGAAAATATCGATATTTCATTTTGAAAAAAATTGAAAAGCATTCCTATATTCAATACAAGATACGCGATATTACCGGTTAAGGATGGTAAACTGTATTTGCTGAATGGTTTTGAAAATTGTCTGATGTTTAGTGAAATGATTTTTCTAACTTCTTTCAAAACTCTTTCCCTATCTTACATTTCAGGCGTATGGCGGGCAGCAACAGTATACATTTACTTTATGATAACTCTATTCATTAAAAAGCTTTCTATTTATGGGAGGAGCATAATCTACCAAACTGGATTAATTCTTTACTTGTTTGATAGCAAATGACTGCATGCTGGAGAAATTCGTGATCGGCGGTAAAGGGAATTTGGATAAAGCAAAAAGGAGATTGGATGCTTACTTTGCTGTACGGAACTTGGTGCCTCACTACTTCGCCGAGAGGTCTCCACATGAATCACTCATAGAGGCTACCTACAACTATCTGTAAGACATTTTATTTTTTTTATAATTATTTACCCTTGGAATATATGTTCCTTTGCTGGTTTCCTCCTATGAATTCCTTAGATGTTTGGGCTATGAGGAAATATTGCAGTTTCTGCGGCGTAACATAATGAGAAGGGGACCACCAGTGTTGTAAAATACCCGGGTATTTATTCTTAAGGGTAAATACCCAGGGTATATACCCATGGTAAATACCCAATTTCATAAATACCCGGGTATTTAAGGTATTTAACTAAACCGCGACTTAGTAATCGAATATTGTAAAATGTCATGGATCTTGCCAGTTCAGAGCTATTGCAACACTGAGAAACTATTAAAACAATAATAAATTATAAAATAGGATCACTGAGAGGTTAATAAATAATAAATTATTACCTGAAAATTTGCCATGGACCTTCCGAATACCAATATAACAAGCTGTTTGCCTAAATTTGATACTACTGCATTCACAAAAATGTAGCCTCAGCTAAAACTTTGGACTAGGATTATCTCAATTTCTCAAAACTCAAATTAAGTTACCTACTCATTGATCAAAACACATGTACCTTTCAAGCCTCTCCACCATAACATGGGACTTATTTTATTATTTTCTTTCTCATTGTCTTAAAGACCTTCCCAAACAAAGGATCTTTGCCATAATCCCTCTTGGTCCCTATAGCCAGCTATGTTTTTCCGAAGATCAACTGATTTCAATCCCATGCTTCTGCCTAACTCACACACAAAACAAATGCAAGAGTTCAACAAGTCTGCAGCAAGATGTGCGTTTCCAAAACCAAACTGAATGCGTTTCCCCTATTTAGTTAGCCTCCGTTCTTTGAAAAGAAGATTCTGGGTTACTTGTTGAAGAGTTTTCAGTAATTCTTAAATCCCTTATGAACTGTGTGCATCAAAGGGGCATTTAACTGAATGGCAGTGATAAGTTCAACATTTGGATCAAGGATGTTAACTAGTTTCCCAACTCGGACTCAAAACACTCTGTCATCAAGAAGCTACCTTTTCATTTCTGGTGAGATTTCCGCTTACTGTAATGTTGTTACTACTGTATGAGCATAATTTCAAATAATATTAACAAGGATCACAAACTTAAACTTAACTTCAAATGCTTTTGAACTATTATAATAAACATTAAAAATGTTTTTGGCCTTTTTTAAAAATTTAAATAAGTCCTTAATAATTGAATAGGCTTCATTAAAACCTTTTTAAAATTAATTAACCTTCCCCACTGTAAAAGTAAACACGAAAGTTCATAAATATACATTAAGTTGTAAATACCCATAAATACCCGGACCGACTTTTAACTTTCTTTAAAATATTACTGGGTAAATATTAATGTTCATTAAGCTTTTATGATCAAATGGGTAAGTTTCAGTCCTTGTTTGCACCAAAAAATATTCAAAGAAGTTGTATCAAGCTCAAAAACTGAAAATACCCACTTTTTGGGTATTTACCTTCCCTGTGGGTAAATACCCAATTTATATTTACCTACCCACTGGGTAGTTACCCACCCCACATCACTGGGGACCACTCGATCCACTCCTTTCTTCTATTTCTCTTCCCATCTGATTGCTTCTCATTCTTTCTAAGAGGACCCAAATACCGCATTCTGCTCCATTGAGGAACCCACCTACATGGTCATTTTACATTGCCGTGAGCGGCGCCCTCTTAGTCATTTTATTTTGCCTTGGGTGGCGCCATCTTAGCCATTTTACTCTCCATAGGACCTGCCATCATGTTCGTTTTACCCATTTCAAGGAGCGTTTTTATTTTATTTTTACCGGCAGTTTAACCACTTTTGTCATTACTATTGTTTAATCACTATATTTGGTTCCTTTTTCTATTTTCGAAATGCCGTGTTTCGAAAGAGGCACCATTTTGGCCAATTTACTATTTTGGTCACTTTACTATGCCGTAGTGACTGATATCCTGGTCAATTTTCTATTTCTTAGAGGCCGGACGGGGAACGGGAGGAGCTACCGTCTCGTTCATATTGAACCTTTGGAGCATCCACTATATTGTTTATTTTTCTACTTCCAAAGATGCTGATTCTTGGTCATTTTATTGTTCGAGAGGACCACAATTTTGATTATTTCACTTACTTTGGAGGAATTGTCACCTTGTTTATTTGGAAGAGGCGTAGTCTTGATCACTTTGATATTTGGATGGGTCTCATTTGGACAAGAGTAAAATAACAAACTTGTATATTTTATAACAGGATAATTACTAATATTTTATTTAAAATATAAGCAATAAAATTGTTATCTAATAAAGTCGTATACTTAGTTATATGCCTGTTCATTTAGGCATTCCTTTCGAAGAAATAAAGTAAGTAGATATGTAATAGACTTCCTCACGACTCTCCTTAATCAACTTTTATAATAAGGTAAGTGAGTTTTCAGTATTATGATAACATGATTTTTCCCCAGGTACCTTTGTATGCTACCAGGTCTGACTGTAGACGGATCTAGGGCATTCTTGGTCCGATTGAAGCACGGCGACTCCTCCGAATATGACCTGGACGGTGTAGCCAAGAGACTTCTGAACGGACTGGATATCTGGTTGAAGACCGAACCAAGGGTGAACAGGACCTACTTCATAGCTGACTGTACACATGCTACCAAAGGGCACTTACTCAAGAACCCACCGAAGAAATTGAGGGATATTGTTTTCTGTTTGCAGGTAATACTCCTAGTATGTAAGTAGGTAAATGGATTATGCTAATTTTTTCTGATAAAACACTGCCAGCACAAACAAGTTTCACTCAGAAATACAGTTCGATATAGTTTTTATTGGCTAATTCAACTGTATTATGGTATTATATCACGAATTTTTAGATAGCAAGAGGAACAAAAGAGATCCATTTTTTTCGGAATTAGAATCAAACACCTAAGCTTCATATCAAACAATCATAAATGAAGGCTCGATAGTTAGGTTATTATCACGCTTACAATTATCAGTAAAGCTTACCGGTCACCGTATTCCAGACGGTCTGTCAGTTATGACTGTTCAGACGGCCGGAATATATACACGTTCAGGTGACCGGCTTTCCGGCGGACTGTTCGGGTCTAACTGACAGGCTTGCCTGACCGAGTGTAGCCTGCTTAACTAATTTCCTGAACAGGCCTTTTGGATTAATGTAGATCATTCAAGAACTTGTTGGTCGTGGTAACATTTTTTTGCAATTATGTCAATACTTTGGTGAATTAACTACTATGATTTATAATATATTTTTGGCTCAATAATTAAATTACAATAAGAGCTCAGTGGCTAATCATTTAGTACAGCCTCATAAGCAAAATTGGAATAATCTACGCTTTTTTTCCTGTAAAGGGAAATGAGCATGAAAAAGTCATTTGGGAAGTAATAAAAATAATTATTCATCTATCGTAATAAATTCTACATTAAAGCTAACAATTTTTGTTAATCTGTAATACAAAATCGACTCCCGCCGAATTATGAAATTAATTTCCTGCCAAAAGTCACGTGACCAATGATGACACTGCCAATACGCTTTTGCTTTGCCCGTGAAGTAAAATTGGCAGGCTTCCAGTCATAGTACGTTTTATGCAGAAGACCTGATCCTCTAAAGGATGACTTTTGTAAGTTAACGCCTTCTCTAACGATAACCTAATACTGCTAAATATTTTCAATATTATTAATGTATAGTATTGTAACACAGCTTGAAAGATATTGATATTGATATTTATTTATTAAGAGTTTCGCAACTTTTGGCGACTTGCTCTTTAACATACATCACGATATTACAAAATACTTTTTGCACATTGTATATATAACAAGTCAGTACATTTTATGAGGATAGCTAGTACATTAGTGAGCTAATTAATAATAACAATAACATGTTTTATATAATATATTTCACAATA
Source organism: Gonocerus acuteangulatus (assembly GCA_946811695.1). NCBI lineage: Eukaryota > Metazoa > Arthropoda > Insecta > Hemiptera > Coreidae > Gonocerus > Gonocerus acuteangulatus. The sequence continues at coordinate 93,598,866 of OX328124.1, read as the reverse complement.
ACAATACGGTAATATGATAGATATTAAATAGAGTGTGAAGAGGGGAAAAAAAAAAAAAAAAAAAAAAAAAAAAAAAAAAAAAAAAGTGGGGGGAGGGTAGAAGAGGTAAGATTATATTGGAGATAGGGCTTTATATTTAAATGTAGGTTAATTAACTTAATTTCTTAAAAATGTAAATGATTTTATAAAGGCTATTTCGTTCATTATTTTAAATTAACTTTAGGAGGTAAATTGGAGATAAGGCTAGATTTTTGAATATAGGTTAGTTGTCTTTAAGTGAGTTAGTATGGTGTTAATATGTGGACTATTTTCGGCAAGTAAGTCGTGTAAGTCATGAGGAATTGTTAGGTAGTCTCGTAATCTGCAGTCAGTAAGTATGTGTTTAACTGTTAATGTCTCGTTACAACATGCGCATACAGGTCTGTCTTGTCGTTCCATTAGATAGGAGTGCGTTAGTAAACTGTGTCCTAAGCGAAGTCTTGTAATAATAACTTGGTCTCGTCTTGTTAGGTTTTCTCTTGACCAGGGTATTATTGTATTTTTTATTTCCCGCAGTTTGCTTTGAGAGTTAGTCCATTCTGTCTGCCAGTCGTTTACTGTCTTATTTTCAGCTAGTTTGCATAGGTCAGTTGCTGTCATTTTGTTCAGGTCAGGTGTAGGTCTTTGAGTTGCAGTTTTCGCTAGTAAGTCTACTGTAGTGCTCTGTGAAATCCCTTCATGTCCAGGTAACCAAAACATAGTGATATGTCTGTTCTTTGTTTGTAGTTGGAATAAATGTGTAAAAATCTCTATGACAATAGGGTGTGTGCTGTAAATGTTTGTCATTGAGTGTAAGGAGCTTAATGAGTCAGTGCATATTGTTATGTCGTTCGTGTCTGTATCTTCAATGTTTTTGAGTGCTAAAAGGATTGCGTGTAGTTCTGCTGTGTAAACAGTAGTGTGATCGGGTAATCTTATGTGATAGGATTCGTTTCTTGTGATGGCGGCAGCGCCAGTCCCGTAGTTAGTTTTTGATCCGTCCGTAAATATGTACTGAGTGTTGTTATTTTGCCTGAACAGGGAGTTGAATACGTTTTTGTAGTGTGTCGAAGAAGTTGGGTCTGATTTTTTGTATTTTGTCAGTGTTAAGTCTAGTTTAAGGTTTTTCAGTCGCCATGGAGGTATCTCAGTAATGTTATTTGTGTGAACAGGTGTTTGGAAGAGAGTTAGGTCGCTGTGATTGTCTTCAGTTCGTAATGAGAGTGGCTTTTGCTTAACGTTTCTTTCGGTGTATTTTTCGGAGTATTGGTTATATAAAAACTCAGTGACGCATGGCGTTCCAATAGCTTTACATTTCAATACGAATTTATTACATATCATTCGACGTCTGTACTGCAGTGGAGGTTCACCAGTTTCGGCACATAAGCTTTCTGCTGGGCTAGATCTAAATGCACCGCTGACAATTCTTAGTGCTGTGTTCTGTATTGTGTCAAGTAGTTTCAAGGTGGTTGGGCTGGCAGAAGAATAAGCTATACATCCGTAATCGAGAAGCGATCTGGTAAAAGACCGGTACAGAGTAAGCATCGTAAATTTGTCAGCTCCCCATTTTGTGCTACTGAGAACTCTCAAAAAATCCAAAGATTTTTTGGATTTTTTAAGGAGCTCTTTCAAATGGGGCAACCACGTTAATTTTTTGTCCAGTGTTAGTCCGAGGAATTTGAGTGTTTCTGTATGTTGAATGTGTGTTTGATGTACTGTAAGGTGGGGGGCTGGAAGATTTCTTTTCCTTGTAAAAACAATATATTTTGTTTTGTCTCTGGAAAACCTGAAACCCGTTTTACCACTCCACTTTTCTAATTCTGTAAGTGTACTTTGTATGTGTTGTTCAGCGGTGTGAATTCGTTTGGATGAGCTGTATATAAGTAGATCGTCAGCATACATGCAAAATTTTACTCCTGGGGTGATACACTGATGGACAGAATTCATAGCAATATTGAATAAGGTTGTGCTCAGAACACCTCCTTGGGGCACTCCATTTTCTTGAACAAAGACATCCGAAAGAGTGGTACCTACCCTCACTCTGAATTTTCTTTGAGATAAATAGTTACTGAGGTACTGCAGTATTTTGCCCTGGACACCCCAATCTACCAGCTGTGATATGATAAGCCTTCTCCATACGGTGTCGTAGGCTTTCTCTAGATCTAGGGAGACGGCTAGCAAAGATTCTTTGTTTAAGAAAGCGTTTAATATGTCGCTTTCTACTTTGGCGATATGGTGCATTGTGGAATGTTGATTTCTAAAACCACACTGGTAGGGTGACAGTAATTTATTTGCTTCTAAAAACCATAACAGTCTTTTATTTACTATCTTTTCAAGTAGTTTGCAACCAGAGTTTGTCAATGAAATCGGACGGTAGCTAGTGGGTAAGTCACCGTCTTTACCTGGTTTTAAGATAGGTACCACTATACTCTCATTCCAGAAAAGAGGATAGTTACCACTCTGGAAGATTTCATTGTAAATGTCTAGAAGGGTTTTGAATGAAATGCTGGGTAAATGTTTAATCATTTCATAAGTAATTCTGTCAGGTCCAGGAGAACTTGAGTGTACAGTAGATAATGCAAGTCTGAGTTCGTCTACGGTTATTGGGTCATTTAAGGGGTGATCGTAATTGTGGTTTATTGGTATCAATGTATTGTCATTCTGTAATTTGTGTTGCAGGAATTCTGCTGTATAATTATGATTGCTAGATATTGAGGCGAAATGATTCCCTAGGATATTGCTGATGTTTGTCTGGTCGGTTATGATGGAGTTGTTAACTTTGAGTCCAGGTATCGGTGGTTTGTATTTTTTATGTCTTATTTGATTTATTTTAGTCCATATGTCATGTTGTGAAGTGTGTCTGTTAATATTTGATAAAAAGTCCACCCAGCATTTCCTTTTACTATTCCTTATTGTCCATTGTGCTTTTGCTTTTTTATGTTTATAATTTTGGAGGTTTATATCGGATGGATTTCTATTGAATAAATTGAGTGCTTTCCTTCTATCCTTCACGGCCTGCCTACATTCATCATTCCACCAAGGAACGGGTGGTTTTTTATAGTTTTCTGTTGTTTGTGGAATGGTGAGATCAGCAGCTGAAATAATTAAATTGTTTAGTTCTTGTATGGTGTTTACTTGTGTGTTTTTAAGTTTGTCTGTTATAATGTCCTTGTATGAGTCCCAATCTGCTTTTTTCGTGTTATACCTTTTAGCAGAATTAAAGCTGGGAGGAGGTGTTGATTGTTTAATGTGGATTGGGAAGTGATCGCTACCGTGAGGATCTCGATCCACATCCCATGTGAAGCGAGTGTATAATGACGGGGTGCATAATGACACGTCTATGTGTGATAGTGTACCTGTTCTTGTGCATAAGTGTGTTGGTCTGTCAGTGTTAAGGGATAGCAAGTCAAATTGTTCAAATATGTGTTGAAGTTGTGTCCCTTTGCTATTATTTCTGGATGAATGCCACATAAGGCTTAAGGCGTTCATATCTCCTAAAAATAGCAAAGGACTTGGTAACTGACTGAGTAGATTCCGTATTTCCTGAGTATCTAATGGTTCGTTAGGTGGAAGATAAACAGAACAGACCGTGAGACGAGAAGGGAGGTGAACTGAGACAGCTACCGCCTGAATAGTAGTTCTCAATGAAATAGCTTCACTGTGAATGCTATCAGCTACGAATATTGCTACTCCACCACATGCCCTACCACCCAGGGAGTAATCTCTTCTATAGAGTTTGTAGCCATGTAAGCTGGCAGTCTTACCGGGTTGTAAGTGTGTTTCCTGTAAAGCCAGGATTTCTATTTGGTTACAGTGTAAAAGAGACCTCAGATCACCTAAATGCCTGAAAAATCCGTTTATGTTCCATTGCAGTACAGACATGAGAGTATATATGTTTGAATTGGAAAACTCTAATATTCTGCAGCGAAAGATTGTGATTTATGGCCAAAAATGAGACTGAATCGCTTTGGTTTGGGTAATTAATAGAGAAGAGTGCAGAAATATGGTTATTTCCGTATGGCCTGATTAGGGCAGATAGATTTACTCTTAAAAAGGAGATAAAGGGAGAGCTATTGATTGTGCTTTGATAGATCATACTAAATAGGAACAGCTTGAAAGAAAGATGCTAGGAAGGAAAGCGTTTGTAGAAGGTGATTCTAAAAATGGGTCAGATTTGAAGGAACTTTAGTGATTTATGTTTGTTTTTCACATTGTGTACAATAAAACTCTTATTAATCAGAACAAGTACAAGAGATAATTTCTTACAATTAATTTGTTTCATATGTTGTAGATTGTTTCTGCTAAAAGAAACAAGAAGTTTAATCCAACAAACAAAATATTATATTCGCTAAAATCATCACGACGCATACAGGGTTAATGTTATTTGTACAAATCTCATTATTTTATATAAACAAGTGTTAAACCACGCACTTAACATCTGTATCAGTATGGATTATGCGGAGGTTTTTGATTTGTTGAGGGGGGGGGGGGGGTGGAGTTCTTTTTGTATTTCCAATCGGGGGAAATGCCAATTTGCGGTAAATATTTTCTGAGAGAATCCAGACAAATAAGCATATTGAAATGAGCCTAGGGAAGCGAAGTGCCTCCCGCGGAAGGCACAAGTATTTATACAACCTGCAATATGTATGTAAATGCAGATAGCTGTTCCAGCAATTAACTCAGCTCCCTCTTCACCAATATGCCAAATGTTGCCAGCTATGACCATTCTCGGTCTATTATACTCCTTACTATTTGCTAACTTTATATTTCTTATATTAAAGCCACCTTTTCAAATCCTCAGCTTTCTCATTAAAATCTATCTATTCATAATAATGGAATTAGATGCCTCATTGAAAAGAAAGTAATGGTTTCTGAAATAAATGATTGTACTTGAGGGTATCATTATTTCCTGATGATGTAACTGATGTGTAAAAAGGACGCATAACTTTTGAATAGACTGCTGGTGCTGAGTGAGGATATTCTTGCAGGGGTAGTGCAGGATTTTTTATTGCTAGCCCAAGAACATTTCCTTCCATATCTTGTAGCTGGTATTTAAAAGGCTGAAACTGGTGCTGCGGAGGCTTTGTTGTAGTTGGGATGATGGAGATAACATTTGTATGTGTTTTTTTTTTTTTGGAATTATTATATTTTGTTCGCCTCTGCTAGCCACTCTCCCCTGGAAAAGAACCTCACGTTCGGTGTTTGTTTGCTGTGTTGCTTGATAGCAGTTGGTGTATGTCATTGGTTTAGTCCTCTTTTTTCGAGCACTTATTAGATAAATTTAATACATTTTACGCTCCACTATATTTCGAGCATGGAGAATTTAATTTCTTAGTTTTTCTGGTGTTCTTCTGCTTTAATTGCTGTGCATAAGAATTTCAGCGAAGAAATATCTTGAATTGTTTGAGCTGGATAGCCAGAAATCATGAATTATAGAAATAAAAATTCAACAAAAATAACTTCTTATAGTGAAACAAAACTGGCATTGCTCCGACTATCCGAAATTACCAAGAACTAACTTAACTCTACCTCCTCGGTGAAACACTGCACCGATCCGTATTGGAATCTTTCTTACTAAAGACCAGGATGACGAAAATTATCCCCGATAAGGAAAAGTGCACTCTTTGAACCAAACCGCCATTGCTTTCTACGTAGGATGTATTTACAGCAAAGCTGACCTTGATGTGTGCTCTATTTTGAGATTCGAGAAAAATACATTTTTAAAAAAAGTGTTTTCTATTCAAATTATAAACAATGACGCCTACCGTAGAATGGTAGTGTCCTCTGGTAAAATACCACCTTGTATAGTTATCAGGTAACTTCATTGTGGGTAAAGATGTTGAGAGCATAATATCGCTGGTTTTGTTACAAATCTTTATGAGGCCTCTAAAATCTAATAAATCTCTAAATTTGATTTTCTGCAACTATCATTTTGGCCAATGGTTTGACACCGAAACCACAGCCAATGCCACAAAATAATAGAAATTGTCAGATGAACTCTTAATATTATCTCAGCAAGCAGTACTAATCGACACTACTGGTTGAATATACGACTAGAATTGTTTGAATATTTCTAAATGCCCAAAATTAATAAAGAAATACATATTTTTATGATTAAAAATAATAATTTTTACTTGTGGAACTATCTTCCAGTAAAAATATCTTGCAGTAAGCTGAGATAGCCCACCTAAAATAATAATAATAATACTTACACGGACACAAGCTCACCTACAGTACACACCCCAGGATCACCTTTCCTGGCTTATACATCTGGCAGTAGCATAGAGGCCTGCTCCAAAAGTAATAATTTGCCAGGCATTGATATCGGAAGTAGTGCGAGCGGTGCTCCGATGCCACCCGATTCTGTGTGTTTAAGAATATTTAAGAACTACTTGAACTTGAAGGAGAATGATCCTGCTCCCTACCCTGTCAGACTGTGGCAAATAAAGACACAAGAACGCATGAATTGACCGAGTACTTGTATAATACAGTCATTCGAGTGTACTACCTGTTCACTAAAAGCGGATGCAGCGATAATCGTCCGATACTTCTTAAATGTACAGTGTATGTATGTAATTTTTTTATTTCGGTCGGATATATATTCCCTCTTAAACGAGTAATACCAGTCCCGATATTAAAATATAAAAAAACGTAATTATTTAGGATTAATTAATCTGTTTCCTTATTTCCCAAACATTTTTAACCTTTTCAGAAAGTTTACCCCGTTGGTATTCCTGCTATCATTTTCCTGAACGTCTCACATGTTGTTAAGATAGTCATAGAAAAAGGACTGAAGCCTTTAGTTTTGAAGAAATTGGCTAAAAAGGTAAGTTCACTTTTGGCTAAAGAGTCTTAAAAAAATCATAATTAACACTAGATTTATCAGACGAGTCATTTTGAGTGGTTGTGCAATTTCAATTAAAAATTCCTACTACATATAACATTTGCTTTCCTATATGATTTTATGACTTTTGTAGCTATAAGTAGAGAATACATTTAATAAACATAATGTTACCTACCTTAATCAATGTATTTTTTGGTAGATATATATTTTATTTGTGTTTTATGTATTTACTAGCTGAATGCCAGTGCTTCGTCAAGGCAGGTAAGCAGTTATTTTAGTGCCTTAAATATTTATCATAAAAATTAACGCTACTATGTATATAATTTTGAGCAGTTTATTATAGCACGGTTCCCGTTGTACTGTATGTTATTCATGAATTGATAAGTAATCTAAGTATACTGTGTCTGGACACTCCGGACGAGTGTCAACAAACAGATAACGTAGAGATAACCGGTTATCTATAGGTTACCAGTAACAGAAGCTTAACCAGTACAGGTTAAAATTCGTTATCAATAATAATTGTACGTTAAAATTTAAAAATTTCTGTTTCCAAGATGTCATTTGGAAACACCCATTATATTTGCGAGCATTAACAAGAAGTGTTAATGCTATATATATATAGACCTGCTGATGGGTTTGGCTTCCTATAAGCAGGAAATAAACAACGCTAAACTGAAACACATTCCACAAGAAATTGCGGTTTTGCAAAAGTCTATACAATTTTTAAAGGTTAATTTATATATTCATAAATAAACACCTTTTATGTGTTTTGGAGACCCGATGGCCGCGAGGGTTAAGGTGTGAGCACTTAACACTCTGTGCCAAAGGTCGTGGGTTCGATTCCCACTAGAGATGGTGGCTTTTCTTTCGAAAAAAAGAAAAGGCATCACCCCTATCCTGGCTAGAAAAGGGTGGTAACCTATAGATAACCCGTCCTAAAATTCGAAGTTAATAATAAATAGACGTTAGAATTAAAATTAAATTAAATTTTATGTGTTTTGTGTGTTTAATTAGTCTTTAATTTTAGGATAAGGTAATTTATTATCTATGAATTCTATATCCCGGGTTTTAAGGAATCTTCATTATACTATCTAGAGATGAGGGGTTTTCACTACAGAGAAGGTGTAAACAAGTATATAATCCCATAGATAATCCGTGCCAATATCATTTGTTATATAAATGACGTAAAACAAGCGTTACTTCAATAAATAAATATTTATATAACTCCATATCTATCTAATTGATTTCTTTTATTTGTTCAGATTTTTGTTTATACTGGAAACCACTCGGAAATGTATCACCAGATTCCACTCTCAATGATGCCCAGAGACTATGGTGGAGGTGCGCCATCATTAGAAGAATTAAATCGTTAGTTATATTATTAAATCTACTATATATTTGTCAAATACCACTGACTGACTGACTCACTCGCTGACTGACTCACTCACTGACCTATCATGCCCAGCCCAAACCACTCGACAGAATAATTTGAAATTTTGAATGGACACTCCCTATAGAACGTAGACACTCGCTAAGAATGGATTTTTTGAAATTCGAATTTTTAAGTATTTTTAGAAGGGATTGAAGTTTTAGTTGCAGCATGCGTTGCTAGGACGTTAACAGAACAGCTGTTACCGTTCTGTATCTATTTCATAGTATTATTTTTAATTGAGGTTAATTTCAACTGTGATGGCAGACCTTGAACTACTAGAAATAAACTGTGATTTTATCCCTCATAGAGTTTACGCCCTGGTGATGGTCCATCCAAGGTAATAATATCCCGAATTGAAATTTTGCACGGACAATCTGTTTAGAATGTAAACACTCGCTAAGAAAGTTTTTTTTTTTTTTTTTTTTTTTTTTTTTTTTTTTTTTTTTTTTTCTTTAAATGTTTAAGTTCTTTTAGGGGGTTTGACTTATTATGAAGTTCCTCATCGGCTCAAAAATGGTCCGATTTTGATGACATTTGGTACAAAAATCTTTCTTCTCATTTGAAAGATCAAGTTCAATAACTAGCTGAATCCGTTTACTGGAACATGTTTTTTCGAGCAAAATTTGCGAGAAAAAATCGGAACGCTTAGATTTTCGAGTCCATATGCTTGCAGGTACGACGAATGAAATGAAAGAAACCAGATTTCTGTAACCGTTTACGAGAAAAATTGCTAGAAATACTTTTCGAAACTAATTTTCTGTTTGGGTATTGAGAAACGATTATTGGTTCACTTGAAACTTGTACCAGGTATTTGACATTCATCTTTATTTTATTTAAATTGTAACGTCCATTTATTATTAACTAGGAATTTTAGGACGGGTTATCTATAGGTTACCACCCTTTTCTAGCCAGGATAGGGCTGATGCCTTTTCTTTTTTCTAAAGAAAAGCCACCACCCCTAGTGGGAATCGAACCCACGACCTTTGGCTCAGAGTGTTAAGTGCTCACGCCTTAACCCTCACGGTCATCGGGTCTCCAAACATTCATCTAATCTAAGATATTTAAACTTTGGTATCCTTTGGAGGTAAGAAGTACTAAATGGGGAAAAATTGTATTAATGGTAAAACAAAGTTTTCGAATCTCAGTATATTTTCTAAAATATCTCGAAAACGGTTGGAAAATCGTAGTAAGTGGAGGGCGGCTATTCAAAAGATTACTAAATTCTCTAGAAAAAAGATTCTGTTGTAATGTTTAGTGGGGCGATGTCAATCGAAGAGGTAATTGCTTAAAACTTCAAAGTTGTTAGTTTTATTCTTTTCAACGTGTATGTGTCTCTGTTTACCTAACTTTTTGTTAGGTTGTTGTAGTTTTTTTTTTTTACTCCCCAACGGAAACAAGCACGGTTACCTCCACATGGTGTTTCCTGGCTAACTTTAAAGTCCGTGTAATAATAAGCTGTACATAATTATGTAGTAGCGTTAATTTTTATCATACCTTATTTAACGCAATATAAAAACTACTTACCGGCCGTGGTGAAGCACGGGTAGTCAGCTAGTATACTATAAAACGAATTTATCTAGTTAAAATGTCTTTAGTTTTAGCTCTTTCCAAAGTTATATAGATATTGAGGTTATGGTGCTAATGACTTCAGCAGTAGATGCACCAAAAGAAAAAAAAAAGATTGAGGTTTTACTCATAAGTGAACTTTTAAAAAGTATCTTCAATTCTTCATCGATCCTACTTACTTAATACCGAAAATGACACCTTGTGAAATTTACACTCGTAATTTCTGTTGTACTGTAACGAAAATCAATATACTAAATTAGAACCTAAAGAAAAGGATGCGTTGTAAAAATAAACTGAATAAGTTAATAAAAATTGGGTTTCATTCGGTATTATGTTCAAATTGAATTAAGTCACCAAACCGGTTCGAACATTGGTTCTTACTTCTACCACTATGGGCGCTGTATCCGGTTCCTCCAATGTAATTTTGGGATTTACTCTTTTTATAGTTCAACAAACAGAAATGTCTTTGCGAAATTATTAAGTAGTGTAGCGGACAAAACAAAAAATTAAGTATTGAATCAGACGTTCATTACAAATATAAAAGAGCAAAACTATTAGTTTTTAATTTTTATTTTGTATTTTTTATTTACATAGGTTATTCTGGACAGATTCATAGGAATCTAGTGTACAATATCCGCCTATTGAAAAATGTGTTCAGTAATGCAGCTGCTACTTGTTGCACTATGGTCATGTAAAATTGGCATTTTTAATTACGTATAATGTTGCCATGCGTGTGATACAAAACATGATATTTTAATTACGAATTAGTATGTAAATTAGTAAAGCAACCGAGCGTAAAACGGGCAAATCTGGGTTCTAATCCCAGTTTGCGAGTTGATATCGCTAAAGGCAATTAAATCATTGACGGCATTTATTTAACTTTGTGCATTTTTTTTTTTTTTTTTTTTTTTACGGCGCATCGACAAATCTTGGCCATTAGCGCCGGGCCTCCAGGGTGCAACCAGGAACTTTCTCAGCGAGCCCTGAGATGAGAAAATTTCTGTCGCCGGTGGGGATCGAACCCACCATCTCCCGCGCCAGAATCCAGCGCGCTAGCCACTAGACCACGGGAGACCCATAACTGTGTGTGTTAAGTTAATTATTATAATTTTATAATTTCGCTTAAAGGGTTTATTCACTTTTATTATTTGTTTTCTTTTTTAGAGGAATGGATTGATAAGGTGAATGACCACAGGGAGTGGCTTGTGACTTCGGGAACTGCAACAACAGATGAATCCTTGAGACAGGGAAAAAGTATGAAATCATATATCTTCTTCTAGTGTGTAAACTCGCAGAGTTACGAAGAGTATTGATTGATTGTCACCCTTGAAATATTTTACATGGTAGCGCGTTTCTTGCGCCTACCTCAATAGGTAGGACCCGATAACCTAACCTAAACGGTCCCCGTTTCATACCCTACAGATCACGAATAACCGTTCTTCACAATATGTATGTATATATATATATATATATATATCTGTTCGAGCTCCGGCTATCTCGAAGAAGTGTTCCGATTTTGATTAAGTTTACAAAAATACTTTTTTCTCTAACGAAAGATCAAGTTCATTAACCAACATAATTTACTGTTAGATTTTGACTGGAATATAAGTTTAAGATCATTTTAAATAATCCTAACGGGAGGGAGGGATTATTAAACTGTTCTCATGGAAAAGAAGAAAGTAATTGTATGAATGCTACAAATATTCATCTATTCATTACGGCACATTTAAATATGAAATATTTTTATGATTACATAAACAATAAATTTATAATAATATATTATAATCGTTAACATATTCGCCACTGTATTTTTTTCAGGCCCAATTTCTGGTAGCGGAGCCTGTACTGTAATGTGAAAAAAAATCCATCTTTATTTAGTAGGAATGAAGAGAACTTTGGTACTATTATGTGTAAACGCCATAAATACTTCGTTATTTGTATCACGTGTTGGATAAAAATGTTTAGTTTCATGTAATAAACAACATAACTTTTCTTTTTTTTTTTTATATATTTAACCTAATAAATGTACAAATATTATGATGAGTATGAACATTTTTGTTTAAGATGCATTTCATTATTTATTGTTTAAAAATACTATAATTAATTACGTAGTTTATAGATTTATTAAATAAATCAGCAATGATAGCAATTATTTTCATATTTTCTGAATAAATTGTTTTTAAATTCTCTGAGGCCAGAATCTTATTAATAACAGGATTTATTTCATCAGCTATCAGATTTTAATGTGATGTCCATTTCTTTGGCAATGCACAGACGAGGTTCGCAGGCTTGTACGGACGACTGACGGAAGAATACAGATAATTTTTTTTTCGTTTACGTATGACTTGAAAAATAATGTAACAAGTTTCCTTCGGAAATAAAACATATTTTTTACCGATGAAGTAATAATAGTAAATAATTGATGGAACTTTCCCAAATGTTTTCTCCGTGACGAAACAGATTATAACTGATAACACTGGTCTACATCAAATTTGCCTTTTACTTGAGAATGTACTATATTGATAGTATTTCACTCGCTGAAGCTAAATATACATTAAAATTCATAGTTAGCTCTTATTGCTCATTTGTGCCATATTTAATATAATAGAGGGAGTGCGATAGATTTATTAAAGCAATGGTGATAATTCTTAATGAATGATAAGGGGTCATTGAAGAAGAAGCATGGGAATCTTTTACAGCAGCCGTTCATGGTTTCTTTGGCAAAAAGAGAATTGAAATTATGTCGAACTTCTGAACAATGTCCTTCAAAAGTATCAACAGTTGTGGTTGCAATATGTCCCGAAAAATTCATTTCCTTTATTCCCATCTTGATTTTTTCCCTTCTAATTGCGCTGATGTAAGTGACGAACTCGGTGATTGATTCCTCCAATATATCTCGACAATGGAAAAGAGATACCAGGATCGATGGAATGCGTTAATGTAAGCGGACTACTGCTGGAATAAGAGAAGTGGTACCCTTGAAAGTAATTGCAATAGACAAACAAAAAATTAGAGAAATTCTTAATTAAACAGGTTTAAACATATTGTTAATATTTTAAAATTCCCAATTTTATATAAAAATTCAATATATGTATTTTTAATAATTTATGTTGGTACGTAAACTCAAATTGTGTAGACTATGAATATCTAATTTCAAAATAAGAGCTAATTAAAAAAAATATATTCGCGTTTTCATATTCAGGAACCCCAACGCATTTTAAAAATAAAGTATTCAATTGAATGGAACAGAAAAAGTTAAATTTTGTAGTCCAGTGTAATCGAATCAGTGTATTAATTTCCTTACACACGAAAGTGAAAGTGAGAAGTTATGAGTATTTGCAGTATATGCCGCAAATAATAATGAACTATCCACACATTCCCTTGCATTGTTTCTAACCATAATAAAATAGTTGAAGCGAAGATGAAACATAATGAGTTAATTGCTGTTTTAATAGTATCCTCACTTTATTGACGGCGGAGATTATTGGGATGGGTTATCTACTTATCTCAGGTGTTTTTACCTATTTTGGAAAGAAAATTACGGTTCCTAGTATAATTCATCCCTAGATACCTAGGAACATACCAAGGAACATACCTAGAAACCTAGGAACATACCTGAGCTCCGACGGATATCGGGTCTTCAATAGAATTAGAAATATTTGTGCCTCTCAGATAGGCATTCTATATCGACCAATGTATATGTAATTATGAATCGAAGATTGATTTACAGAGCTATAAAAACTATATTATTACAGGGAATTGTTTGCATTATAATTGTACCTACTGCAGAATACAGCACTGAAGTAAATTGGAGATTTTAATGAGGAAAACGTTATGAATGCTTCATGTCTATTCAACTTTTGCAGGTAACAGTTAAATCAGTTAAATTACATAACAAAGAAAAATCTTAGCGCTTTTTCTTAACGTTCTTATCCCCAGAGTAATTTTTAACGCTTTATATAGATACAGTTAATATTTTGTTTGGGTAAAATGTACCTAATAAAATTGTGGATTATTTGAGGTAGCATTATATTTTATTGTATATATTTGTCGTTTTTAATCCCTCAGTATGAATATGTGAGATCCTATTCGATAACAGTCTACTAGCCATTTGAAAGTTGTATTTTACACTAATTTATATATAACTAGCTGTTACCCAGTGTGCCATGCTATTCCTACTTTCTGGCTATGAATCTCCCCGTATCAAGATCTACTAAATACCTAGTTGTCTATACCCTGTTACGAAAATCGGTCAAACGATGTGAATTTGTTTTAGTTCATAATGATACCGGCAGAGGCGAGCACAACAGCACTTTATCTAACAGCCGACAGAGGCCAGTAGCAGAGCCTGCTGTCGATTCGAAATTCCCATCACAATCTGCATGGCTCAGTGTAGCCAATTTTTCTTGAACAAAACTTTTGGCCTTTGGACCAAATTTTGAAATTTGACTATTTTGACCTTGCCTAGGAGATTTCTCGTATCAAGACCTACCTGCCAACGGCCATAGCCACGTTGAATGCACCGGTTCCTGTAGATAACCGAAGTTAAGCAACGTCGGGCGTGGCCAGTACCTGAATGGGTGACCGACCACGTGCTGTTGGCATTACAAAAGGGTGGCAACCTGTAGATAGCCCGGCGCTAATGGCCAAGTTGTAGATACGCCGTAAAAAAAAGAAAAAAAAAAAAGACCTACCTGTGTGCCAAGTTTGGTCAAAATCGGTCAAACGGTGTAGATTTGTATAAGGAACAAACAAAAAACAGACAGACACGTGATTTTTATATATGACGGGTTGAGAAACCAAGGGGTACAAGTGACATTTTTAAGATATATGCATATATATATATATATATATATATATATATATATATATATATATATATATATATATATAAATTTTTACTGGGGTCATTTTCGGTGTCTACTAGGTAGGATCGATAAAGATTAAGAGAAATTTATCAAAAATTCCGTCCTGAGTGCAACCTGAATAGCTACTTTCCTTCGGAGGAAAGTGCTAAAAATCGAGTTAAGTGAAGTTCTGGATAGTTAATACATACGAAATGTTGGTGGCAAAAAGATATAAGTAAATGTCTGGTATTTGCTGAGAAATAGCGGAAACAAAATCAACTACTTCAAAAATGAGCAGATTTGTTTGGAAGCCAAGGGATACAAGTGACACTTGTATATTTTGGTGGGAGGGGGCTGGGACCATTTCCGGGGTATGGAATACTAACAATTTAGAACTTTGAATAGTTTCAGGCAACTAAAACGCTATTACTTCTAAAATAAAATATTTTTTATAAACTAAGTGATCTTATTTCATTTACTTTAGGGGGCTGCAGCCCCCCCCCCCTTATAGACTCCCATTGATCTACAACTTCTGTGTACACAACCTAGGGACTGGCAATGTACATGTGGTATGAGGGTCAGGCCAATAGAGGTTGTGAAGAGATACTGTCTGGTTTGCTGAAGTTTATCAATGCTATTCCAGCGACAGTTAAAAAACCAAATGTAGCGATGCAGGAGGCAAAAACCAAAGCCGGCACACTGTTAAGTTCTGGCTGTATATTGTTAAAAACACAAGGACTTGAGAGAGTTGCTCCAATTTATTCCTCCATACAACCATAGTTCCTAGAATACATTACGTGTTAATCAAGGAGGACAACAGCCACGTAGAGGAGTTGCATTATACCGACTTACACTTATCAGGGAATTTACAAAAACGATTTAACTTTGAGCAGTAATATCTCAAAATCATTATAACGTCACTTGTACCCCTTGGCTTCTCAACCCATCATATATAGATATAGTTTACTATTATATCTAATTAATTTTATACGTAATTTATATTAATTTCGGGGATACAATTTCACATTAGGATGTTTCAATCCTAAAATTTGTTTTCGCCGAAAACTACTAAGTCTTAAAAAACGAATGATTTTCATTAGACTCCAGTGCCTCCAGCTTGAGGTTCTTTTCTTGTTTTAGCTTGGGGGCAAAAAGTGAAGTTTTTTATTAAGGTTTTTAGTCATTATCCTCTCTTGCCAGCTTTAATATTTCCACAGAATTCCTGGCACTTACCTCTCCTCCCTCCGTTACCTTCCCACAAAAAGCAAACAAAAAAAAAACTCTTTATATTATATTTCGTCAGCTTTTTAGCGTTCATTAATTATTTTTCGTTGAAGAATTCCCCTAAAAAATTAATAATCTTCTTAATTGTCGATCCAATTTTACCTTGGCGCTTGTTTAAGCATGAATTCAGCTTTCACATTTATTAATAAAATAATTTTTGTTATTCTTTTGGAGGTGGATTACAATAATTATGTGAAGGGTTAATGTATCAGACTCAAGTCATTAAACCACGTTAGATCGAATCTGGCATAGATTAGGACCTGTGTTATAGATAGATAAATATAAACTAAAAGAGCTGTCTATCCCACCATGGATTATGGCAATCTGCCGATATCCAAATCCTAATGAGAACCCAATATGGCCTTGTGGTGCCCGTGCATACATATACAAATGGAGTGTGTCAAACCGATCTCAAAACACACTTTATTTATTGTTTTATTTACTTATAACCTGTTAAATAATTAATTATACATTTAATTACAGAATATCATATACCTATACGTTTAATTAAACAGTAGATCATATTTGTAAAAAGAAATGGAATAAAAAATTATATTTGCTTTTCACTAGAAATACATAAACATGAATTCAAAAGGTCTGTTTGTGTAAGTTTTATAATTTCTTGTTCATATTCTTACTCCGTAATGTTCTAACACATTATCCAAGTCTGGGCTACTATAGTTAGTAAGCCATGTATGTCACGTAGAATTTCCAAGTAGTCCCTGTCTTTGCAGTCTATCAGGATGTGTTTCATTGATAGTTGCATATTACAAACTCTTCATACTAGACCAGGCACATCTGTCTTGAGTTGGATACTGTGAGGGAGCAAGCTAATTTTTGGGGGAATACCTTCGAAACAACTCTTAGGTGTAAATCGAAAAATTCCGCGAACATATTTTTTTTTAATTATAAGAAATTAATTTTTTTGTACTACTTTCGCTCATAAGTATTCAAGCTTAAGGTTTTCCTAAGGCGTTAAAAGATGTTGAATGTAATTTTCTGTAATGGCGTATTATTCAGAAATATTAATATACAATTGCTGCTTTGGAAAACAACAATAGTATGAGAAAAGGGTAAAAGAATCGACATTTTTTATGGCAGCTTTAAATGAATTTATGACCATCATGTTCTAGCAGAAAAGTAATTATTATAGAGTAAAAGAACCAAACAAATTTCGTTTATATCCGGTTTATAGTTTGTGAATAATAATTTTTGCAATTGAGGTATTAGCGAAAAAATTAATATCATTCAAATTGGTGCAATAACCCAAACGACATGTTTCACATATTTGAAATAATTTATTTATAAATAAAAACTAAGGTCTATTTGGCGGCTTCAGTTTTGTTTTAAATTTATTAGAACCACCACATCATCCCACAAAGAAAATGAAAAAAGAGTTACTCTGAATAATAATATTTGTTTCTATATTCTTAAAAGCGCTTCAATAGACATTTTAAATCTTAAAAGTGCATACATAGACATTTTTAATTTGTTTCATATTTGTTGAATTTTGCTGCCTAATTAATACAGATATACCGTTATCAGATTATCCAGTGATTATTCAGGGTCAAATTCTATCCTGCTTGCATGGTTATCTGGTCATACGAAATGTCGATCTTAAATTGTTTTTAGTTGATTACCAATTATATCTTATTTGTAACATTTATCGAAATTTGCGTACAGTAATTTTTGATTTATGGAAAAATCATATTAAATGATATAGGTGTAATATAATGATTAATTTGTGATCAAAATGAAGCGGACTAAAGCCTTCTTGATTTAAGGTTTTTCATTTATTTTAGAAAATCAAAGAAGCATAGTTCATATAGTCCATTTATGGAATATGGCTTCCACCATTCTAAATATGGTCATTTGTGGGGAAAAACATTTGTTTGTTGCATTATTACTGAGAGGAAAATATCAATAGCTGTTACGTCATACTATTGCTGTGCTGTTTCAATATTCTTATCTAAAAATAATGCTGTGTTGTTAGTTTTTGAAATATCCCCATCGATATGGTAGATTGACAGTGGAACTCGTTACATTATTAATCTCCATGTGACATTGATTACGTGTGACACAGTAATTGTACTAAAAAATCTCCTTTATTTGGACTTTATTAACCTTCTGAGCAAGTGCTTTATTTTTCTATTACATTCGGAAGATTCCGGATTTAATTTATTTTAATACTTTATTCAAATGTATTTAAATTTTGGGGCAATTTCTAACAAAAGATTTCTCTTTGTTCGGTAAATTAAGAAAAGTCAAATTTCTTCACAATAAGTCAATGGGAAGGTAGGGATTGTCGGGGTGCGGTCATTGCTTCTTAATAAAACTACATTTTACATTACATACATTATTTCTTAATAAAACTACATTTTACATTACATAAATTATTTCTTAATAAAACTACATTTTACATTACATACATTACTTCTTTATAAAACTACATTTTACATTACATACATTATTTCTTAATAAAACTACATTTTACATTACATACATTACTCCTTTATAAAACTACATTTTACATTACATAAATTACTTATTAATAAAACTACATTTTACATTACATACATTATTTCTTAATAAAACTACATTTTACATTACATACATTATTTCTTTATAAAACTACATTTTACATTACATACATTATTTCTTAATAAAACTACATTTTACATTGCATACATTATTTCTTAATAAAACTACATTTTACATTACATACATTATTTCTTAATAAAACTACATTTTACATTACATACATTATTTCTTAATAAAAGTACATTTTACATTACATACATTACTTCTTTATAAAACTACATTTTACATTACATAAATTACTTATTAATAAAACTACATTTTACATTACATACATTATTTCTTAATAAAACTACATTTTACATTACATACATTACTTCTTTATAAAACTACATTTTACATTACATAAATTACTTATTAATAAAACTACATTTTACATTACATACATTATTTCTTAATAAAACTACATTTTACATTGCATACATTACTTCTTTATAAAACTACATTTTACATTACATAAATTACTTATTAATAAAACAACACTAAGAAGTCCGAACCCCGACGATCCCTACCTTCGCATCATTAACGGTCAACGATCTCCTCTCAATGAATAAGTCAATGTTTTCCCGCTATGTGCTTTCAAAAGCTCCTGCTACCATCTTCAGGTCTGTGAAAACAATTAATCCATAAAAATAATTTGTCAAACCTTAACATTATACCCCGCTGAATTTAAATTTAAATTTTACAGAATCATCCAATCATAAACACAAATATGTCATTCAAAATTTACATTTTCAATTAAAATTTTTGATTTATGGAAAAATCATATTAAATGATATAGGTGTAATATAATGATTAATTTGTGATCAAAATGAAGCGGACTAAAGCCTTCTTGATTTAAGGTTTTTCATTTATTTTAGAAAATCAAAGAAGCATAGTTCATATAGTCCATTTATGGAATATGGCTTCCACCATTCTAAATATGGTCATTTGTGGGGAAAAACATTTGTTTGTTGCATTATTACTGAGAGGAAAATATCAATAGCTGTTACGTCATACTATTGCTGTGCTGTTTCAATATTCTTATCTAAAAATAATGCTGTGTTGTTAGTTTTTGAACTACCTTCGCATCATTAACGGTCAACGATCTCCTCTCAATGAATAAGTCAATGTTTTCCCGCTATGTGCTTTCAAAAGCTCCTGCTACCATCTTCAGGTCTGTGAAAACAATTAATCCATAAAAATAATTTGTCAAACCTTAACATTATACCCCGCTGAATTTAAATTTAAATTTTACAGAATCATCCAATCATAAACACAAATATGTCATTCAAAATTTACATTTTCCACCACACCAAATTTTACAAATAGTTATACACCTATACTTAGTTATATATTGTATTCCACCAATCAAGTTTATTCACTTTTAGCACTTTCCTCCGAAGGAAAGTAGCTATTGAGGTTGGACTCATGACGGAATTTTTGAAAAATTTCTTCAAATCTTTATCGATTCTACCTAGTAGACACCGAAAATGACCCCCGTTAAAATTTATATATATATATATATATATATATATATACATATATATATATATATATATATACATACATATACATATACATATATATATATATATATATATATATATATATATATATGTGTGTGTGTGTGTGTCTGTTTACACGATAGCGGCCAGAGTTTTTGTTTTTTCATCACGAAACTTGGTATATAGCATTAAATTAGCAAACAATTGAACGAGTTCGTTAACCACCAAAGTCGGTCCACCGGAAGGGGGGGTTTACCCCGAACCCAAAACACTAATTTGACCATGTCAGCCGTAATATTTGTTATATTTCAACGAAACTTGGTATTCCTAGTGGTAATCCACAGGTAAATATGTGTTGTAAAAATAAACTAAATCGGTTCATTAGAAGGGGGGGGGTTTACTCCGGGCCCAAATTCCTAATATACTCATACCGGTCGTAATTTCTGCTGTATTGTAACGAAACGCGGTATACGTCCTGGGTAACTCATGAGAAAGAAGTGTTGTAAAAATGAGCTGAATCGGTCAATCGGAAAGCGGGGGTTTAATTTGTAATATATTTCAATAGAAAAGCCCGCCAGGCGTAGGTTCACAAAGCCGCCGCAAGGAGCGCTTTCTACCACTAGAGTGACTGTATCCTGTTCCTGCGTTAGATCAAAATACGATAATATGAGGTTTTTTGTATTTATTACGTAGTGTAATAGGTACCATGTGTAAACATAACTCTGGAAGCAAATTAATAATTGATCAGTTACTCATTACAGATTTAAAAGAGAACTATTCATGTTTTTATTTTATTTATGTAGGATATTTTAAGCAAATTGTTCTGGAAAGCAGTCTACACTACCCAAATTCTGAGGAAATTGCTTAGTTATGCAGCTCCTGCGTGACGGACTTCTTGGATTTATGTGGCATAGGTCAAAAATAGTACTTCCTTTTTCCTTTTGTACCACTTTATTAGGTTTTTGCACTTCATGTTTCATGGCCTACATGCCACCTCCTCAGGCCCATTACATCCTAAACAATTTTTGAATTATTGTTTTAGTCAATCCAATAAAATATTCAATTCAATTTTCAATTTCAATTCAATTTATTTATTTGCTTTTGAGTTACAACTCATAGCACTTATATAATTCCGTTAGTTACTACGTTAGTAATATTAAGTTTTTCATAGGTGAGGTTACAAAAATAAAACACTAATATAAAACATTAACACAATGTAAGTTCTTTTCTTATATAATATAATTATTCTTAAATATAATTTCTTTTCTTCTTTTCTTTTCTTAAATATAATTATGTGAAATAAAAAAAAAAAATATACATGAAGTAATTAAAATAAAATATATATCTCTTCTTAGCTCTTATTTAAATTAAATAATATTTAATAGTAATAGTTTTTTTATTTATTATACTACAATTATTACTAAATTATTATTTATTTACATTTTAATCTTTCAGTATCTCTGACCTTAGTTGTAAGATCTTCAAAATATAGCTGGCAAATCTGACAAACGTTTCTTTGCTATTACTATTGAGAATTGCAAGAAATGTATTCTCTTCAGCGGGTGGAATGGTAGATGGGAATAATGGTTGTCGGATGTTGTCATAAGCAGGACAGTAGAGTAGGATGTGGTATATGGTTTCTTCAGCTGTATTATTACATAGAGTGCACAAGAGTCTGGGGTTGATGGTGTAGTGTTTGTCGGATGTTGTCATAAGCAGGACAGTAGAGTAGGATGTGGTATATGGTTTCTTCAGCTGTACTATTACATAGAGTGCACAGGAGACTAGGGTTGATGGTGTAGTGTTTGTCGGATGTTGTCATAAGCAGGACAGTAGAGTAGGATGTGGTATATGGTTTCTTCAGCTGTATTATTACATAGAGTGCACAAGAGTCTAGGGTTCATGGTGTAGTGTTTGTCGGATGTTGTCATAAGCAGGACAGTAGAGTAGGATGTGGTATATGGTTTCTTCAGCTGTACTATTACATAGAGTGCACAGGAGTCTGGGGTTGATGGTGTATTTGATGGACTTGGATGAGAATTTTATGGCATATTTGCTGGATGTTCTGAGTTGGATAATTATTTTGAGAATGGGAAATGGTATGTCTAGTAGCAAATAGTTTTGAGGAACACCGGGAATTATTGAAAGATTTTTATAGAAACAGCTGAAGTTTGAGTTTTGTTTTTTAGACAAATCATTTTTTATTAGATTGTCTTTGTATTTAGTTGTTACCGCCTTTAGATTGTTCTCAATAATATTTGAATTTTGGGTTAACCAGATATTTTGAAAATCACCGTTAAAGATTTGTTTAATTTGGGTTACCCAGTTGTACTTAGCAATCCAATAAAATACTTAACGCTAATATGCTATTCGTAGTTATGTTTTAAAGTTCACATCAAAACTGTTAGTCAAAATCTAATAAAACGTTTTCAATGTGTATATCCTTTTTACGTAGCTGAATCGTCACAGATATTAAATAAAAAATAAAAAAAAAGAATAAAACTGTGTTGCCAAAAATATTGACGAAAAAGCAAATAAGACAGCTCTTACGGACCATCATGCATTTAAGAACGGACATATTTCGGCTTATAAGCATGGTTCCTCCCTATGGAAGGAGGGAGGAACCGCGCTAAAAGGAAGTACTATTTTTACCTACGCCACATAAATCCAAAAAAAAAAAATAGTTACATATACTTATATATTTAACATAGTTAGCATGTAATTATAACATAAATAGAATACAAACCTGAAACAGTTGAAAAAATCGAATTTGTAAAAACATAGGTGTTGCTTATTTTCAAATCTGAGTTTACATAGTCGAACAATATATTCATTTAAAAATATTATCCAGACGACAATGGTGCGACAATGGATGATTCTTGGAGCTACCTCTTTCTTGCCTCGTAAAAAATGGTATTTGAAGAATGTACGATGTTACGATGTTACGTCTCTGAAAAAGTTGCAAAGATAAATAAAGTGTATTATTATTATTATGTATTTTTATTCAAAGAAAAATGAAAATAAAATACAGAAAAATTTCTGATTTTACAAACAGAAAATAATATTCATGATGATTAGATAGTTAGCCGTCGAGGTGATAAGTAAAGATGGAATGGTTGGGATTCGGCTAAATAAACCTCAATATGATTTTTGTTTTAAAAAAATCTATATTTCGGACGTTTCGGCTACTCATTGGTAGCCTTCGTCAGCTAAAATGACAAAAAAAGAAATTAATACAGAAAAATTCTTGTTTGTTTCTGTATTAATTTCTTTTTTTGTCATTTTAGCTGACGAAGGCTACCAATGAGTAGCCGAAACGTCCGAAATATAGATTTTTTTAAAACAAAAATCATATTGAGGTTTATTTAGCCGAATCCCAACCATTCCATCTTTACTTAGAAAATAATATTGTTGCAATCACCATATTTTCTCGAGCGCACACTGGAATTAACGATTGGAGCAGCATACTTCTGATATAAAAGAAATGAGTTTTGGCAGCAAATCAATTGAAGGGGTCTGGGCAAAATAGTGTCAAGCAACATTTTTAAGAATGCTTAACTTCAGTAGCTATATGTTGGATATTATGTGAGACTATTACTCTGTGTTGAAGCTACTAAGATATGACTACAAATTGGTCTGTATGCTACTTAATTTTCTTTCCCCTAACAATTTCAACTGATATTCCTACATAATATCCAACATGTAGCAGCTACAGTTAAGCTTTATTAAAAATGTTGCTTGGCACTATTTTGCACCTTCAATTGTATTAATACATCGAAGACCGGTCGTAGACTCATTGTCTCTATACATTATTAACAGAGCATAAACCTATTAACACATCAAATGCAAAATCATATATCTTTAGACCGACAAATAATCCTTTTAAAATTCCTGTAAAAAGGCCCTCAGACCTATAAAGCATCCTAGAGGGATAAATCTTTGAGGTAATGAAGTTTTCATTAAGCTGCAGGTAAATGGCTTGAAGAGGCGAAAGGAAGGAGAAGAAACGATATCTGATTATGAGCTGGTGAAAAGGCTGGACTGGCGATGAAATGGCGTGTGGAAATGTGATTGCGGCCTTCTGGGATTATTAAGGAAACCATTCAGACGATGGTGATTGATCTTTTATCGCCTCCTTTTCACCTACCTAGTCTATAACCAGTCTTCTTCTCTCACAATCTTAAATCAATATTTACCATTTCCTAGGCCTTCAGGGATTCTATCAAATTTTTTATCTCATTTTCCTGCCTGGATTTTAATAATATGTTGTCGATGTAAAGCCAAGATATTTAATCGAATTTATTGTAACTATTGAGGTCGTACTCATGAAAGTATTTTGAAAGAAAGGTTCTTCCATCCAATGTTTATCGATCTATCTAATATATAGAGAAATGAACCCTATCAACATTAATTAGGTTTTGAGAAGAGATTCCGTCATGTCGTCCCTACCGTGTCAAACTATCGAAAATGAAAAATCTCGTTTCGATTCGAGACTTTGCTCGTGGATTATGGACGATACGGCTTGTCGCAAATTGCCACAACACTAAACCCTTTATAATAGCTTTTTTTTTTTTTTTTTTTTTTTTATTTATTTAAACAATATCAGTACATAAAAAAAACCATGTTTAATTATTAGTGCACCTACAGATCACTTCACTAATATGGTAATCTATAATTCAAGATTATCATATAAGACCATTTTTCGATATTTTACTTCGTCAATGGCTAGATTATGCTCTCTAGTTTGCTCCGATTTGCATAGTCGATAGTTTGAAATGGTTGGTACGATTTCTTAAACAAAACTAGATTTTATGACTAAAATGAGTATATTTATTTGAAAAGCGTTTCTGCTTGAATTAAAAGCCATATGGAGGGAGAGAACAGTTCCGTTCATGGAGGCTACATTTCTGAGTAGCCTGAAATCAGTAGTTGGCTCACAAATCTATCCCCTTTCATAGGCGTATATAGGAAATAATTGGGGGGGGGGGCTGGTACCATTTCCGGGGTATGGAATAATATCAATTTAAAACTTAGAATAGTTTTAGGCAACTAAAACGATATTACACCTAAAATAAACTATTTTTTTTAACTAAGCGATCTTATTTAGGCTATTTTTAAGGGTTTTATGACATATTTTCACCATCAAATCAAAATTTCAGGGGGCTGCAGCCCTCTCAGCCCCCGCTTATATCCGCCATGCCCACTTTTTCTTAATGTTATTCTATAAATATTTTTGTTTTATTTATGAGAAGTTATTCCAGTTGTTTTTGTTTATACCAAGTTGTTTTTTATTCTTTAAATTAGTTTTAATAATTAGCAATTAAATTTCATAATTCATTATTTGTTTTCACGGAGAACTATGAGAAAGTGTTTTAATAATTTGTATTATAATGGATTTGTTTTGTAATTTATGAGAAGAAATAACATTCATGAGAAGAATTTATATAATAATAAATGTTTTGTTTAATATGTTTTTATGAAAATGAAATATTTTTTTTTTTTACCTACCCTGATAAATCTAATTGTTTTTGATCATGGTTCATGATTATATGAGTGATTAGTGAATTACTCATGGCTAAAAATGATCGAGTGATCACTAATCACTCATGATCATGAGAATCACGTATAATTCTCTCTTCTCTCTATTTTATTTATTCCAGTGATTGCCTAACACTGTCTAAAGGAAAGGATTCAAAATATAAATACTTTTTTTTTTTTTTTATTTCATATCAATAAATTATTTGGATTAAGAATACATCGTCCCTACCATGTCAAAATATCGAATATGAAAAATCCCGGTTTTCAGATTCCAAACTTCACTCTTGGATTGTGGACGATACGGCTTGTCGCAAATTGTCGGCAAATAAAATATGGAATAAGACCATTTTTCAATATATTACTTAGTCAATGTATCGAATATGTTCGTTCATTATTTTGCAATGATTTTCATATCCGATAGTTTGACATGGTAGGGACGATATAATAATTATTAATGTCGATATTATATTGTATATTTAATATAATTATAATTAAGGCCAAACAAGCCTTTAATTAATGTAATAATAGGTACCTTGGGTGCTAATGACTCTAGCAGTTGAAGCAGCCAAGGGGAAAATCAGGCGGCCGGAGCATAGTACTGACCATACTATCTCCCTAGTGTGCCGTATGGTCATGAATCAGATACCTCTATAGTATCTGCCCCTCAGGACTCTCGTGGTCTGTTACGGGACTGATTTTTTTTTTTTTTTTTTATAATGGTAACCAATATTGACAAGTATACTTCTGAGCAAGTGATACACATTTTGTTGATATAAGTAAGCACAAAGAAGTATGTTCATATAATTAATGTAATACATAAATAATGAAGCTCATCTCAACATAGTACATTAGTTTTATAAGTTCATTTTCACCAGCCAGTATTAGCATAACTCGCCTGGAACAGTTCAAAATATGTAAATAGAGCGTTGGTCTCATCTTGCAGGCGAGTTACGATGTCAGAGATAGTAGTTGGTTTATTGCCTCTGTAAATTGGGAAAGAAAATGGAAGGAAAGCCAGAACGCGGGACAGGCAGGAGATAGGGAAAATTGAAATAGCCGGATTTTCCAGAAAACATTAGTTTGAGCTGTAATTTTCAAAATGTCCGCATATAGGGTTTATGGCTTGAATTCATAGTAATTTGTGGAATTCAGCTTTGAGTATAAAACCGCTTTGAGGGCCTATTTTGTTGAATGGACATACAAAATGGAATGGAACATTGCCAATGACCGATCGAAATTTGTAAATTAAGAGGCTCTTCTCAATGAATTATAATGTTCATCAGCCTATTCGCTTTGTTTAGCACATGGTAGTATTATATATGTGCGTCAGTTAACACAGCGACCATAATTATGTTCTTTCACATAAAAAAGTCTGTACGGATTATTGCAATAACCAATTATCCGAATCAGGAATTACCTGTAACTAAAGGATCAGGCCCATGTGATCCTAGTGACCGAAATTTTTGTTTCACTGCTGTGCAACAAGATATTTAGTATACAAAGCTAATATTAGAAATGCTTAAAAAATATATAAGGAAACTTTATCCATTACGAGGTGGAGGTGAATGCTAAGGCGTGCCTAGACCTGTGGCTTCTGTTCTTACTTAGGGTGTTGGCTTTTCTCGAAGAAAAAAAGATTCAGGACCCACAGTTAAAGAAAATAACGGCGGTTCAAATTTATATATATATATATACATGCATATATATGTATTAGGGAGTGAGTTGCTCAGTTTTGGACCACTGGACTCATAAGCTGCAGCACCTGAGTTCATATCCCAAGGGAACTAAAGATTTTCATCTTCTAGTATCTTTGTTCGTGGATTGGATTCGGCTTCCCAGACCGTCCCAAGGCCTTTGAATAATTTATTATGGCAAAGGGAAAGGGGAGAATCAGGCGGCCGGTGCAAAGTACAGACCACACTCTCTCCTAGAGTGCCGTATGGTCAAGAATTAGATACCTTTACAGTATCTGCCCCTCTGGGCCCTCGTATCCTGTTACCGGGCTGATTTTCGGTCTGTAAATGTCTCAAAAATGGACCGATATTAAAGTAATAACAAAAATACTTTCAAAGGTAAAGTTCGTAACCAGCAAAAACTGTCCACCTAAAAGAAATGGTGACGCTTACGTTTTTGCTTTACTAAGAAGCAAGACAAACGTTTTATAAGTTTTGGCACGTGAGAAATCTAATGAAACCATTTTCAAAGCCATATGCATAATCGTTGTCGAGGAATGTGGAAATATGTATTTCTTGTGGAATGTTTGGATATATTAATAAATATCTCGACACCGGTTAGAAAATATTAGTGAACATAAAGCATCCATTCGAAAGTTTTTTCAATTTCATAGAAATGCGATACATGTGCAATATTTGACAGAGCAATCTTATTCGGGGAAATCAGGGTTTAATTTCTCTTTAGGTTGTGGAAACTGTCAGTTTCCTATTGTGGTGCCTATGATCTTGCTTCTCTTTGGGATTTTATTTTAATTTTTTCCCGAAAGATGGAGAAAAAACATTAACTATTTCTATCCGAAGCTTTCCGATTTAATTAAATTCTTTATTTATTTATTATTGACGAAACATTTTAGGACGGGTTATCTATAGGTTACCAGCCTGGGGTAGGGCTGATGCCTTTTCCTTTTTTCGAAAGAAAACAGCCTTTATTCAATGAAAAGCTAACACCCTAGCGGGAATCGAACCCACGACCTTAGGAACGGATAAACACTTTAAGACTCACTGGCAGGGGGGGGGGGGGGGAGGTAAGAACGGGCGTGGAAAGATGACGCAGTTGGAGAACAAATTATATTATATTTTGAATTCCAAATTATACATTCGCAATTGTACTTTAATAAATGTCTCGATTTAATTGATATGACAAATAGTCTTCTTTAAATGTGGTGAATTAGAGAGGGAAAAAGTGATTTGAGCGTAAGATAGTTGTAGAATGTTAAAGTTAGTTTATAAGCTGTTAAAGGGAGCCATGACATGTGTAACCCTGAAGGAGTGGGTCTTTAAGCCGATTAGCCGATTCTATCAGAACCCAACAACACCCTCCCTAGACTTTAGCCGATAAACTTCTAGCACCTCGCTGTTTAATTAAAAAACTTACTCACATCCGTCCTGCCCTTCATCTGATACCACGGGTCTTTTGAGGGGAAATGTTTGTTCTCTTTGTTTTTTCCAAACATAAAAATCCATTCAGTGGGAGCTGCGAAAATTCTTAGTACTACAAACGAATATTATGTTAAATTATCTATGCCTACAATAAAAATCTAACGGATCGTTGTCTGGTCATGGAAGATATATGGAAAAAATAATATTGACGCCCTTATCAACGCAATAGTATCCAAAACAATGATTTTTAGAATTTTTGTCTGTTTATCTGTTTGTCTGCGCTCGCTAATATCAGAAACGGCTTATCCGATTTAGTTGAAGTTTTCACTATTATATTATGTTAACATTTAGTGTTTGTTTCATGTCAATCGGTACATAAATAAAAAAGTTATGCCAATGTAAAGAATCACGTCGAACATTTCATGAACTATCGTTAACACGATACACATCAGAGTTTTTTTTTCGTCACGAAACCTGATATATAGTATTTCCCTAGCAAATGATTTTTGCAGTTATTTATTAACCAGCAAAATTGGTTTATATGGAGAGTTTTACTCCGGACCCAATGTAGTTTGTCCATCCTAGCCACAATTATTGTTGTATTGCGACAAAACTCGGAATTCGTTGTGGACATATTAATAGAAAAATATGTTGTAAAAATAAACTAAATCCAAGCGTAGGAAGTCGCGGGCAGAGCTAGTATCAAATATAAATGAACACTTTTAGACGTTTTCGGAGAAAGGTAACTATTGGGGCTGCACTCAAAAAATAATTTTTGAAAAAGTTCTGAATTTTTGATGGATTATACAAACTAGATTCCGAAATTTTTATCTTTCTATATATATAAATCTTCGATACAAATGCAAAGTATGGAATGTGAAAAAACGCATTTTGCATTTTCAATTTTTCTCATTGCTGTTGGACTGATGTCCGTTGTGGCAAACTCTCGAAAATTAAAGAAAAATAATTATCAATTACAGAAAATGAAACTAACGAATGTGCATTAAGTCTAATTAAAACATATCGTAGGATAAAGTATATATGAAGTCATCTATAAGGCACCCACCACTTTTCTAATTCGATACTTTGCATTTGTGTCAACAATATATCTGTGTGTGTCTGTGAGGACGACATCTTCCAGAGTTTTAGTTTTTTTTGCCACAAATCTTGTTGTACCTCTTGTTATCATCTGTTCCTGGAATGATTTGTATAAATTTTATATTGCTGTTGGTTTATCGAGTGAATATTGCACGATAAATTCATTAATACAATTTTTTCTATGCATTACGTATTTTTTTATGAGCATTTTCCTGAATAACCTCATGAAACAAGCTAACAAGTCTATGAGGCATGTATTATAACCGGAACTTGACCATCCTTGCTCATATCTACTTAATGAGAGGTTTTTAATGAAGGAGAAAATCGTCATATGCAGAGGAAGATCCGAAGAAATTAGGCTGAATTTTAAGCCTTATGGAGAAGAAAGACCAAAAGAATTCTCGTTTTGTAATATGAAAGCTAGGGAACATATCTTGCATTTCATTGACGTGTGTCTTGTCCTTAATGAGTTTAGATTAATCCATTTTCATCGAAGGACTCTGAATCACCAAGAGGTGGTGACTATATTAAATAGTTAAAACTGGAAGAATCTAGTAAGTTATATAAAATGAAACTACAAACAATATTTAATTTCCCAATATAACTTCTAAATTCTAAATAGTTAAAGTGTTGCAAATTTTTTTCCATTTACAAATTGAAATATTTGTAATATAGATTTATTTAATATTTATGTTGTATTGCTGATTATTCATTTATTATTGCAAGTATGTATAACGCATTAAATAAACATTGTTATTTGTTATATATTTATTTTTTTTACGGCACACCGACGCCTGGGCTATAATGGCCAATAATTTTTATTATTATCAAGACGGTCAAAAGAGATCTGTCGGTAACTTAACATTTATTAAACGTTATAATTATGAAGGTTATATTTTGTATATATATATACTCGTATGTATTTTATGAATTGTTTAAGGGAATAGATTGAGCTTGTTTAAGTACTACATAACTCAAATGAATCTGCTTACGGTAACCTGTATAATGTAAATTAATGTCAATTCTTTGTAAAATTCTGTTGATAAGCTTGTAAAATAAAGGATGAGCAGGATAAAGCCGACTCATCCTAGCTATATACTCACTTTGAATCATTTTCCCCTCTGGGAACGCTTAATGAGCTAACTTCCCTGCTTCTAGCTACTAAACAACTTAAGTAAAGGGCTTTAATTCTCCTTTACACTACCAGCTTTAGTCTAGTCAACAAATACTAATTTTTAGTAGAAATATTTATGTTTTTACTCTGACCTTTATCAATCTAACATTCTCAAATAGCTATTTATTTTTTTAATCCTAATGTTTATTTAAACTCTGTAAATATATATATATATATATATATATATATATATATATATATATATATATATATATATATATATATATATTTACTGCAGCTCATAACATTATTCGAATTAAGTTGGGGTTCAATGAAGCCATAAAAAAAAATAATAACGAGCAAAGGCAAAAGTAAGTCTGACGTGTAGTCTAATTATTCATTGATAATAAGAGCTAAATAAATAATATTACAAGCAACTTCATTGAATATATTTTAAAATTTTTAGCGCCCGGGTTATCGAGATCATAGTAACATCTAAATGGCACGTATACCCGAGTTTTCTCGGGGTGCTAGTTAAACATATGTAGCATTTTAAGTCAAAAAATCCAAATTGTTTCAAGAAAAAGTCCGTCACGCAGGAGCTGCATAACTAAACACTTTCCTCAGAATTGGGTTATGTCGAGTGCATTCCTGAATAAATTGGTTAAAATAACCTATATATATATATATATATATATATATATATATATATATATATATATATATAAATAAAATAAAAACATAAATAACACCAGTTTCAATTCAATTCAAACATAGTACAAAGTAAATCCCCCCTTCCGATTGACCGATTTTTACAACACTTCTTCCTTATTAGATACCCAGGACGTATACCGCGTTTCGTTACAATACAGCAAAAATTACGACCGGTATGAGCAAATTAGTAATTTGGGTCCGGAGTAAACCCTCCCTGCTAATGAACCGATTTAGTTTTTTTTTACAACACATTTTTCTCTTTAGTTGACCAGACGAATAACGAGTTTCGTTGAAATATAACAAAAATTACGAATGGTATTGGCAAATAACTACTTTGGCTCCGGAGTAAACCCCCTCTCCAGATGGACTGATTTTGTTGGTTAACTCGTTCAATCGTTTGATCGGGGAATACTACATATTAAGTTTCGTGGGGAAGAAACAAAAGCTAAGGCCGGTATCGTGTTAACGGACACATATATAACTATATATATATAAATTTTAACTGGAGTCATTTTTCGAGTTAACTGAGACGAAAATTAATTACTGCTAAAAATAGTTCAATAGTTTGTGTACAACATGTAAGGCTAATACCTGTCCTGGCATTACCCGTAAGCCAGGTGTATCACAACAAAGTCTACAGTTTTTAATAGGACACAGGCTTGTTAACTTTCCTCCGTATATTTATCTCTGTAAAAAATTAATTTTTCGCGAGTTTGGAATTTGTATTACAATTTTGGTTATGGATCACTCTAAGGCAGATAAACGAGAGTATATTTACTGATTTTTACCAATAATTAGGCCATTTGTTAATTAGTTTAGCCACAAAAGAAAATATTAAATCTTTTGGCCCTTTTAACGTCAAATTTGACATAACTTGAAGGTTTTTGTTATACATCCAAGCATTTCCAACCTGATGTTTTTATATCAATATTGAAAGGAAGTATTCAGCTTTAAGAATATATAATCAGAAATCGCGGATTCGCGCGGATATGCGTGTACATGCCAGTTAATATCATGAATACATTTCTTATGTTCGTTGTTTTCCGGAGTCAAAATAATGACTAGACAAAATGTATTTGACATCATGGGTAAAAAAAGAACTTGGTTATAAAGAACAACTAGATGTACTAATGGCCTCATGTCATATTTGTTAAAATATGACAATTATCCAGAAAAACAAGTAAATTAAATCAAACACACATTTTCTCGTTTCAAATCACAGTTTAAATAAAAATGGATGGCAGTGCATTAAAAAGAAGATATTTTTGTACAAAAAAAAATGAAGTGTGGCTTCAGGGTACATTATTGTTACCAAGGGCAAAAATGAGAGAGTGGCAACCATTTTATAGATTCGAAGAATCCAGTGAGCGGAGTCGAAGACAGTAAAAGAGAAAAGTTACAACTACAGACGGCAGTGGAATTGCTGTATGCTACACAAATGCAATTCTGAAGGTAATCCTCAAGCTGGTGATATATTGAAGAATATAAAAAAAAGCTAGCTCCCATCCCGTGAAAATAAATACAAGGATGCTTATTCAAAATTGGCAATACTTTCTGAGTGATTTCAAGAAAGTGGTGTATTGTGTGTGTGTGTGTGTGTGTGTGTGGGGGGGGGGGGGTGAGTGTGTGTAGGCGTGTCTGCGTGTGTGTGTGTGTGGGGGGGGGGGTGAGTGTGTGTGTGTGGGGGGGTGAGTGTGTGTAGGCGTGTCTGCGTGTGTGTGTGTGTGTGTGTAATCTGTTAACATTTATAGTAACTTCATAAAAATATTCGTATTATACCTAACAATTATAAATTATTTAAAACAATAAAATCCTATTATTGCCTTAAAACCCATTACTGAAATCATATATGACCTATTTTTCAGAGTATATGATCAAAGAAAATGAATTAGGCATCAGAAATATTTTTGGCCAAGAATAACAGTCCTATACCCCACTGTGCGCCGTAGATGTATTTAATTTCACAAAACATTTTCAGTTCCCTCAGTCATTGGTCTCAGCGATTCGTTTGGTAATCGCAATTATCGCCCCTAATTTATTATTCAGGATTTTGATATTCATTTGCTACTTTCATTCTCATATTATTATCCACACCACTTTATAATGACTAGAAAAGCTAATATTCATTTTTGTTAGAAATCTGCATGTATATGAAAGAGGATGGATTAATTTACGCTTAAGATACTGTTAGTTTTAGGAAGTTTAAACTTCCTTCAATTCATGATTTTATTTTATATTTTTCACAAAAGATCATAACCTACTAATTATATATGAACGGAAACGCTTTAGGATGACGCAGTTCCTGTGAGTCGGTCTTTTTAATTTAATATTTATTAAAACTTTTGAATATATAGAGTATTTGTAGAAATGGTAGAAGAAAAATCAATTTAGTAAATTAAATCACCACTGTTTAAGACATTCAGTAAATGAATCTTCAATAGATATAGGGGTCAGTCTATTTACTCGATAGTTGGAGTTATCAGGAAGCAAAAAGGCGTTCTAAGGCCCTGGCAACAGAGATGTACAAAATAAGAAAAGCATCGAGAAATAATTGTTGTGTAATGGAGCTAAATAACAAGCAATTGGCCTTAATAATAGCTGTGCTATCCTTGTTTTAATGAAGGGGAGCTGGTCACAAGGACAAATCTTACTCAACCAAGGACATTTTCGTCATTCGTTCGGTTGCATTACATGAGAAACAGAACATTTTCCAGGATACATGTACGGTTACACACGTACTTATGTGCACTTATACACAAACATATTACATGTACACGTCACATATATATATATATATATATATATATATATATATATATATATAAGACTTAACCTACTTACATACCTACCTACTCTTCTCTATGGAAGTGAAAGCTGGGTCCCACTGTACAAGGACTGGAGCAGAGTAACAGCCACAGAAAAGAGATACCTGGGGAGAGTGGCTGGCCGAACCAGAAGAGATCTGCTTAGAAATCAGCGAATAAGAGAGGACCTGGGAGTTTCAGCTGTAAAAGAAGCAGTCGAAAAGAGGCAGCTGAAAAGGTTTGGCCACCTTTGTCGAATGGAGGAAGATCGGGGTCCCAGGAAGTTTTTCGAAGCTAGGCCAACTGGAAGACGCCCGCGGGGCAGACCCAGGCTAACGTGGATGGATCACACCTCCATGAAGGCGCTGGCCAAGGACCGTGATGCTTGGCTGGTATGGACTGAGGCACCTCCACGCTGAAAGCCTCAAGGAGGAGGTAGAAGAAGAAGAAGATTTCAATATTTTTTTTTGTTCTTTTATTATTTTTACGGCGCATCGACTTCTAGGCCATTAGCGCCGACATCCATGATACAGCAGGGACTTTTCACAACGGGCCCTGAGATGGGAAAAATGCTTGGCTGCAGAAGGGACACGAACCCAATCCCATACATGAGAATTCCGAAGGCGTTATCCACAACTAGACCCTTCTGGATATTTATTTATTTATCATTTACAACAATTACAGCCTCGGCCATCCGACATCCGTTTTTAAATCAAAATTTTTTTTATAATCGATAACTTTTTAAATGTATATGGAATATTTTGGCAGAATCATGACTTCTATAGAGTCGAGTATGTAAAACAATTTTTTATTTAAAAACGGATGTCAGATTCGTTTTTAGCACATTGAAAAACCCCTAAACTCAAATTTTGGGAATATTAGAAAAATAAAAAAAAATGTATTTTAAATTTTGCTAAGGGGGACCCTTAAAATTTTGTTAAAGATTCACCAATCCGGCCATATTTCAAAGAATATGTACTCGATTCAAACCAAACTTGGAGGGTCAATAAAGGCCATAATTTGACACATTTTCGTTCAATCGGAATGATTCTACGTGTTCTGGAATTGGCTTTATAAGCAAAAAAGTTTACATTTTATTTTTATTTTGAGAACCATTTTTCGCAAGTATCATTTGAGATAATACAATAGTCATTTATATGGTTAGAAAAAGGAGTCTATCTTCTTTCGAAAGATTTCAATGACGTAAAAATCGAATTATCTCAAGGGGATATTGAATTCTCAAGATATTGAATTCTAAAACGTTACATTACTTTTTCGCTTACAAATATTTAGCCTCTTCCAGACAGGGAAAAATCATTATTTTTTGTTTTCAATGATATTCACTATATTAGGGTTTCTTGGGGTGCTGATTTTAAATCTGCTATTTTTTTTTTTGGTGTAAAAAAATGTATAATACTAGTTTACTTGAAAACGTAAGCATATTTTTGAATATATTCGATGAAATATAAATTATTGTTTAACGACTATATTTTTCTTTTAATCTTCTCTATAAAACAAATGAATTGGTGAAAGAATCATGTCGATATCATTTTCTAAACTGGATATAAAAAATGAAGCACTTTCAACCTATTTTATTTTATTTCTTGGCTCCTAAGGCGCATTGGACGGGGCGCTCGGACACGAGTGGACTATTTTTCTATGTAGAATCACCAGAAAAAAATTGGTCCAAATCGGTGACCACCATTTGACATCGCTGTATACTCCCCTTGTGAGTGTCGAGTCTTATGTTGTACCGTGGCGAATTGACTAGATCTTCTCAGCGTGACTGTAGGAACGTGCAATGGGATTAATGCGAGGAGTTCGGGACAGTCCAGCTCTCCTTGTAATAATTTATAGACGAATAGAAGGTCCGCACGCTGTCTTCGGATCTCCAAAGGTTCTAAAGACACTGCGGTCTCAGAACAAGATTTCTTTCGAGAAATCGCTGGAACCTTCTTTGGAATTCTCTCCAGTCTGTTGATATCCCCAGCTGTATACGGCTGGTGTAGAGCGCACAAAATGCCAGTTTATCCGCAACGTCCCGAATATTTCTCCACAAGAAGCCTAATATATATAATATTTAATATATGTATATAATTCATATATATTTGATAAATTTAGTTTATTACTGACTGATTTTAGCTCGTACCCATTCTTGTCTAAATTGTTTTGGATTATTGAGTAAGTAGAATCGGTAATCAACAACAGTTAGGGCGGTATGAAACAACTCTGTTGATATCGTGATTAGTTACATGCATTGACTTAATTCAGTTTTAAGAATAAACAGCTCACAAATTAATGTGGATCACCTAAGGAAATTCAAACATTTTATCATTTTGCTTACATGGTGGATATGAGGTTTTTCTCAATTTTAAATAAAATATTTTAACAACACTTGTAAGATGTTAAAGAAATAAAAAACTAAAACAACATTCTCTACTGCGAGGCTGAGAAGCTTGTTTGTTTCCACTTGTGTTTTGTGAAACTTTTTTTCCTTAATTTATGACTGGGCTAAAAAGAGATCAAGCACCCTACTGAAGGAAGTTTAAGTCAAATAAAAAACAATATCTGCTATTATATGCCAATTGACATATATAAGATCAAACAAGTCTTCTAACTGAGACATCCATGACCCATGTGGTTGACATATGTCTAAAAACACAAATTAAAAAAAAAAAAAAAAAACAATATCTGCAATTTAAATATTTATTTTGTAAAGTTTTTTTATTTAAAAAATACATTTTTCTTTTGTTTGGTCTATTTATGTTTTTGTTAAAAAAATACCATTACAAATGGATTCGTAAGGTATGGTTAATAAAGAGTTTTACCTATCTTTTTATGAGTGGTCCACTTTAATTTGTGAGCAATATAAATTACGTTTTAGGAACTTAAAAAGATCCTCCACATTTTAAAACAACACAAGAAGGTTCATTTAAGGCTAATTTCAATGGAAACCACAAATATTACCATGTAAGTGCGGATGTATATTGATATCTCAAACATTACAGTATGAAACATATAAATTCTAAAACTCGATTATTTGTGTAATTCGATGGATATATAAAATTGTATAGTTGTATTATTGTGTAATCGAATTTATAATTATTATGCAACCGGACAAATATTTGAATCGCCTTCGTTGCGGGTGCTCAAAAAAAAAAAAAAAATTAAAAAAAAAAATCTCTCCGTTTTTGTAAGTATTGTATTTATGTCGCTGATATTCTAGTAAATGATGTATCTATACAGGGTGTCCCAGTATATGTGTCCACCCCCTTTTCCTCCTAGAGTTGTTGGAATTTCGAAATGAATCTGGGTAGGTCTTAGTTATGTTGCATGAGGTTACTTTTGAAGGTTTAGTTGACTTGGTAACATTCTCCAGTTTTTCTCCAGCGCATCTAACTCTTGATTTTTCAATGGCGGCAGGTATTTTTTATGACGAATTCTGATAGAAAATTTAATTTTAAGACTAATTTATTCCGAGACATCTTTTGATCCGACGCACCGTTTGCGAGTAAAACGCTAAAAACTGAAAAATATCGCCCTTTTGTAGACAAATTCCTATTTATCACTGAAACCAAGCCTTGTACGTAAAAACACCTCTGTTGTAGCCTATTAATTTTCCTTTTAGATGATACCAAGATCAAAGTTGTAGATTAAATATTTAACGGGGTATTATGAATGAAAACAAAGGCAAATTTTTTTTTTAGTTTTATGATATAATAATTTCATATGGAAAAATAAATTTATTCTGTTCTGTTTTATAATAATTTTTATATACTTTTTTTCATAAAGTAAATAAGTACTTTTTTTTTATTGTTTATGTCAGCTACTTTTTTTTCTATTCATATCGATTTTCTGAATTGTTACTTTTTAAAACTTTTAAGGTATATTTTTCATTCATAATATCCCGTTAAATATTAAACCTACAACTTTGATCTTGGTACCACCTGAAAGCAAAATTAATAAGCTACAACGTTTGTATCGAGGTGTTTTTACGTAAAAGGCTTGGTTTCAGTGATAAATAGGAATTTAGATATTTTTCAGTTTTTTGCGTTTTACGCGCAAATGGTGCGTCGGATCAAAAAATGTCTTGGAATAAATTAGTCTTAAAATTAAATTTTCTAGCAGAACTCGTCATAAAAATACCTGATGCCATTAGAAAATCAAGAGTTAGATGCGCTGGAGAACAACTGGAGAATGTTACAGTCAACTAAGCCTTTAAAAGAAACCTCATGCAACATAACTAGGACCTACCAAGTTTCATTTCGAAATTCCAACAACTCTAGGAGGAAAAGGGGGTGGACACATATACTGGGACACCCTGTATATCCATTTAAATATCCTTTACCTAAATATACCCTGCTCCAGATAATCCTTCATCTTTATCATGTCCCTGGAATAAGCCTCCAAATAAGAAGATAGTAGTGATAATGGAGTGAAAGGAAAGAATCCAGGAATTGAGGGTAGATGTTATACGTCATAGTTGTTGGAAGTGGTATAGGAGCATCAGTTGGGCAGGTCCCTACGGACTCCTGTTCGAAACTTGCTCAATAAACTTTCCTCTATGTCCGTTCTCGAGTATTGTTTCATTTTATCGAGGCACGTAACTGTCTGGATTTACTTTATAGTTCTTCTATTTATGGATTTTTTTTGTAAGTATAATATATAAAATATTTTCGATTTATGTTTAGCCTTTCTTCTGGGAATGTATGGAATAAACCGTCGCACATTGGGGTAAATGACCGATTTAGGAAAGCAAAAGTCAAAAAATAAAAGTCGCATTTAGAGATGAATACTATTAGCAATGTAAACACAAGTGTCTTGGGGTTCAAAAACAGTACGCTCACTGTTGACAAGCAAAGTGGTCAGAGTCCAAATATTTCGCAACAAATAAGTCTAGCTTATTAATAAGCTTCTAAACAGTTGTTTGTGCGATAGTGAAGGGCTACAAGGTAATCTCCAAGCATGAGCATAGATTTAAACAGTAAGTGTTAATATTATTTTTTTTTTTTTTTTTTTTTTTTTTTTTTTTTTTTACGGCACATCTACATCTAGGTCATTATCGCCGACATCCAGGGTGTAGCGAGGAATTTCACCAGCGAGCCGTGGGATGATAAAATTCCTGCCGGAGGTTGGGAGTCGAACCCACCATCTACCGCTTATGAATCCAAGGCGCTAGCCATTAGACCACGGGAGACCCCTGTTAATATTATTTTTACTATTTAAGTAATAATTAAGAATTTAAAGATAAGAAAATAGTACATGCCTTGCACGCCTTAAAAGTATAAAAGTGTACATAATTTGCAACATTAGGCTAGATTAAGTACGAATTCAAACAAAACATGTTCTTTGAAATAATGGGATATGATGCATAATTATTTTATAACCAACTTTATCCAACATTTTAAACATCTTTTTTTTTTTTGGTACATGCGTGATTCTACAAAAACGCTGGCGTTTTGCAATATGTTTTTAACAAATTGACTCTTGATGAGGGAGTGTTTTTGATCAAATTGCAAAAATTAAAGCTTTGCTCGACCAAATTCAATCTTTAATGGCTCCAAATGTTCACTACTTATCTATTATTAGTGTTTCGATTACAAAAGTGACCATGAGAGTTCGGAATTTTGTTCTCCTAAATCGGTCATTTGCCCCACTGTGCGTCGATATTTTTGAATGTGCAAGACGCTTATTTTGAAATTCCAGAAAATATTATTTTGCTATTATAGTTTTATTTCACACTCACTTGGCACCAAGAGGTTGGCACATTATAGATCAGTGTGCGCATCAATTCCATCAATCTGCAATCTCTAACCAGAAAACTCTATGATTATAGATATACTAAACAAAATAAACGAGTTCCAAAGAAATAACATAAAAACTCTGTTTATATGTATTCCGGGACATTGTGGAATAAATGAAAACGTAAAAGTTGACAAATCAGCAAAAGAAGGGCAATTCTGCTCTCAAGTTCCTGTTACAGATGTAATAGCAGCCGTGAAACTACCACTAAAAAATAAATGGTTCCAAGAATGGGTTCGATCAGAGGCACTAAGATACTGAGTTCCCCAGGCCCCGTTTTCTGACTGTGAAACCTGTCAAAATGCCTAGATCTACTGGTCTACCATCTACCGGACCGAGGGGTTCTTTCCCCGAATACTTCCCCTACTCCTCCTACAATCCTTCTTGACCTTGACCCAGAGAACCCTTCGTGCTGACCCTTGTCTCGTGTGAGCATAACACTGGTAGGGCACGCTGTACTTCGCGCGCCTACTCTTTGTATTGTAGTTTTTGATGTACAAGTGACGATTTTGGTTATTTCTTTTATCAAATATTTTTAACATTTTATTAATTAAACAAATTTTAAAAAATTGACGTTATATCTACATCTTTAAAAAAATATAAACAAACAGTTTTATTTGGACAAATGCAAACGTTTTATGCACAACAAACATGATTTTTTTTTCTTTCTTAAAGATTTAAAATATCCTGGTAAAGTTTGTTTTTACTCCAGATAATTTGATTTGTCCTTGCTTATAAAAGACGGCACTGCTGGAGTATGGAAGAGTTTGGTGGTATTTTCGCACTAGCTTTTCCATGTGAGTGAAAAATGGATCAACCTCCAATTCTCTGTGGATCCAGCCGTTCCATACGAACCAAGGAGCATTGGACACTATTCCAGGTATCTGAAAAGTATGTTGACGTTTTATGTAAGTGTCACTGGTCCCAATTGGACATGCGTAAATTAGTATGGGTAGTACTGGTGATTTGTATATTACTGTACCACAGGCGTATTTTAGAAAAGTTTTTTTGTTTATTAATGTATAAATTTGTAACAGTCGTGTGTGAGCTTCTTGTAGTTTTTTGTGAATGTGATGTCTCTTTCGACACTGAAAATAAATATAGGAATTATTTTACGCATTGAATATTGCATAATACTTAATTTTGTTCTCTAAAAAAGAGACCCAATGTTTTTATTAAAATAACTTAATTAAAATGAAAATAAGAGATTTTGAAGAGGTTATATAACCGAAAAGGCAACGAGGTAAGCCAAAATATGAGATAATTTATGCTGTAGCTGAAGTATACATTCTTTCTCCTTGGCAGAGAGAGAGAGAGAGAGAGAGAGAGAGAGAGAGAGATCAATATTTGAATTAACTTTGTGTTTATCTTATCCTCTAGCTCAAGCGTTATATTCTGAAAGCGAAGCCGTGCGGAAGGCATATATTTTATTATTGCAACCTCAAAGATCTAATCCTGTGCTCCTTTGATCAGGGAACTCACTTGCAAACTGTAATTGCCTTATTTCATAGGTAAACATGAGGTATAAGTTTCACTTTGTTAGCTCAAAATAACACTCACGTATTAAACTTTTGATGGGTGTAAATAAAGAGACATGTAGTATGATGGAAATTCCTGTAAAAGTTTGTTACTCTTCCTTCATATCGATAGGAGGGAGTGTTTCTTTAAGATGTTTAAACCTAGATCAAAGAAGATATCATATTTTTTTAAAAAGAAAGTAGCCTAAAAATAATTAAATGAGAAAAAATACTATTGAATAAAATATTTTAAATAATGGAAAAACATGGAGAATATTAAGCATTCCAAGCAAGTTTCTGTGATGAAGAAAAACAAGATTTTAAATAACTTTCATTTTTATTTAGTTGAAGACAGAATAATCAAAACATTAAGCTATTCGCCACTGCTCTCGCACTGGCGCGTGCCGACATAAAACGGCTCTTCCCTCGATTCTGGCGTAGGCTGACAATGGTGCTCTTCCCACGCTACTCCAACAATGTTGCGGCCTGACAAAGACGGACTCCCCACCCTGACCCCACACTGGCGCAGGGCGAAAAATACGGTATCCACTAGCTACTCCCGTACTGGCGTAGGCTGACAATGGTGCTCTTCCCAAGCTGCTCCCGCGCTGGCTTAGGCTGACACAGGTGTTCTCGCGCTGGCGCGGGCCAAAATTACGCTCTTCTCATGATACTCTCGCTCTTGTGTGGGCTGACAAAGGCGCTACATTTTCTCAAAAAACTGAATTCTTGCACTACACAGGGGCTTTTTCTTGCTATTCTAGTAGTTTTCCTAGTTCACCACTACTTGACACACAACTCGTTACTGTCTCCTTTATTAGAACTAAGCTCACTATTGAGGAAATAGAAAATCTGCGGCCAAATGATTAGAAAAACTAACTAGCTTCTGGAATTTAATATTGCAAAATAATAAGGAAAAATGAATCAGATGAAAGGTAAAACTATACATTTCTTAGAGATATTTAAATTGGTCAAATTCTGTGAGATTGCTCATCGTTAAATTAATCGAGACTAAGACCAACTTGCGGGAATTCCGTTATCATACTGTTAGTTGCCAAGTCGAATTACCTATAAAGATGTACCTAGAACCAAATGAACGTAACACTATCATTTAAAAAATGAAATAAACCAGTGTTCCGGTGTGCGGATCCTGTTGGTTGAAGAATTGATATTTGTATCATTCAAGGTGTTTTAGTACCAAATTTCATCAGAATCGGATCAGAGCGAACAGACAAATATACAAATAGACAATGTCTATTAGACATATTTGACCCCAAATTATTTTCGAGGGTATGGGTTCTGAAA
Organism: Gonocerus acuteangulatus; assembly: GCA_946811695.1. Classification (NCBI taxonomy): domain Eukaryota; kingdom Metazoa; phylum Arthropoda; class Insecta; order Hemiptera; family Coreidae; genus Gonocerus; species Gonocerus acuteangulatus. The sequence goes on along the minus strand of OX328124.1, from coordinate 93,555,785 downwards.
AGTGAAATTTTTCAGTCTGCATTTTTGGATTGCCTCAGTGCTTTTCCGTCGTTTGGAGGAAGGAAGGAAATGTGCTAAACCCCGAAAGCTTGCGGGCCCGTTATTTTATTCTGTTAGTGTTCCGTGTCATGGCGAAGTACAACTTACATTTTATATATGTTATTAAATTGCATTAACTTGGCTTATTGTCTTAATATTTACATTACATTACGCTTAATAGGCAATGCTCCCTTCTACGTTTCCAACCTCAACCTCCATAAAGACCTCAATATCCCACTCGTTAAAGATTTTTTATTATCCAGATTCCAACGTTTCCATCATAAACTTTTCAATCTTCAAAATCCTGAAGTCCTCTTCCTATCAAGCGTCACCAACCCACTCTCTCCATTGAGGCGACTCAAAAGACAATAGTTGATGAAAATAGTTGATAGTGTCTCAATGATGGGACTATTCCTTCCTTCCTTTCCTTGGTCAACTGGAATATTGATACCAAATTGTAGATAAGAAAGAAGTCAGTATCGGTCAAAAACTGACCTACCCTTGGATGATATCAACAATGACATTTAGCTATACCATGAAGAATTGTTATCTCTAAATTTGTTGTGTTCGCATTCCTTTAATTTAATTATCAATTATTTTCTGATAACACGATACAATTAATGACTATTTTTAAGTGGCTATCAATTAAGAATGTACAAGGAAATATATGGCCATGTTGATAGATTTGTCTTCGGAGCCTCATTTTTATGGTATGCTTTTTTAAAGAATTTGAATTTGTTTGTTAAACTATAAGCAGTCAATAAAGTTCCAAGTTTATTGCAGAAAAAATAAGGAATGCAGCAGTAAAGTAATATTTGATTGAAATAAGATCAAATTTTTAATACCTTACCTGATATAAAAATAGAAAAAACAAAGTTTCCAATAAAGTGATTATTTTGAGAAATTTTTGAGCCTTCCCATAATTTTGAGGGGAAGCAAAGCTGCTATATAGAAATTAAATAATCGTAATTTCAAAAATAAACAAAAATTAAAAAAATATTCTGAGATTACCCAACTATTATTTTTCTAAAATAATGATTGTTTGTGTTTTAAATATAAAACGCATGATCATACGATCCGGTTAACATTTATTTATAACTAAATCTTTTCTTCTCTTCAATATTCAAGTAGCTGTAAATACTCATTAGTATAAATGGAATGTTTCGTCCTAAACTTGTTACATCCGTATTAAAAAAATGATTTGGGAGGGATCGACAAGCCATGCCCTTTTACAGACAACCAATTATTATTAATCTTTTAGGTTGCTAATAACTGACTAAAAAAAAGAACATATATATTAAAAAAGTTATTATCATAAAGAGAAAGTAATATTTATTGACTATAGTTTAAAATGTGTGCATACAATTTTTAATGCAAAAGTCGTTTTCCATTGAAGGTTATACAATTTTTGTTAACATTAAAGACTAAATAATTTTTTTAACAATAAAATGAGTTTATCAATGAAAATATCCTGCTATTACGAGAAATACCGTTTGTTTTGTGTGTGGCTGGGAAATACTGAGGCCAAAGTACGCGCAGAAGTTGAATAACAGGAGTCAATACAATCGAGTATTGCCAATATACGGTCAGGTGGGGTCGTTTGTGCGTCGAATATCTTGCTATTAAAGGAGATCTCTTGCCATGAAAAATAGGTTGTTGCCAATCTACTTCGGATTGGTCACTCAAGGTTAACTCGTTGATCTGTGATGTAAAAAGAGGAGTATCCAAAATGTAAGACAATCATGACTATTGAAAACATTTTCAATGAATATCGTGCCTATAAAACGTTGCTCCATAAATATACCATCTGCAACTTCAAAAGCCCTAGAAGACGACTCGTCAAAGGTGGAAAAAATGTTACCCTTACTCAAAGAGGCAAAAATATGCGATGAAATATAGAACTGTGGAAAAATAGACAATTAAAAAAAGGAATACAACAAAACGTTTAAGTAATACAATGATATTTCGAGACTTTTAGATTTTATAACTAGGCTTGACATTGCAAACCGAAATCTAATTGATAAGCTAAATCGCAGGTAAAGATAACCTTGTAGATATTTTTCGTAATATTTTGGAACCCATTAAACAGAAATATTCCCATGAATAATTTAAACTTCTCTTTCTTAGAGATCAAAGTATTAGGAATTTCTGTTCCATGATTTTAAAATCTAGAGTAAAAATTCTAGAATTTCATTGTAGAGTGAGCACTTCAAACCATAAGATAGAAGAAGGGTTTGTAGATAAAATTATCCCAGTACAATGTAAAAGTCCTTTATAATTCATAAGTGGAAAGTATAGTCTATAAAGAAAAGCGTAAACTTGGGGATGGCCCTGTTTATGATGATACTAGGATATCATCAATTGGACTGGTGATGAAGAGGCAGAAAACCTCCCAGCCGATATTAAGGGCCAGTCTGGTCATAAATAATGCATGGCTTTATAACCTGAACCAGTCATTTATGACCTTCGGTTTTATCAATGCACACTTCATTTTCTCCCTGCTGGACAGTAATCCATGAAATATGTTTATGTCTTTTTTCATGTAGTAGATAAATATAATCAGGTGTGTATTGGATGCGAAAACATCATGGTATCTACTTAAACTATTTTAGTCAATGGGTTAAAGAATTTGATCCTCAGCACTAACATTTGTTTATTGTAAACTTTTTGCAATATTAGCTTATCGGTGAGTAAATTTAGCCGTTCTTTTATTCAATTGTCAAATCGGTGTAATTGGATGGTAACCATCTTCTCTAAACATTCAAGATGAACGGAGGACCAGAAAGACATGGCGGAATCGCCAGGTCCACAGTCCGGGGCTCTATCTGGAGTACTTTTGTATTTGAACTACAGATCAGACTAAATGAAAAGATTATCATTTATTTTTATCATTTGATAAAGATTATGAAGATATTTAGGACCCAAAAATTGTTAGAACTGTTATCAGCAAATGATTTGCTAATACATTGATCAATCTTTTTTTTTGTGGGTTTTAATCAGCACTTGTCTAACATTTCTTAAAATACATCCTATTGCATAAAAATATCTCAACGAGATTCGTAACCGCTTAATGACTACATCTGTTTTAAATATTATACCAAAAATTCTTGATTTGTCTTCCAAGTTGATTACCTACAAAATGTTGCACAAACAAAAATAGAGAAGCGCAATCCTCTTTGGATTGGGCTTCACCAGGGGAAACACGTTGTTTACAGCCAGTGCTTAAATAATTGCTTTATTAAGGGATTTTCATAGACCATTGTGTTAATAACGTGTGAAAGTTGTTCATTAATATCTGCTGATACCACATTTAATGATGTTTTATGATTAGTGATATATTAGTGGAGATATTGATGATTATATCTGGCTAGTGGAGTGACTAACCTTAAAGTAAAGCTAACCTCCATTAAGAGGGAGATCGTTCAGGAACGGCTCGGTTAGAATCGTTACTCCCATAACCTACCTTGCCTGGTTATTTGTTGTTGTGATTTGGTTTGTTTACACTGGAGAGTTTAGAAATGATAAAGGCCAAATTGCCTCCTGATCCAGAGCCTCCTGATCGTAATCTCTATTCAGATGATATAAATCGGAATAAATCACGAAAAAAAATGGGTTAAGAAGTTTTTAATTATGGATCTCATCGGCAAGGACAGTAAATCATTTAAAAATTTCAGCCCATTTAAGGTGTGCCGCTTTATTAAATCTTATGCTCCACTTACTTAAGTATCATTTCAGAAGAATGGAAGTATCCTTCTTGAAATAAGTTGTGAAAAAGGTTATTTTAATATCAATAATGTAAAAACATTTGAGGGATATGATATAAAATTATCAAATCATAAGTTCTTAAATTTCTCAAAAGGCATAATTACCTGTTAACAATTCCAAAATTGTACTGATGATGAATTAAAAAGTGAATTGACATCTCAGGGCGTTGTAAGTGTAAAACGCATTTATAGAACAATAAATAACAACAAATCAGCCACTAATTCTTTTATTATTTTATTCGAAAAGCCAGAATTACCGCCACGAATTACCTTGGACTTTGTTTCCATTAAAGTGAGAGCATACATTAAACCATTACAGTGTTTTCATTGCTATTCATTTCGACATTCTCGTGTGAATTGCAAAAATCTGCTGTGTGGTAAATGTAGTCAAAGTAAACATGAAGGACAGTGTGTTTCTGAAATGAAATGTATAAATTGTAATGGCCCTCATCCTTCCTGGTCTAGCAAGTGTGAAACTTATAGAAAGGAATGGAAAATAGAGGAATTAAGAGTTAAAGAAAAGCTGTCCTATAGACAAGCTGATAATATTTTAAGCCGTAACGAACCTCCTAAGCACTTTCAAACACAAGCATTTGCTGAGGTAGCTGCAGCGCCATCTGGCAGGGACTCCTTACTTTCACAGGTAGAGAAACTAACTAATACTATTGAATTTTTAGTAAATAAAATGGAAAAGATGGAACAAGCAATGAAAGAGAACATGGTACCAGAAGTATCTGCCTGTGAGAGTGATTCCAGTCCTATGTCTGATAAAAGGCGCGAAACTTCGACAGCAAATAATAATCTTAAGGCAAACAAACCTAATAGTCCTCCAGATTTTAACACAAAAATTTCAAATTCACTCCAGAAATCTCCCGAAATATCTGAAAAAACTAAAAATGAAAAATCTGCAAACACCCAACACACTTCAAAAAATGAAATTTTGAACCCGCCTAAAGGCCGTCCTTATACTAGAGGACGCCCACAGAAACAGTCATAAATAGTAATACTAGATAATATACCACTAATATATAACATTAACAATATTATATTATTAATGTTAATTTATACTTTTTTATTTATTTATTTTTCTTTTTTTCTTATTTTTTTAAATTTATATAAACTTAAAAAATATACTCACATATATAACCTCAAAATCAAATATAAATATTTTTCGAGATAATCAAATGGTAGTCATGGCTCAGTGGAATATAAATGGTATTAAATTTCACAGAAATGATCTGTTATTACTGCTACGTGATGTAGCCTTTGACATAGCGTGCATACAAGAGACACATCTCAAACCTAATGAAGATTTTACATTTAAAAATTTTAATATAATTCGGAAAGATTTTACCGGACTGATTGCTTGCGGAGGTGTGTGCATTGTAATATCTAATAATATTCCATATTCTGATGTTGCTTTGGGCACCCATTTGCAGGCATTTGCTATCCGTATTCATCAGCCTTTTGAATTTACTCTGTGCTCCTTATATCTTCCTCCAAGTTTAAATTTCACTACAGACGATCTTAACAATCTTTACAATCAATTACCTCAGCCTTGTTTAATTCTCACTGATGCAAACTCCCATAGCCCCAGCTGGGGTAGTACTAATTTGGACCACAGGGGCAGGATTGTCGAACAGTTTTTGGAGGAAAATACTCTTTCCTTCCTTAACTCTCCATCTCCTACACATATTTGCTTTTCCTCAGGCACACTATCTAGCATTGATTTATCCATAACTGTTCCCCGGCTCTCTCCTCGTTTCACGTGGACAGTGTCGGAGGATAGTTATGGCAGTGATCACTTCCCTATTACAATAGAGACAGTTGACAGAGTTCCACAATCCTATCCCTGCCCTAGATGGAAGCTGAAAGAAGCTAATTGGCAGCTATTTCAGGATCTAGCTGATCTCACGAAAATAAATATTGATCATCCTGATATCAATACTGTTATCCAATCGATTAATAAACTGATAATTGATTCGGCCAACCAATCAATACCCAAAACCAAACCTTGCCCAAAAAAGGCTCTTGTTCCATGGTGGTCAAAAGACTGTGAAACTGCAGTTAAAAACAGGAAAAAGGCCCTCCGTAGATTTAATTCAAGGCCTTGTTCAGACTCTCTTGAGGCTTACAAGCGTGCCAGGACCCACGCTAGGTTTATTATTAAACAAAATAAGGGAAAATCATGGCAAGACTTCGTATCAAAAATAAATACAAGTACTCCTCCATCCCAAGTCTGGGAAACTATTCGAAAGATTGAAGGGCGCAGCTTGTCAAAATCAATAAATAAAATAAATCACGATAACAATCAGTATACAGAACCTCACTCAATAGCAAAACTTTCGGCAATTATTTTCAAAACAACTCATCATCGATGCATTACTGTGAGGAATTTTTACGAATTAAAAATTATGAAGAGGCAAAACCATTAATAATTAATTATGAACCAAATAATCCGCTTAACATTTCTTTTACAATCAATGAATTCAACTTGGCTTTAAATTCCCGCAAAGAAACTGCGCCCGGCATTGATCAAATATGCACTACTATGATTAAAAATTTATCCATGCAAAGTAAAATGATTATTTTAAGAGTCTTCAACCGTATCTATTCACAAGGTGAATTTCCGAACGATTGGAGTCTTGCCATTATTGTCCCAGTTTTGAAAACTAATAAGCCAGCAGACAAAGTCATTAGTTATCGTCCAGTATCTCTCACATCTTCACTCTGCAAACTATTGGAGAGACTTGTGGTTAAAAGACTTCAATGGTACTTGGAAACACATAGTTTACTCCATCCTTGGCAGAGGGGATTTAGTGAGAACAGGAGTACTATAGATAACTTAGTGGGCCTTGAAAATGCTATTCATAACGCTTTTAAAGCTAAAATGAGACTCTTAGCGGTTTTTGTTGATGTAGAAAGTGCTTTTGATCGCACTTGGAGGCGGCATATTATAAACTCACTCACAAGGAACGGGATTGACGGTCACATGCTGAAGTTCGTTCAAAATTTTTTAAATAACCGACCTTTCTATGTAAGATGCGGTTCAACGTTTTCTGATATTTTTGTTCAGCAGAATGGTGTTCCACAGGGCAGTGTCTTGAGTGCAACACTATTCTGCGTTGCCATAAACGAGGTCCTCAATCAGATACACGCTCCGGTTTTCGGAATGTTGTATGCTGATGATTTAACAATATACTGTGCTCATGAAAGTGTGGCTTCCTGTTTTACCGAAGTGCAAAGAGCCCTTTGCAATGTTTCTACGTGGCTTGATGACAATGGTTTTAAAATATCAATAAGCAAGTCAGTGGGGGTTCTTTTTAGCCGACGTAGGATTTTGGAGGTGCCTCCACTTAATATAGATGGGGCGGAAATCCAGATTCAACCTGAAGTTCGGTTCTTAGGTCTAACCTTCAACTACACACTTTCATGGACACCGTATTTAAAAGAATTAAAAAAGAAATGCTCAAATTCTTTGAATTTTTTAAAAGTTCTAAGCAACACTAAATGGGGAGCCGATCGTAAGAGTATGATAATGCTTTATAGAAGTTTGATTAGATCGAAATTGGACTATGGATGTGTAGCTTATGGATCGGCCAGTGCCAGAACCTTAAAAATAATAGACAGTATTCATAATTCTGGTCTGAGAATAGCAACGGGTGCTTTTCGGACAAGCCCCGTAGATAGTATATTGGTAGATGCCGGTGAGCCCCCTTTGCAGTATCGAAGGGATTATCTGGCCTTATCTTACTTCGTAAAAATAATTACATCTCCGTATCACCCTTTAAACCACAATTTCAGAAACATATATTTTAATGATAACAACCTTGCTAACAGCAACCAATTTATACATAGATCCATAAGATAGCTGTCCAATGTGGATTTCGATCTAAGCAAACTTCATCAACTGGCATTTCCAAATCTCGAACCTTGGACTCTTCACACTCCTAAAATCGATCTCTCACTTACTAGATACATCAAAAGAGATACCGCTCCTACGATATTTCAGGCTGAATTCAAAAGAATCAGATTGAAGTATCTTGGAGCAACAGAGATATACACAGATGGTTCCAAAACTCATGATGGCGTAGGATGTGCGATGGTGGATAATGCCAGAATACAGATGCTATCTCTACCAAATCTTAGTTCCATTTATACAGCAGAGCTACTTGCATTAAGCAAAGCAGTAAATAGTTTAAATCATAATACTAATAACCTAGTGATATACACAGACTCTCTGTCTTCTCTCCTTTCAATACAAAACTTCTATTCCCGCAATGCGATCATTTCAGACCTTATTGAGGGAATAGATTTTCATTACAAAAGAAATCGACACGTCACTTTCTGCTGGATTCCGAGCCACTATAACATAAGCGGCAGCGATAAAGCGGATTTAGCAGCAAAAAAAGCAATTAAAGATGACATTCCTTACTCGCACATCCTACAGTCGGATGCTGTTGCCCATTTAAAATATTATATTCACTCAATGTGGCAATATGAATGGAATAGAAAAGAGACAACAAATTAAGAGAGATAAAATCCACTACCTCGGCATGGAAAACCTCATCCCAAGGCAGCAGGCGGGATGAGGTGGTTCTGTCGAGAGTGCGAATTGGTCATACTAATCTCACCCATTCTTATTTATTCAGGCGGGAAGAAAGGCCTGAATGTACAGTATGTGGTGAAGATCTAACAATTAAACATATTTTCACGGACTGTAGAGCATACGAAGAGATTCGAAATCAACTGGACATTCATGGTACTCTCTTTGATATACTTGGAGACGACCATGAATTGTGTCAGAGAACATTGAGATTCCTCAGGGCTACAGATCTGATCACAAAAATATAAATAACAATTAAATCTATAAGGAGAAGTAGATCTAGAAAATACACTTACGCGCGCGTGTGTGCGGGAATGTATGTGCGCGCGTGCATGTGTGTGTGTGTGTGTGTGTGTGTGTGTGTGTGTGTGTGTGTGTGTGTGTATGTGTGAGTGTTTGTGAGTGTGCCATCCCACGTGTTTACATTTACACCACATTTTTAAGAATTTTTTCCCTTTATTATCTTATTTTATTCTGACTATTTAACAGTTTTTTTTTCCCTAAAATAAAAATATATTCATTGACTAATTAAATGATTGATTAAATATTAAGTATATGATTAATCTAAATATATGATTCAAATAATATACTCTTTTACATCTTTACGTCAATTAATTTTCAATTGCGCGCATATACATAGGCATCCATGACCCTAGTGGTTGAACTGCCTTAAAACACAAAAAAAAATAAAAAAAAAATAGAGAAAAAGAACAAGATATTTTTCATGATTCATGACATCATACGCGGTCACAGAGGCTTTAATAAATAAATAAACAACCTAGCCAAAAGCAATAATAAATTATAGTCTAGGTAATAATGCTGATTTCAGGACAGCCTCCTCCTAATTCTGAGAGGAAGGTTTCGATTTAGCTGATCTTGTCGTCTGTTAGCATCGATAGTTTGGTTGTTATAAGAAGTAATTTTTTTTTTAATTACCCAGGCCAGTTATTTTACTTATATTATACCTGATAGGATGGTGTCGGTGAAAAATTCCACATAACTTCGATAGTTGTCCCCGATAACATCTAAATATTCAGAAAGGAAAAGTATTGGATTGGATTGGAACTTAAAAACTGTATTATATTTATTAGTGTGAATATTTTCTCTACTCTTCCTTTTCTGATACATCAAAAACATCTAAATATTCAGTAGAGTATTAAGGATTGAAAATTAACACAAATATTCGTATTATCAAAAAAGTCCAACTCGCAGGAACTGCATCATCTTAGCGCGGTTCCGTTCATATCCCTAGTGTCATTTGAAAAGCTTAGAAAAGAAATAAACTTTTTTTTTTTTTTTTTTTTTTTTTTTTTTTTTTTTTTTTTTTTTTTTTTTTTTTTTATATCTCGTGAAAATTGTCGAAATCCTCTCGAACATCTCCAATAAAAGTGATGTTAAGGCGGCAGGGACACCGACAGTAGTTAACTTATACACAGAAGCGGAAATTACACAATCCGGCTCTAATTCTAAAGCAAAGCTCTATAAATCAATACAAAATATGCCTAATAAAGCCTTTCTAGTGGATACAGAAGGATCAAGAAGAAGTACAAGAAAGATTGAGTAGAATACCATGCCTAATATAGCCTATATAGAAAAATATGCCGAATAAAGCCTATCTAGTAGATACAGAAGGACAAATAACAAGTCAAGATATAGAATAATATACTTAATTAAGTCTAAGGAGTAGATACAAATGGACCAAAAACAAGTCTTGAGAAAGCTTGTTTTTTTCTAATTAAATACTTTTTATCAATATTTAGTATATAACCTGTGTTGAAAACTATTGATTGCTAATTGATGAATCGGGTTACAACTAAGTAATTTTTATCAATATTTAGTATATAACCTATGTATGGAACTGTGTTATTTCCAGAACTTGTATTGTAGAATAGAACTTGTATGAAATTTAATCAGCTTTCATTTGTTATGGAATAGTCATGTTGCTAGGACGCAGGGTTTCCGAGATATTAGTGAAAACCAAAAAAATGGGACCTTCTAAACCCCCCCTCCCCCCGGCTCAAAGGTTAAGGGTAAGGACTTTTGATTTGTTCACCTCCTATCCAGCCCAAACAAAGTTACGAATTCAAAAATTGTGTTCCAAACATTTCTACCTATAGCTGTTTTCAAGCATTCGTTGCCTGGACTGCGTAGCTAGGCTTTGTATTTGTGTCGGCAGATACCTGGGGTATATTTACAACTCTTTAGGATTAACACCAAGCAGGTAAATGTCCTGCTAAGAGGGTTCAGTCCGGGCACTGAACCGACTCTATTCGCTCATAGTATCTAACCGTTGTGAAGCTTATTTTTTGGATTTAGGACTTAATATACATATGTAGACTAAATCATAGCAAGAAGTCTACCTCCGTCGTCGGTTCTTCACTATGTAGACTCGCTAATGTTACCCAATCTTAGATACATCGTAATTAAAATCCACAGCAAAAACACGAAATTTCATCGGAATCCTCTGCTTAATAAAACATATATAGAATAATATGCCAAATAAAGCCTATCTGGTGGATAAAAATAGAGGAAAAACGCCGTTCGTGGTGGTAGAAAATCTTACAAGGCATTTCCCTCAGAAATCTCCGAAAAAAAAAAAAATATACGAAGGGGGCATAATAGATATTCATACGGGATCTGAGAATCCCAAGATTCCGCAAAAATAAAATATTCTAATTATACGTATCCTGTGTTATTGGCAAATACATTTGAATACTATATGCAATTGCAAACAATAGGGAATATGCCAAAGAACTCGGATTAGGAGCCTCGACAGTTTCAAGACATTTGAAGGAAATCGGCAAGTTCAAAACTGACATTTCATACGGTACAGCCTGATATATTTCTAACAATGAATTGTTTTTGTTATTTTAATTAATCTGCTTTATTGTCAAATACATTATCCAACTATAAGCAATGAAAAAATAGGAATAAAAACAGACCAAAAGAACCGTATGAAATAAACGAAATCAATTACTTCAAAGTTTAAGCACTTATTTCTCCGATTGACAACACTTATTCAAAACTTTCCTCAGAACCTTTTTTGTAGACCATTTAGTAAGCTTTCGAATGGTAACCTTTCGTTTCCCAAGATTTTTAACCGTTTTCGAGATATTAATGGAAGTATACGAAGTTCCCAAAATTTTCATTATTTCTAGCAGCAGAAAATTGGCAAAAAACCCGTTCATAAGAAAAAAACAGACGTATTTGAAGATTTAAGCACTTATTTCTCCGATTGACATAACCTAATCAAAAATAGTTTTAGAATCTTTTTTGTAGAATTTAGTAAGTTTTCAAATAGTTTCTATCTACTTACCACGATTTCCCAACCTTGTTCGAGATATTAATGAAAGTATACAAAGTTCCCAAAACTTTTCATGTCTGTTAATAAAATATTTTATTCTAACCCTTCCTTAACTCCAAACGTAACAAAACTTTGAAAATATTAGTTTTAATGAAAGAAGAACATGCAGATAATGTTTCAATTGAATCCCGTGATTCTAAGTACCCAAACCAAAAACGGTATTCAAAAATTATTTTTCCAATTTTCTCGAAAACGGTTAAAGTTATCGCCTTCAAAATGGTTTCATTCGTTTTCCTAGCCCAAGAAGCCTATAAAAAGAGTACTTACAAGCTTATGAACTCCAAAAAATAAGCATTACGATTTTTTTGCGCGAATTTCGCCCCAAACGCCATCTTCCAGTGGGCGAATTTTGCTGGTTAACGAACCTGACCTTTCAAATTGGACGACAGATTTCTGTACCAAATTTCATTGAAATCGGACCATCAGAGAAGCCAGAAATGAGCGAACAGACAAATATATATATTTTTTGTTTTAAATTGCATCGCTGGGTATCACATGTATGGATGGAACGGCTTCTTTCTCCAGCGGTGTCGCTCCTCTCTCCATCGCAATATTTCGTCGGGTTCATCCCCGACTTCTTCAGGCTGCTATGTGTCGTCCTCGGTATCTCATTCCCTTGATAACCACCGAGGACGACACATAGCAGCCTGAAGAAGTCGGAGATGAACCCGACGAAATATTGCGATGGAGAGAGGAGCGACACCGCTGGAGAAAGAAGCCGTTCCATACATACAAATATATATATATATATATATTTTTATTTATTTATTTATTTATTGTTTAACGCTAAAAGGCGATAACACAATTAAAATGTTCTTTAAAGGATATATATATATATATATATATATATATATATATATATATATATATATAATAAAATAATAATAATAATAATATATATATAATAATAATAATATATATATATATATATATATATATACAAATTTTTACCACCGTTATTTTCGGTCTCTAGGGGTTCTGAAACGCGAAATTTTCTAGTCGGCACTTCCGGATTGTTTCATGAGATCAACCTTATAAGCGGGGTTCCTCCCTATGGGGGAGGGAGGAACCGCGCTAAAACTGTAATTTATTTTTTTAATAGTGTGAATATTTCTTTGACTCTTCGATTCCTGATATTTTTGTCTTTATCATGTATTTGGACGTTATCGAAGGCCGTTTTAAAGGTGTATTCCACTTTTTACTGACACAGTGCCATGAAATATAAGAAAATATCGGGAAAAAGAAAATTACATACATTCTTTGGCTCATAATGCTGAAGTTGGCTGGAATTGAATGACCAAAGAGAGAAACAAAAGGGATTAGCAGGAACCTCATATCCTGTTCCTTAATAGTAGATGCAATATCCCTTTTGTGGTCAATGTATTCCGAGAGGATCTTTGATGCCTCTACACTCTAGAGGTTAAAGCTGGTGTAATTGCTCAGTTAGTCTCACACACGGCTGGCTTTAACTACCTCTGTTTGTAGTAAATGTTTAAATCCGATCATAGTGTCATCAAAATCAATATATATGTGTGTGTGTGTGTGTATATATATATATATATATATATATATATATACACAGGGTGTCCCGTAAATGTCTAGTCATATTGTGGGAGGTGATAGAAGACCTTTAGGGAAATAATAAATGTTCTATGACGATTTTCCGAATTCTCACACGTAAGGGAGAAAACGTCGTTTCATTGTTTTATCGAGACAAACTCGGGTTTTGGAAGAATAATCGTTGTAGCTCCATCCCAAGTGGTTCTACTAGAAAGGAAGTAAACCCAATCGAAAGCTGAGTAAATTTACTATAAGATTAGTTGATAGTAAACGTAAAAATTAATGAATGTAAGTATGTCTATCTTACCAAAAGAAACCTATTCTAAATTTCCTGTAATTTTCTTAATATTTCTTACCAGCTTTACTCCTCAATGAGCAGGATCTGAGATTTCCGGGTTTCTGAAAACCTTCCTCATTTAACCAGCTTTCCATTCATGTATCACAACCCTGTGTTATTGAAGTATGTGAACGATTTAGGAACAAAAGTTTAAAAAAAAACATGGATCTGTGAAAATTAAATTAAATTTTTTTCTTCAGTTTATTGAAAAAGCTTAAAAGAAATATTTGTTTTTATAAATATTTACTTAAATATTAAGTAAATATTTACTTAAATATTAAGTAAATATTTACTTGATACAATAAAAAAAATACTTCCACGAAAACAAAAAAAATGCCTAAAACTGTAAATAAATAAAATACATATTTATTTTGAATTTGTTCATTACAATAACTAATACTGGGTCCAGGAGGTGGCCATTAACCCCAACCATAAATAAACCTAAAAAATTATTATTTTTACCTAGATCACGCATTTGAACACATTTTTACAGGTATTTATAATTAGAAAACAAATGCTTTACCAGGGTGCTAATGACCCAGGCAGTTGGAGCACCTATAATTAATAAAAAAAAAAAAAAAAAAAAAAAAAAAATGCTTTACCTTGATTTGATATTGATGGCCACACTTCTGAACCGTCCTGGGATTCTCGTGAGCCTATGTTTGTTTGTTGTGGTAATTAAATATCCCATCCCTAATAAATAAGATGTAGATAGTCCTGTAAAAATGTGTTCAAATGCGTGATCTAGGTAAAAATAATAATAAAAATAATTGTTGAGGTTAATGTGTGATTGGGGTTCATTAATGGCCACCTCCTGGACCCAGTATTAGTTACTGTAATCAATAAATTCAAAATAAATGTGTATTTTATTAATTTACTGTTATAGGATTTTTTTTTATTTTCGTGGAAGTAATTTTTTTTATTGTTTCAAGTAAATATTTACTTAATATTTATAAAAATAAATATTTCTTTTAAGCTTTTTGAATAAATTGAAGAATTTTTTTTTTTCTTTTTCACAGATCCATGTTTTTTTTTTAAACATTTGTTCCTAGCACAAACTTTTGTTTCAATAATACAGGATTGTGATAGAATGGAAAGCTGGTTAAATGAGGAAGTTTTTCTGAAACCCGGAAATCTCAGATCCTGCCTATTGAGTAGTAACGCTGGTAAGAAATATTAAGAAAATGTCAGGAAATTTAGAATAGGTTTCTTTTGGTAAGATAGACATACTTACATTCGTTCATGTTTACTATCAACTAATCTTATAGTAAATTTACTCAGCTTTCGATTGGTTTCCTTTCTCGTAGAACGACTTGGGATGCAGCTACAACGATTATTCTTCTAAAAACCACGTTTGTCTCGATAAAACAATAAAACGACGTTTTCTCCCTTATGTGTGAGAATTCGGAAAATCGCCATAGAACATTTTTTGTTCCCCTAACAGTCCTCCATCACCTCCCACAATATGACTAGACATTTACGGGACACCCTATTTATATATTACCTCAGGGGGTGAGGGAGGGTGTTAATTCGAAAGTGTATCTTCTTAATCTAATTAAAAAATGAATACACATGCTTGTTTTTTAAATACATTCAGAACGGATTTAAGCGGCGGTCACACTAGGCTGCCTAGCAGCCGCTACTAAACAGCCGCTAGCTAGCAGCACCAGCAGCAAACGGAAAAGCCGCGGTCACACTAGGCTGCTTACCAGCCGCTACTAACCTGCTGCTAGCTTGTGAATAGCCGCTTATTCAGTTCCGAATTTGCTTAAAATAACCTATACAAATAAAATAAAAGCATGAATAGTTCTACTCTTTTACATTTTTAAAGAGCAGCTCGATCAAATTATTTTAATTATTAATTTCCTTGCAGATTTTTGCGTATGCGTGATACTAAACTACTTAAAATACCCGAAAACTTCTCATTTTCTTCTTTTGGTCTGATGCAGAAACGGGATACAGCACCCCTAGCGGTAGACGTGAAGAGTAATATCAAGGCAGAGACACTTGCCAAATAAAGTTTCACTGGAAAATTTTATCAAAAAATAGTAAGAAGTAATCCCCTCTTACGATAGACCGATTTAGTTTATCTTTACAGCACTTCTTTTCAATAAAAAAGATGTATTCTGAGTTTCGTTACAATACAACAGAAATTACTGACGGTATGAGCGAATTAGTATTTTCGCTCCAGAGTAACCCCCACCCCCCCTAATCAACGGATTTAGTTTATTTTTACAATGTAATTATCTTTTTACTTTATCACAACAAATAGGTACCGAGTTTTTTGAAATATAACATAAACTACGGCTGGCATGGTCAAATCAGCGTTTTGAGTACGGGTTAAACCCTCCTCCCGGTGGTCCGATACAATTACTCACACACAATTTTTCAATAACTCCGTCATGAGTGCAACCTCAATAGCTACTTTCCTTCGGATGAAAGTGCTAAAACGAAAAAAACATTTTTATTAAAAAAACAATTGATCAAAATAAAACAATAATAGAACTATTATAATATTTATTTATTGTCTAAATTTTACAACCCAAGGGTAGTAAGCTTTATTGTCTAAAGCTTACTACCCTTTTCTAGCCAGGTTAGGGCTGACGCCTTTTCTTTTTTCTAAAGAAAAGCCACTACCCCATAATGGGAATCCAACCCACGACCTTTGGCACGGAATGCTCTCGCCTTAACACTCATATTATAATATAAATGATAACACTCACTATTATAATAAAAATGATAGACTATTTAGAATAGAATATACATGGGCGTATATAAGGGGGGCTGCAGGCCCCCCCCCCTGAAATTTTGATTTGATGGTAAAAATGTGTCATAAAACCTATAAAAATAGATTAAATAAGATCACTTAGTTCATAAAAAATATTTTATTTGTATTGTAATAGCGTTCAGTGGCCTAAAACTATTAATAGTTGTAGATTCTTAGTATTCCAAACCCCGGAAAAGGTCCCCCCCCCCTCGAAATGATTCTCTATATACGGCCATGAGAATATATATTTCAAATTGGCCGTCTGGGGCTAGCGAGGAGATCACGTGACCGGCAGCAAGATCACGTGACCGCCAGCGCTGGCAAGCAGCGCTAAAAAGTTAAACATGTTCAACTTTTGACTTTGGCTGGTAATCACCAGCCCGCTGGCAATTCCTACCCGCTGGTCCTAGGTCAGACTAGGCTGCTTGCTGGTAATTCCTCAACGGCTGGCTAGTAGCGGCTTGTAACCAGCCTAGTGTGACCGCGGCTTAATTCAATTACTTCTTCTAAACAGACACACAGTACAAACGACAGATTGCTACAAACGGAATTTAGCTCCTGAAACATTTTAATGTGGATTTAACCAGTTTGGCTGATTGGTGTGATGATAAGACAGCGGCAGATACTTTGCCGCCCAGAGCGTAAACGCTATGTTTTTTTGGACCGGTGGACAGTGGGACGACAATATATCGTGTTTCCAAAAAGGCTACAGCCTCTAAATGTTAACCGATTGCAATGCATTTTTAAAATAATGAAAGCTAATAAAATTTAAAACAACTTGGTCTCTTTATGTTTGATTTTTGTTTCCATTGTTTATTAAATTACTTGTAAAATGTTCAACTCAAGAAGTTTTACAATTGAACATAAAATAACATTTCATTTTTTATCTAACAATTTCAGCACTGATATCCTTGAAATTAAACCTTAAACTCCTGATTAGATTGAAAAACACATCTTGATAAAACGTACATTCTTTCTTCTAAATATCTTAATTCAACAATGAGATTAATTGAAATAATATTTTGTATAGATAATGATTATAATGAATTAAATGAGATAAATCCACATCTGTTGGAGTTCCAATCGCCTGCGATTTAGAGGCTCTAGCCTTTTTTAAAACACGATATGTCCTTTGGCCCCACTCAGAAAAAGCAACTACAGTAGAAAATCTAATTGGACGAAAAGGCCAAATGTGTTCCCGCTGCATGGGTTACGAAACCTTGGCATTTTTTATCTACTTATCCATTACGGGGCCGACTTAATAACTGATTTTTTACGCTAAATGGGCGTTGGAAGGACTTCAAAAGAGGCCTTTAAGTTTAAGGACTTATTGTTACATAAAATTAAATTAATTTTATGATTTTTTTTAACGTTGAAAAGTAACCCCTCCAAAGAAATGAAAATGAAAATAAAAACGGAAATTTTTTTTGGTAAATCTTTCCCAAGTAAGAACCGATAGTTGCCGAAGAAAACAATAAAAAGAAAGATTGAGTGGCAATGGTCTGTAGAATAAGACATGATGACCCAGAAAACCGTCCAATTACCTGCCAGCTGCCACAAGTAATTGGATTAATGTCAGCCAAGGAGCGAGCTAAGCCAATCACAACTCACTATTTACAATATACACAACAAATATTGGAGATGAACAATTTAATTTATAACCGAAGTTGGAGTTTATCTCTCCAATAGCAACCTTGGCTGACCTGTCTGCCCTCAACTTCTCTACAGCTTACTCTTCCTGTCTTTTCCACATTTTAGCACTTTCCTCCGAAGGAAAGGAGCTATTGAGGTTGCACCCATGACGGAATTTTTGAAAAATTTCTTCGAATCTTTATCGATCCTACCTAGTAGACACCAAAAATGTCCCCAGTTAAAATTTATATATATATATATATATATATATATATATATATATATATATATATAAATTTTAACTGGGGCTATAAATATATACACACACACACACACACACACACAGTTATATATGTGTCCGTTAACACGATACAGGCCAGAGTTTTTGTTTTTTCGCAACGAAACTTGGTATGTAGCATTCCCCTATCAAACGATTGAACGAGTTCGTTAACCAACAAAATCGGTCCATTAGAGGGGGGGGAGGGGGTTACTCCGGAGCCAAAGTAGTTTTTTCTCAATACCAGCCATAATTTTTGTTATATTTGAACGAACCCGGCATTCCTTGTGGTCTACCGAAGAGAAAAATTTGTTGTAAAAATAAACTAAATCGGTTGTCTAGAAGGGGGGGGGGTTCACTCTACCCAATTCTGAGGAAAGTGCTTAGTTATGCAGCTCCTGCGTCACGGACTTTTATATTTACTAAGAGGATTTATTGTAGGTAATATTTTATTTGTAATTTCTTTATTTAAATTTTAACGTCAATTATAATTAACTCGGAATTTTAGGACGGGTTATCTATGAGTCACCACCCTTTTTAGCCAGGATAGGGCTGAAACGTTTTCGTTTTTCTAAAGAAAAGCCGCTGCCCCTAGTGGGAATCGAACCCACGAACGGGTTACCCTTAACGCGGAGAGGTAGGTGCTCACGCTTTAACACTCTCGGCTCCGGAATTAAAAGTAATGTGTATTAATAATTATTAATACACATTACTTTTAATTTTTAATTTCAAATAAGGCCGGCGGTGTTATTACAAAAGAGGCACGGTAGGGGCCAGGCTTAGTCCCTAATAATTATTTAATTATAATTAAATAAGCGGACGATCAACTAAGATTCGCCTCACATTTACCCGTATTTATTTTCTGACTTCCCTAGATGGTTCATTTTCTTTCCGTTTGTCTTCTTAGTGTATTTTATAAAAAAAAAAACTTAAGATTACAGGACAAGAACCTTCCACCACCAAGGCCACGTCTAAAATCCACCACCAAGCCTCCCTAGGTTTTAAAGTAATATTTGCCTGAAGTTGCACCAAAAGGGTAAGAAACGTGTAGGGAAGTTATAGGGGGAAAATAAGATTTTCGGATATATTATAATGTATTCTAATCTCGAAATTGAAAAAAAAAAATATTCAAAAACTTATTAAATTTCATACAAAAAGGTCCCCATGCGATTTTTGTTAGAGCGCTTTCATTGAGAGAAATCGGTACTAATATTTCCGCTTAGGATACTGTCAGTTTTCTTCTTTGGCTCCTAAGATATTGCTTCGCTTTGAGGTTTCATTTTACATTTTTACAAGTATTTACATTTTTCTTGAAAGATTGAGACAAAAAATTAACAGTTTCTATTTAGTTAAGATAAGCTATCTAAATGACTTCAGAGACAAAACCGGGAAAGCGCTAAAATGACTTTTTAATTAATTATTTCGGTTACGAATAGAATTACATTCAAACAAATCTTTGAAGATCCCATCAGAAAATATGCAATCTGAAAGAAGATGGAAGTGGGGATTACAGCTATCGATAGAAGAGAAAAAGGGAAGCATCCATTTTCATTTTTCTTCCGAAATTAAAAAGGGGAAAGAAGAAAGACTATATCAGAGAGGAGGCTACCTCTTTCATGTTTATGCGAAGGTAAAAGCTCTTGCTGAAAAGTAGATATACCAAGAGGTTGGAGGGGGGGAGGAGGAATGCTTATCTTCGGGCTTTGCTACAAACATCTCAGGAAAATTTTCCTTTTGTCAAAACCATCCGGACTTCCTAGATATTACTCTCTTTAATTTTCTCAGATCACTCTGATTATGTTTGGAGGTCAGAGATCATCCTTCAAGGGAGAAATTCTTTATATATGTCCTTCATTTATATCTAAAACTGAATGAGCTGTTAGATGATTAAAATTCTGTCAACAAAGGTCAAGTGTAAGGGGCAATGATATCTTCATTAATCGAAATCAAGGTTCATTTTCCTTCAATTTATAAAAAAAGATAATGGATCCATATTTTGCAATTTCTTTGTTTAATATGTTTTATAATAGTCCATCTCGAATCTATTTTGAGTTGGATGTTACGAGGTAGCGAGCGTACTTTTGCAGGAATATCTTCAGAAAAACTAAATAGATTGATTTCTGAAACATTTTTAATCAAAAAAATAATTATTTTCTTGTACTCATTTCAAATAACTCTGACAGTTATATAAAATCTCATGCTGGGCAGGATCTGAGTTTCAGAAAAAGTTCCTCATTTAACCAGCTTTCCATTCAACAAAACCCTGTGTTATTGAAGTATGTGAACGATTTAGAAACAAAAGTTTAAAAACAGACATGGCTCAGTGAAAAGAAAATTATATTTTTTCTTCAGTTTATTCAAAAAGCTTAAAAGAAATATTTGTTTTTATAAATATTTACTTAAATATTTGCATAAAACAATAAAAAAGTTACTTTCACGAAAACAAAAAAAAATCCTAAAACAGTAAATAAATAAAATACACATTTATTTTGAATTTGTTAATTAAAGTAACTAATACTGGGTCCAGGAGGTGGCCATT
Organism: Gonocerus acuteangulatus; assembly: GCA_946811695.1. Lineage (NCBI taxonomy): Eukaryota > Metazoa > Arthropoda > Insecta > Hemiptera > Coreidae > Gonocerus > Gonocerus acuteangulatus. The sequence goes on along the minus strand of OX328124.1, from coordinate 93,534,900 downwards.
AATGAACCCCAACCATACATTAACCTCAAAAATTATTATTTTACTTACATTACGCATTTGAACACATTTTTACAGATATTTATAATTAGAAACCAAATGGTTTACCTTGAATTGGTACTGATGGCTACGCTTGTGAACCGTCCTGGGATTCTCGTGTGCCCATGAGTGTTTGTTGTGGTAATGAAATACTCCACCCCTAATAAATAAGATGTAGATAGTCCTGTAAAAATGTGTTGAAATGCGTTATCTAGGTAAAAAAAAATAATTTTTGAGGTAACCAGCAGAATCCGTCCACAGGAAGATGGTTTTTAGGGCTAAATTCGTGTGACAAAAATCGGGACTCTTAAGTTTTCGAGTTAATATGCTTGAATGTAAAAATTTTGATAAAGATTCTGTAGCTTAAGGAAATTAATGATATCTGTAACAGTTTCGAGAAAAGTGTTTATTTTTTATGTTCATCCATACTAATAAAGAAATGAACCCGCTCATACACGTATGAAATCTATGAAGTAAAAAATATATTAAAAGTTCTATGGTCTATTTGGGAATGAAGAATCGGAAATGCTATATTTTTTGTTTTCTAATAAATAGCACAAAGTGTTTTGATATAGGAATCCACAACCAAAAATTATCTAACCATCTAAGAACACGTATTAAAGAGATTAAATAATTAATTTAAAATATTATTTACGCTGGAATGCTTGAAGATGTACAGTGAAAGGCCTGAAGGCGGTTTCCCATTCGAACAGCCTGAGGAAGATCAAGCACCCAAGAGCATCGGTCTGGAAATGCTTCTGAACTCACTGATGTTTAAATTATTTACAAGCTGTAGTCGTGAAATGATGTAGATAATTTCTATCTCACTGGGCTCTCACAATCTTCTTTGCTTCATAGCGTGATATTCTATTATATGTTCCTGTTATGTTTTAATTTTCACTGTATGAATTAGAATAAGAACGAGTTATAGAGGAATATGTCTTTGGAGTATTGAAGGCCTGGGGCATTTAATTGAAAAGTCTGCGTGATGAAGACTAAATTTGCGAAAAAATGCCTTTAATTATTGAATACATTTTTCTTTGTAATTAAAAGTAACCACCCAGAGTTGGCGAAGTTCTATTGACACATGTGTCAAAAAATAATAATAAAGTTATGACCAGGGGTTCACCACTCTGCATAATATATAATTTATTTGAAAGGGACCACTCCTAAGAAATTTGTATTAAATTTAAGCAATTTTTCTTTAACTACTTTTGAAAGGAATGTAGTTTTTGAGGCTAAACTCATAATATAATTTATTTAATTCATTGGCTACTTCAGAAACTATTAGATAAACTATAACTTCCCGCATTGGGAAATAATTAAGATCATGGATATGCCTTAATTCACAACAAGTGAATAGGAAGTGAACTGGATTTTAGCGGGAAGCAAGCAATAAGTGTACCAAAAGTTTTAAGGAAAAGAAGAAATGGACAGGAAGGAATGAGTGATGTCACTTCCGTTCCTTTTTCGCTTTGCATTGCATCAAAACGTTCTTCTTTTAGCACTTTCCGATGGAATGTCGATATTGAGGCTGCACTTATGAAAGAAGTTTCGAAACGTTTCTTCAAATATTTATTCTCCCCGCTACTCCCGTCATAATGTAAGCACTAATGGTCTTGATGTCGGTGCACCGTAAAAAATAAAATAAATAATACTACGATTATTTTCGTTCGAATTTTACTCAAAAAGCTAATTCTAGTGGGTAACGAAGATAAACTTTTGTTTTATAGAAAGTATTTTTGAAGCAAAGTTTTGGACAATTGGTTTGCTAACATTTTTTTAAACGTAGAGCAGGAAGAGACGGCAGTATTTCTCATCAGCAATTCCGGATGACATCTTTTGCTTAACGACATAATCTCGTCTTAACCAATAAGCCAATATTAGACAATGTCGACTCACTAAAAATGTTACTTCATTATTTGATATTAACATTTAATTTTAGTAGCTGGAGGTCTGTAGAAATATATTCACTTTCTTCTTCGTGTAAGGCTTTGTTCAGTAAAAAATTACACAACGCTTATATCCCTTTATCCTTAAGGAGTCTTAATACGGGCAACGAACAGACCATATACGTTTCTTGTGGCCCCTGAAGAGATGGCATTGAGCATAAGAAACATGAAGGGTAACGTTTTGAAATAACGTGAAATAAAAAGAAAATGTAATATTTGTGATTGGCCCTAGCTCATACCATACATGAACCAGAGAGTTTCTATATCGTTTTCAGCAAATATTCTGAAATAAATATTTGTGAATATAGATTTTACCAATCACCAAGGATCTTCAATAATGAGTCCAATGAAACAACAATCTCAGCTGAGATATTGTCTTTGGCCTGTTTGGAGAAGTCTCCAAACAGGCCAAAGTAAGACGTAAAAGAGAAATAGGGATGAAAGATTTGAAGGATGACAGCAAGATTGAGGGGAAATCGAAGACTGAACAGGGACCTTCTCGAATTGAACAACTCTACACCAAGAACTGTCTTTGTTTCACAACTTGCCTCTCAAGTTTCCAGTTCCACGCTTTAATCTTCCCCTCACCAGTGGGGAAATCTCACAACCACGAATAAATTAAGTTCTTCTTCTAACGATTGTGAAATCACTCATTGAAGGCTAAGCACTTCTTTCTAATTAAGATGTGAATTTTTTAGTATATTCAATATGGCTTAACAATGTCAACGTTGTATCCTCATTTAAAAGACCAATTAATACATTAATTATTATATTTCTGACTCAATATGCACCCTTATTAATTTATTAATTTTAAAACCAGATTCATTCTTAAATTATTATCCTTCATTTTTATTTTAGCGCGTTTAATCCTTCCCTACGAGGGAACCTGATTACAATGTTTACCTTACCTTTTAGCGTTCATAGGCTCCACGTTAAAGAACCTACCCAAAGTGTACCTATTTGGGACGTTCTTCAAAGCAGGGAAACGAATGAAACCATTTTTAAGGCTTTTCCTAACTTATTTTCTATTTTACTTTGAAACTATAACTTTCTCGTTCTTCCTGAAAGACTTAGAACCCAAGTACTATATTGCAAGCAAACACGTGTCTTCTCTTCAGACAAATATATATATATATATATATATATATATATATATATATATATATATATATATATATATATATATATATATTGAAACTACGAGGGTATTAATGAAAATAATAGTCTGTCACACAGGAGCTGCATACCAGCTCAGAAGGTGGGTAGTGTTTTCTTCATCCCTGTAAAATAACACGTCGAAATATAAATAGACTTTTATATTTGTAATGAATAGCTTAATCAATTATAAATTTGTTTTATTTGTATACATTTTAACGTCCATTTATTATTTACTAAGAATTTTAAGACGGGTTATCTATAGGTTACTACCCTTTTTAGCCAGTACCTTTTTTCCAAAGAAAAGCCATCATCCCTAGTGGGAATCGAACCAACGACCTTGGGAACGGAGTGTTAAGTGCTCACGCCTTAACAATCATGGCCACCTGGCCTCCATAAATTTGTTTTTAAAATTTTTTTCGGGTGTAAATCCCAACTTTTAATAGAGCTATTGTGATTATTTTTACAAAACAAATGTTCCTCATTGAAGGGCTGGAACTGCCAAATTAATTATTTCGTTCTAGTAAACACCCCTTCTAATAGAGCGATTTATTTTTTATTTTATTTTAGCATAAATATGCTTTAGCGGTGACTAAACTGGAAAACAAAAACGTTACCAAAAAGTGTCACAAAAAGTGCCCACCGGCGTTTGCGCATGCGCAGTGGCGTTCGTGCATGCGCAGTGGAGTTCGCACATGCGAAGTGGAGTTCGCGCATGCACAGTTGTCGTGTACGAAAAAGAAGACTATGTGTCATAAAAAAGTGTCCACTGGCGTTCACGCATGCGTAGTGGGGTTCGCGCATGCACAGTAGCCATGTACGAAAACTAAGAATTTTTGTTATGGAGTCATTACATAGTTTTATCGGGTGGACCTAGCGTTACAAAAAGTGTCACAAGAAGGTGTCCGCTGGCGTTCGCGCATGCGCGGTGGCCATGTACGAAAAAGAAGACTATATGTTATATAGTCTATAGAAGACTATATGTGGACCTAAGGCATATTTATGTACCTGAATTTGAGCAGAAGGCTCTAAAAGAAATAATTTTTCTTTTCTTTTATTTTTTTATTTATTTTTGACAACAATACATATAACAAAAATTGTGGCCGGTATGGGAAAATACTTTGGGTCTGGAGTAAACCCCGCCCCTATATCAATTTTACTGGTTAACTTTTGAAGCCATTTTTCAATCATTGTTTCAAGAGAACAGCTAAATAGCTGCCTACATTGCTTTGGGAGGTTCTAAAATAAAAATCAATCGTTGTCGTTCAGATAACTGACTATTAATCGGTTCGTTGAAAAGGTTTTCCTGTGAAGCTATATTTAGGGGAGCTATATAGGTATGTAAGGCAGGGAACATGTATTAATCATTAAACGAGGAATACCATCAATGCAACGGGTAGTTGGAAGGTAATTGGCAGGTATTGATTTGGCGGGAGAAAGGTATTTGCATAGCTCTGATTTTAATATACATACACACTTATTGGCATAACTTATGCATATTGATGAGCAAGGCGTTCTATATTCCGAATTAATCATTAGTTTTTCATGAACGGTGGAACTGATCAGCATGATGTGTTATTCCCCTTTCTACATTTTAAAAGAAATATAATATAATTGAAATGTTTCTATAAGTTTTAACGCGACACAAACTTCCTCATTTCTCGTTAAATTCTCTAAATGTAACATATACATCTCGTCTCTCATGTATTGTAAAACCTAATGGTCAATTTGAAAAACTCCAGTTTTTGCAGCTCCAAAAAGCTTCTGAGCTTCCCATGCTCAGTTGAAGAAAAATTATTGTTACTCCACGTACATTGCACGAAGCACGGTAAAAATAGAGATAACAATATAAGCAGACACCCCAAATATTTGTATACCACACAGTGTCCAAAAACACCCATCAAACCTCCTAAAAGTGACATCTTTTTCAGAACCGTAAGATGTCTCTATTGGCGTATGGGATGTGTTCTAAAGATTGTACGTAAAATAAAATTCCGTTTGATACCAAAAGCATACTTCTATGTTGAAAAATAGTTTCCATAAAATATTTTAGACCTTTAAATGGCCTCGAATCCCTAGTTTGAATCTCGAAGTTTTATTCAAATGAACGAAGTGTTTGCACTCATGAAAGAATTTTTACTGCTGCCACTAGAGGCGCTGACAGCAGTATCCGGTTTATCCATTGTTTTGCTTGGGAGATTTCCTCTTTATAAATGTGAATATTTTATTGTTCATCAAGATCAATAAATGAAATGGTATTCCATAATACTCTCCTATCATCTATTTATATAGGTTATTCTCAACAAATTATTCAGTGATTTAGAGCTTTCGAGGAATGTTCTTAGTTATGGAGCTCCTGCGTGACAGACTTTTATTTTAGAGCTCATCGGAAGTGGAGCATGCAGACCACAAGTTAAGCAGCAATTCACTTTTTTATTTTGGACCGGAACTTTTCCTTTTCGCAAAAAAACAACTAAAGTGAATTCATAGTACCATTCTTTAGGAATGTGCTAGAAACCTGTTTGTCCAAAGATTTTATGGAGCTGGAAGTTGAATAATACAGAAAAAAGTTTCCTTATAAAGTTCCAAATATGATTTATCACAATACTCCGACAAAAATACAGAAGATCGACATAATCAAAGGAATCGTTTTCGGGAACTTGGCTTTATTTTCCTTGAGAGTTTCGCCCTCCCGAAATTGCGCCATAAGGACGAAGTTGAAGCATAAGAGAACCGATACAGGAGAGAAGTGTATTTTGGAGGTTGGCATTAGGGGCTTGAGGATTGCTCCTGGACTGTTTGGGTGTTGGAGATTGGAGATACTGGCCTCTCTCCATAGGCCTTTTCTCTCCAATTTACTCCTTATCTTAGCACACCATCCACTCGCTGCCTTTATCTTCTCCTCTTCTCTCCAAGTCTTATCTCAAAATGGCTCTAGTTCGAATCTGTCGTTCAATTGCTATCTCATTCTCACCGTCTTTAACTAAAGTTGTTAAGACTTTATTTCATTCTAACCTATTATCATTCTTATATTTTTAAGGAATCACAGTTCAAAATTATACTTTTTAACAGATTTTCCACCGAAAAGGCCGAATTAGACAGGAAACTAGGAGTGGCCATGAAATCAGAAAATTTGGTCAGCCTAATCCTGGTTAATGGCGAGAGAAGAGGGTGATTGAGGTGAGTAGGGAGGTGTTGTACACTTCATCTAATGAAAGATGTTTCCCCATCCTAGAAAAAAAATAAACTGTTCGTTTTTTTTTCTTCTAGGCTAGGGGAAACATCTTTCATTAGATGATGTGGACAAGGCCTCAACAGTGTGCGATTCATACTCACTAAAAAACATCTCCCAATTCACCATATATGGATATATATATATATATATATATATATATATATATATATATATATATATATATATACAGGGTGTTCGGAATTTGACGCCTGCCCCCTTATATTCCACAGTTTTTGGAATTTCGAAACAAAACTCTCAGGGTCTTAACTGCTTCAAATAAAGTTCCAGATATAGTCGGCTCTCTAACCTTCTCCTGTACTTCTCCAGCTAACATAACTTTGGAATTTCTAATAGAATACCAAACTTTTTATGACGGGTTCTTGTAGAAAATCAAATTCTACGAGTTTATATCGATAAATGTTTCGATTTGATGCATCCTTTAGCCGTAAAAAGTAAAAAATCCGTCTCGATGTTCCTAACTTATATCTCTGCAACCCTTTGGGATAAGTTAGTCAAACTTTTTTCTGTAGTTCGTGCTCTAAAAATCCTACAAAAAGATGCATATCCTGTATTTTTACGAACAATACCTAAGCGCATGCGCAAACAAAAGCAAAAATGAGACTGAGGCTTCAAAATGAAGTATGTCAAGTTGCACATCGTATAGCATTTTTTCTGCTAAATATATAATAGTGAAATCAAATATTCAATACGATTTACAATAATGAGAATATACAGCGCGTACCACACTCAATTTTCCAGGCTAATATCTCTGCAACCTTTTGAGGTAAATTAGTGTCACTTTTTTTGTTGGTTGGGATTGAAAAATCCTACTAAAAGATGCATTTTCTGAGTTTTATGAATAATTCTAATACAATAGAATAGTGCAAAAATGCATAAAAAGAGACTTGAATGGCTTAATATCAAAGACGGACATCTGTAAAAAAATCGAAATTTAGTTAGCAGTGGATTCCTATAGGTTTTTGTCTGCTCTTTTCAATGATGAAATTAGTTTCTGTAAAATAACGGACGTAAACAAGTAATTTCTGGCTTCAAAGTAGATGCTTTGTTTTAAATACGGCCCCAATGAGATCAAAGGTAATTTTCACTAATTTGAGTGGTAATATATCAGAAACAAAACAATATCAATTTCAAACATATAAGCCTAATTTTTTTTTGAAATATATTAAAAAAAAATATTCACTATAAATTGCATAACATAAAAGGTAATTTTCTCAACATTTAGAAAATGACAGGTGTCCGTCTTTGATATTAAGCCACTCACTTCATAATAAATTGGATCGCATTGAAAAACGGATTTTACTGTAAGTTGGAGAAGTACTGGAGGAGATAAGAGAGCCGACTATAACCTGAAAAGGAACTTTACTTGAAACAGTTACAGCTCTTAGTTGACCCTAAGAGTTTCGTTTCGAAATTCCAAAAAGGGGCAGGCGTCGAATTCTGAACACCCTTATATATATATATATATATATATATATATATATATATATATATATATATATATATATATAGATAGATAGATAAATAGTCTTTATTAAGCAACAAAAGAAACATAACACACAACAAAACAAATTGTAGACAAAACAATTGCTATAATACTACATACATATAGCCAACGGCCATAGCCACGTTGAATACACCGGTTCCCATAGATCACCGAAGTTAAGCAAGGTCGGGCGTGGTCAGTACCTGAATGGGTGACCGACCACGTGCTGTTGGCATTATAAAAGGGCGGCAACCTATAGATAGCCCGGCGCTAATGGCCAAGATGTAGATGCGCCGTAAAAAAAAAAAAAAAAAAAAAAAAAAAAAAAAAAAAAAAAAAAAAAAACTACATACATATAACTCTCAAGACTAATACTCTTGGCTAACTGCCATCAGAGGGAGGTAATACCAACCATAATAATAACATTATTATGTGATAAAAACCAAAATCAAAAAAGGCAAAGACAACATACATTTTACAAACCTACATCACAGATACTTGCTTACAACTAAACAATTTCTAACAACCAAATTTTAATATTTTAAAATAATTATACCACCTAAAATTATTTATTAAATATCTGCTACATAACAATATATTATGGTACCTAATAATTAACATATAATTTATATTTCCAAAATATAAACATAAAAACGAAAACTACTAAAATACACCCATACATACTATTGTCTTGTATGACGATTTGACTTGACAGATTCTGAACTTTGGCAATATTTTTTAACTAGCCTACTTTTTACGCCAAAAGACATCCTCCACTAGCTCTTCCAAATTTAGCAGCTTTCACCGTTGGAATTCATTTTAATACGTAATTACCAAATTTTACGGCATATTGTTCAAAATCATATATATATATATATATAATAGGAAAACCAACAAACTCCAAGGTCTCCACCACAAAATGATTTATTTTATTCACTCAAAGCAAGTTTTCGGAGTCTACAGCTCCATCCTCAGTGCTTCTACAGCATAGAAAAACAAAACATATATAATCTTTAACACCTGAGAATAAGCTTATCAAATAAATTTGAATTGTCAGGAACCATTTAAAAAACAATCAATGCAATCATAAAAACCAATTAAATCCTAAAACACAAAAAACGTAATCAACCACACAAGCATTCATACTCAAATATACATTAAAAACAGCAAAATACACACTTTCTGTCCAAGCACACGTACGAAAAAATAAATAAATAAGTACATAAATAAAAAAACACTAGTGAATCACAAGTTAAAAATAAAAATAAAAACCTAATGCTGAGGTACCCACCCAGTTCTTCACTGCAGGCGGTTCACCCGTAGACTGAGGTCTCTTCTTGGGAACTCTCTGAGTTGGGATAATCCTTCTTCAGTCCCGTATTTTAAACGCCAAGTATCCGTCCTCGTATTGAGATTTTTACCTTTATTTATTAGTTTATCTAATTTAATCTCGATCCCTTCTATCACGTTCATCTTATACCCCTTTTTAACATTGTGCAACAAAGTTACATCGAGGGCCTCTTTATTGTGGTCTTCTTTTTGCAAATGAGTGAACATTTCCGACGAGTTATACGTCATATGCTCATAACACCTCTTCTTCAATTTACGACCACACTGTCCAATATAAGACGCCTCACACGATGTACATTTCATCTTGTAAATCCCAGACTTCTCCACTAAGGGTACTTTTTCCTTGGCATTACACAGTAGAGACTTTAAAGAGCCAAGGTTTTTGAAAGCCACATTAATTCCTTGGCTACCTAACTGTTGCCCCAACTTGTCTGAAAGACCTTCTCATTTTGATAGTCTCCTTTACTAAGTGGGATCCTCAGCATTCGGTCAACTAAATATATAAAACTAGACAATTTGTGCCTATAACTATGACTCGAGTCAGATGGAATCAAGGTATCTGTGAAAGTGGGCTTCCTATATATGCCAAATGAGTGAGCCTTCTTCTCTCTCGTTATCTGTAAATCCAAAAAACATAACACTCCCTCAACTTCGAATTCAGACGTGAACCGAATAGACCCATGACATCCATTGGCGTACTTTAACAATCCAGTCAATTCATCACGCGACCCGGAAAACCCCAACAATACGTCGTCCACATACCTGTACCAAAATTTGATCCGACCATAGAATGGATTTTTCTTAGTATTTATGAAACATGCCTCAAACCAGTCCATAAACATGTCAGCCGCTAAACCGGTGTGAACTTGGCGCCGAACATTAAGTAATCAAAAAATCAAACATATGTACGGTTTGTACTTCGTTTGTACCTGTTTGTACCACATATGCTTTTGTTTGTACCTCGGCCAATAAAAAAATATAAACACTTAAAAAAATGGTCAGCGCTCGACATTAAAATATTTTAATTTTCTTTGCGCCATTTGATAGAGAATCGTTTGAACCCGTTTGTACCACTTTTCATTTCGTTTGTACCTCAAAGGGTACGCGAGTACGAATTATTTAAACTTTTAACTTACGCGAAAACGCTAAATCCGTTATTTTTGGAGATATCGAAAAACGGCCAACGGGATTCGATAGACAATCGTTTGTACCCGTTTGTACCACTTTTCATTTCGTTTGTACCTCAAAGGGTACGCGAGTACGAATTATTTAAACATTTAACTTACGCGAAAACGCTAAATCCGTTATTTTTGGGGATATCGAAAAACGGCCAACGGGATTCGATAGACAATCGTTTGTACCCGTTTGTACCACTTTTCATTTCGTTTGTACCTCAAAAGGTACGCGAGTACGAATTATTTAAACTTTTGACGTACGCGAAAACGCTAAATCCGTTATTTTTGGAGATATCGAAAAACGGCCAACGGAATTCGATAGACAATCGTTTGTACCCGTTTGTACCACTTTTCATTTCGTTTGTACCTCAAAAGGTACGCGAGTACGAATTATTTAAACTTTTGACGTACGCGAAAACGCTAAATCCGTTATTTTTGGAGATATCGAAAAACGGCCAACGGAATTCGATAGACAATCGTTTGTAGCCGTTTGTACCACTTTTCATTTCGTTTGTACCTCAAAGGGTACGCGAGTACGAATTATTTAAACTTTTAACTTACGCGAAAACGCTAAATCCGTTATTTTTGGAGATATCGAAAAACGGCCAACGGGATTCGATAGACAATCGTTTGTACCCGTTTGTACCACTTTTCATTTCGTTTGTAGCTCAAAAGGTACGCGAGTACGAATTATTTAAACTTTTGACGTACGCGAAAACGCTAAATCCGTTATTTTTGGAGATATCGAAAAACGGCCAACGGAATTCGATAGACAATCGTTTGTACCCGTTTGTACCACTTTTCATTTCGTTTGTACCTCAAAGGGTACGGGAGTACGAATTATTTAAACTTTTAACTTACGCGAAAACGCTAAATCCGTTATTTTTGGAGATATCGAATAGCGGCCAACGGGATTCGATAGACAATCGTTTGTACCCGTTTGTACCACTTTTCATTTCGTTTGTACCTCAAAGGGTACGCGAGGACGAATTATTTAAACTTTTAACTTACGCGAAAACGCTAAATCCGTTATTTTTGGAGATATCGAAAAACGGTCAACAGGATTCGATAGACAATCGTTTGCACCCGTTTGTACCGCATTTCATTTCGATTGTACCTCAAAGGGTACGCGAGTACGAATTATTTAAACTTTTAACTTACGCGAAAACGCTAAATCCGTTATTTTTGGAGATATCGAAAAACGGTCAACGGGATTCAATAGACAATCGTTTGTACCCGTTTGTACCACTTTTCATTTCGTTTGTACCTCAAAGGGTACGCGAGTACGAATTATTTAAACTTTTAACTTACGCGAAAACGCTAAATCCGTTATTTTTGGAGATATCGAAAAGCGGCCAACGGGATTCGATAGACAATCGTTTGTACCCGTTTGTACCACTTTTCATTTCGTTTGTACCTCAAAAGGTACGCGAGTACGAATTATTTAAACTTTTGACGTACGCGAAAACGCTAAATCCGTTATTTTTGGAGATATCGAAAAACGGCCAACGGAATTCGATAGACAATCGTTTGTACCCGTTTGTACCACTTTTCATTTCGTTTGTACCTCAAAGGGTACGCGAGTACGAATTATTTAAACTTTTAACTTACGCTAAATCCGTTATTTTTGGAGATATCGAAAAACGGCCAACGGAATTCGATAGACAATCGTTTGTACCCGTTTGTACCACTTTTCATTTCGTTTGTACCTCAAAAGGTACGCGAGTACGAATTATTTAAACTTTTGACGTACGCGAAAACGCTAAATCCGTTATTTTTGGAGATATCGAAAAACGGCCAACGGAATTCGATAGACAATCGTTTGTACCACTTTTCATTTCGTTTGTACCTCAAAGGGTACGCGAGTACGAATTATTTAAACTTTTGACGTACGCGAAAACGCTAAATCCGTTATTTTTGGAGATATCGAAAAACGGCCAACGGAATTCGATAGACAATCGTTTGTACCCGTTTGTACCACTTTTCATTTCGTTTGTACCTCAAAAGGTACGCGAGTACGAATTATTTAAACTTTTGACGTTCGCGAAAACGCTAAATCCGTTATTTTTGGAGATATCGAAAAACGGCCAACGGAATTCGATAGACAATCTTTTGTACCACTTTTCATTTCGTTTGTACCTCAAAGGGTACGCGAGTACGAATTATTTAAACTTTTGACGTACGCGAAAACGCTAAATCCGTTATTTTTGGAGATATCGAAAAACGGCCAACGGAATTCGATAGACAATGGTTTGAAGATATTGGAAAGTTATTGAAGTTGATTTTTTTTATGGAGGTACCGATGACAAACTATGTGCCTGCAGCTTAGCTCGTGGTTCCGCGGAGGATTCGGGGTAAAGACAAATCGGGGTGCTAATTACCTTGACGTTAAGCGCCTTAAAAAAAATCACTTTCAATAACTGTCGTAATTTCAACTTAATACCAATAAAGTCACATTTTATTTGCGATTTTTTTTTTTTTTTTTTTTTTTTGTTAAACTATTTATATTCACACATTATAATGTGAATAAATTTTTATTCGTATATTTTAATGTAATTTTTGTTGTGTTCACTTGATTTTTTGTAAATATTCACATTTTTTTTGTCATTATTTACAGTTTCTTCTGTGAATTTATTTGAATTCACAGGAAAATGCGATTTCTTTGTATTTTTATAATGAATATTTGTTAATAAAAATAAATTCGTATTCACAATTATACGAATTTATTTATATTCTTATTTACAAATATATAAAGTAGAATAAATTCGTATTTTAATTTATAAATAAAATTATGACCATCACTGGCGAGCTTGATGTGACCGGCTAATAAAAGCAAGTTGGCTAGTTTGGCCGGCTGGTTAAAGCGAGCATGATGTTACCGGCTAATAAAAGCAAGTCGGCTAGTTTGGCCGGCTGGTTAAAGCGAGCTTGATGTGACCGGCTAATAAAAGCAAGTCGGGTGGTTAAAGCGAGCATGATGTGACCGGCTAATAAAAGCAAGTCGGCTAGTTTGGCCGGCTGGTTAAAGCGAGCTTGATGTGACCGGCTAATAAAAGCAAGTCGGGTAGTTTGGCCGACTGGTTAAACCGAGCTTGATGTGACCGGCTAATAAAAGCAAGTCGGCTAGTTTGGCCGGCTGGTTAAAGCGAGCATGATGTTACCGGCTAATAAAAGCAAGTCGGCTAGTTTGGCGGCTGGTTAAAGCGAGCTTGATGTGACCGGCTAATAAAAGCAAGGGGGCTAGTTTGTCCTGGTTATTAAGATGACACAGATTTTATTCAGTTTGAATGCAAGCTGGGAAGGTTAATATCATGAGTATTTAAGTATTATAAAATAATCTAATGTATTTGTACAATTAATATATAATCTAAATCCTTATATGTGTACTAATATATATTTATATTACTACTACTAATATGCTTAATTGTATATTTTTAAGTATAATGTTACTAATGGATTAATTAATGTAATAATGATAGATCATAATTATTATCAACATATATAATAATTGAGGAAGAAATAAAAGCGTTTGTATGTAAGAATCTATTTTAGTGCTTGATATAAATTAAGAGAGATATCTTCTTTTGCTGTAAAAGTGTTCTGTTTGAAGTTATTATGGTTTTAGTTTTGGTCAAGTCGTCGTATGTTTCCCATGTTTCTGATATTCGACGACAATGAGCAACATAATGTCCGATTTCATCTTTGTTACAGCCACCAATATATTCTATTGCAGCAATTAATTTATAAGCACAATTAGAAAATTGTATATCTATTGGTATTTCCGAAAGGGTAAACATACCAGACCAATCAGGAAACCCGAGTCTTTCGGCGAGTTGTGTCCATTGTAAGCATTCGATATCTACAAACAAATGCATCCCTGTCGTTAAATTTATAGATGTACTATCACTGTTGCATCGTCTGCATTTTGCGTTTCCCGTGTCAAGTTTTTCTTGCAGGGCTTGTTCCAAACCCTCCATACCATGTTTATACATAGGTTTAGTATTAATTTCTATGCTCGTGGCGTTTTCTTTATTTATCCAATTACATGTTAAACATTGTTGCAATATCTCATAAGATAATGCTTTTTGCAATAAATGTTTAATTAGCTGGCTTATGTTACATGCGCATTCTATTGTGTTATTGCTTATTTGCTGAGAAATGTTGCTTAGAATCAACGCCCTCTCTTTGTAAACCTTTTGTAATGTACCGAGTGAAGATAACATTTGAATAAATTTTGATACGTTGTTAGTTTGAGTATTAATATAATCATAATAGGATGTCCAATCACGGTAACCTATTAATAATGATTGTATTATGGCATCAAACGCACAGGTATTTTTTATCATTATATATCGCCCTTTAATATTTTGTGGACGTAAACAATTGCCATTTTCTAATATTGGGATTTTCGATGTGACACGAGGCTTTTTATGGATACTTTCCACATCAGGGCATACTCTCAAATACTTGCCACGCTTATTAAATTCTATATTTTTAGGCTCTTTCCATGTTTCAGTTATATTTAAAATATTAGATTTAGGTAATTCTTTGTCATGGTCTTTAAACGAACAGGTATATTCATTGGGATTCGTGGCGCTCAAAGTTGTAGTTGCACTTGAAAATGGAATTTTGGTATCAGCATTTGAAATTTTCATTGCACCGGCAAGAGATCTTATATGTGATATTAGAAATTTGTCCACACGAATATTTTTGGCGCCCTTAAAAGTCAAATTCTTAAGTTCATTAAAATACTCCTCGCTTCTAGCCGATGACGCTATTTTATTTATTTTATTTGTTGCCATTACAGCTGTCCATAAAGGAAACTCTTTGCAAATTCGAAGTAAGCTGATACCAAAATTTTGACAATAATAAGGATTTGGTCTATCTCCGGAATTGATTTGCTTACTTGTTTTTTCAATATTGTTCAGAAAATTATTTATGCGTTTAGCAGGCTTGGTGTTAGGAACTTCGTCCCAACGCCAAGCCTGATAATCGTTTCCCAGATCAACTTTAGAAAATTCAAAATGTTGAGTTTTAATTAGATTTATTAATCGTTGTTGGGAATTAAAACATGCAAGCACATTATCCTTTACGAAAATGTCTTCTGTTTCTGAAAAGGCAACGATTAACGTATCTAAACAAATCTGTTGAAAATGTTCGAGTGTATTGGTGTTGCTTAAAACACCAACGCATCGAACAAAAAAATCTTTTACACGCGCATGTTTATCTCTAAAACACTTCCATGAGCAAACTAATTTTATTAAATGCGCAATGTCAATCCGAAGAATACAATTAGGAATATTTTCCCAGTCATTAGTTTGTAATATTGTCATACAATGTTCAACGTATGTACTAAGATGGCAATTGTTAAAAGACAAAGATGCTGCGTTTAAAAGTGCGAACGAGTAATCCGTCACAACCTCTTTTGGACAAGGTGCACCAGCTCTCAACCATTCTCGTAACCAATATGTTAAAATATTAGTATCATGTTTTTCAGAGATCATTTGAAACACTGGTAAAATTTTTTTCTGAAAAGGAACGACAGCTTGATATACAGGTTTTGTCGAGATTTTGTCAATTTTTTTAATATTTTTTATTAATGACCCTGCTGAGTCAATACTTAACATGCCTGTTTTCTCCGTCCGTTGATAAAATTGTTGGTACATAAAATATCTCCAAAAATAACGGATTTAGCGTTTTCGCGTACGTCAAAAGTTTAAATAATTCGTACTCGCGTACCTTTTGAGGTACAAACGAAATGAAAAGTGGTACAAACGATTGTCTATCGAATTCCGTTGGCCGTTTTTCGATATCTCTAAAAATAACGGATTTAGCGTTTTCGCGTAAGTTAAAAGTTTAAATAATTCGTCCTCGCGTACCCTTTGAGGTACAAACGAAATGAAAAGTGGTACAAACGGGTACAAACGATTGTCTATCGAATTCCGTTGGCCGTTTTTCGATATCTCCAAAAATAACGGATTTAGCGTTTTCGCGTACGTCAAAAGTTTAAATAATTCGTACTCGCGTACCTTTTGAGGTACAAACGAAATGAAAAGTGGTACAAACGATTGTCTATCGAATCCCGTTGGCCGTTTTTCGATATCTCCAAAAATAACGGATTTAGCGTTTTCGCGTAAGTTAAAAGTTTAAATAATTCGTACTCGCGTACCCTTTGAGGTACAAACGAAATGAAAAGTGGTACAAACGGGTACAAACGATTGTCTATCGAATCCCGTTGGCCGTTTTTCGATATCTCCAAAAATAACGGATTTAGCGTTTTTGCGTAAGTTAAAAGTTTAAATAATTCGTACTCTCGTACCTTTTGAGGTACAAACGAAATGAAAAGTGGTACAAACGGGTACAAACGACTGTCTATCGAATCCTGTTGACCGTTTTTCGATATCTCCAAAAATAACGGATTTAGCGTTTTCGCGTACGTCAAAAGTTTAAATAATTCGTACTCTCGTACCTTTTGAGGTACAAACGAAATGAAAAGTGGTACAAACGGGTACAAACGATTGTCTATCGAATTCCGTTGGCCGTTTTTCGATATCTCCAAAAATAACGGATTTAGCGTTTTCGCGTAAGTTAAAAGTTTAAATAATTCGTACTCGCGTACCTTTTGAGGTACAAACGAAATGAAAAGTGGTACAAACGGGTACAAACGATTGTATATCGAATTCCGTTGGCCGTTTTTCGATATCTCCAAAAATAACGGATTTAGCGTTTTCGCGTAAGTTAAAAGTTTAAATAATTCGTCCTCGCGTACCCTTTGAGGTACAAACGAAATGAAAAGTGGTACAAACGGGTACAAACGATTGTCTATCGAATTCCGTTGGCCGTTTTTCGATATCTCCAAAAATAACGGATTTAGCGTTTTCGCGTAAGTTAAAAGTTTAAATAATTCGTCCTCGCGTACCCTTTGAGGTACAAACGAAATGAAAAGTGGTACAAACGGGTACAAACGATTGTCTATCGAATTCCGTTGGCCGTTTTTCGATATCTCCAAAAATAACGGATTTAGCGTTTTCGCGTAAGTTAAAAGTTTAAATAATTCGTCCTCGCGTACCCTTTGAGGTACAAACGAAATGAAAAGTGGTACAAACGGGTACAAACGATTGTCTATCGAATTCCGTTGGCCGTTTTTCGATATCTCCAAAAATAACGGATTTAGCGTTTTCGCGTACGTCAAAAGTTTAAATAATTCGTACTCGCGTACCTTTTGAGGTACAAACGAAATGAAAAGTGGTACAAACGATTGTCTATCGAATCCCGTTGGCCGTTTTTCGATATCTCCAAAAATAACGGATTTAGCGTTTTTGCGTAAGTTAAAAGTTTAAATAATTCGTACTCTCGTACCTTTTGAGGTACAAACGAAATGAAAAGTGGTACAAACGGGTACAAACGACTGTCTATCGAATCCTGTTGACCGTTTTTCGATATCTCCAAAAATAACGGATTTAGCGTTTTCGCGTACGTCAAAAGTTTAAATAATTCGTACTCTCGTTCCTTTTGAGGTACAAACGAAATGAAAAGTGGTACAAACGATTGTCTATCGAATTCCGTTGGCCGTTTTTCGATATCTCTAAAAATAACGGATTTAGCGTTTTCGCGTAAGTTAAAAGTTTAAATAATTCGTCCTCGCGTACCCTTTGAGGTACAAACGAAATGAAAAGTGGTACAAACGGGTACAAACGATTGTCTATCGAATTCCGTTGGCCGTTTTTCGATATCTCCAAAAATAACGGATTTAGCGTTTTCGCGTACGTCAAAAGTTTAAATAATTCGTACTCGCGTACCTTTTGAGGTACAAACGAAATGAAAAGTGGTACAAACGGGTACAAACGATTGTCTATCGAATCCTGTTGGCCGTTTTTCGATATCTCTAAAAATAGCGGATTTAGCGTTTTCGCGTAAGTTAAAAGTTTAAATAATTCGTACTCGCGTACCCTTTGAGGTACAAACGAAATGAAAAGTGGTACAAACGGGTACAAACGATTCTCTATAAAATGGCGCAAAGAAAATTAAAATATTTTAATGTCGAGCGCTGACCATTTTTTTAAGTGTTTATATTTTTTTATTGGCCGAGGTACAAACAAAAGCATATGTGGTACAAACAGGTACAAACGAAGTACAAACCGTACATATGATTGATTTTTTGATTACTTAATGTTCGGCGCCAAGTTCACACCGGTAGCCGCTAAAGGGCTAATGGGAGAACCCATAACCAGGCCTGTGTTTTGTTTGAAAAATTTTCCCTGATATTTACAATAATTTTGGCGTAAGCAGATTTTAAGTAATTGTATGAATTCTGAAATAACTACAGGATTGATTTTTCTGTTATTTAAAACTTTTTTAAATAGGCTGACTGCGTGATCTGGCGGTATGTTTGTGAACATGTTAGTCACATCAAAAGATACAAGGAGCCTGTTCTCCGGCAACGCGTCAGGATTGATGTTATTCAATTTCTCGATGAGGTCAATATTATTTAAAACAGTGTTAGCCGGTTTAAAATTTGTCAGGTTATTAAAAATTTGAATTAATTTCTTAGCAAGTTTTTCTGACGGAGCTGAGTTAAAAGATACTATATTATGATGCAGTACCACCACCGTCCAGCCAAATCAATGTCAAGATATATATATATATATATATATATATATATATATATATATATATATATATATCTTCTATTGTAGTGATTCGAGGGTAAAAATCGAGGCCCGAGGCTTAATAAAGCTTATCCTGAGCGGGAGTTTGAATGACTAGAATAAATAATAAAAAACAATCTTTTAAAGAGAAAGAACTTCTCTCCAGTGGAGCAAATAAAATGATTCAATGTCGTGTTTTTATTTTATTATTACAGACATTTCATTTCCTCCAGTTGTAGAATTTCCAATTCTGTCGACAAAATGACCTTAACCCAAGGAGTGTCTTCGGTTATAGACGAAAGTCAACGTTTAGTTTAAAGTTGTATTACATATATAGGGTTTTTCGGAAATCAAATTCTTGGTCCTGTACCATTTTGAAATGTATTCAAAGTAATTAATTGAGAAAATATAAAAAAACTGGAAGTTACTGAAAATGGAGTAGGTAATCTAAAAAAATAAACTGAAATGTTGCCAGAAAATACACATAATTGTAATAAAACTAAAGTAAATGAAAAATGAAGTTAATTAAAGTGTTTCTTATTTTAATGTTTATATATATTTTCATTTTTAATGAAGGTTATTTTATTTTACTAAACAGATCCGTTGCTCTGAAGAAACTTAACACTTTTAGGTCATGTTTATTGCAGTCCTTTGTCATTATTGTTAACTGCAACTCCGATAATATATACTGATTATCGGAGATCACATAATTCAAAAGCCAACCTAGTCTAGATACATAAAGTAATTATATATAAGCCGCTAGGGGTACATTAATGATTTCGCCTGGACGAAACCTTAGTCCTAATGAATAAATTCGCAGAGTGATAAGCTTTTCTATTGGTATGGACATGTAATTGAGATTTATGGCTATAAAATGCAAATTTTGATAAGTATGTATAATGGGAAACGCATAAACACAAAAACATACTACATACATTCGTGTAAAAGTAAATTTTTAGAATGATAAATTTCTGGAATAATAATATAATTTCTTATGCTTTTGCTTATTTGAATAAATTTTTCTAAAATTCTGTCATCAGTTCAACGAATGCACAAGGTCATATTTACCGATTGATTGAAAAATTGTCGAATTGGCTCATTGAAAAAACATTTATAAGGACTGAGCCCTTTCGGGAGTAGTATGTTTTCTCCTTAACTGTTTCTGAAGTCAAAAGCTCTACTTGCGCATAACAATATAGTGTCTAGAAGAACTAAGCGGAGGCATATTCGCATGTTACTGTAGTTGATGTATCTTCCCCCAGAAAAGAGCATATATCACGTAGCCAAGGAGGGTAAAGTTGTACTGTCTGTAGAGTCTTGCTCCAAGGAGCCTGGAGAGTTGCTGGAGAAACTCCAGGTGTAAGAACTAATTGGCGAGACACAGCTGGTCCGTGGCGGGACCCCTATTTATATCAGTTGGCCCGCAGTTCGCGGCGATAGGACGAGTTTTGTCTCGTTCCCCCTACCAGCTGTTGGCAGGACTACATTAGCAATACCAACTCTTGTCCCTAGCCAATTCCGACTAAATTGATTAAGTATGTCAAGGAGAAGTCTTGATGTTACTTGACTTCCAGGAGGAAAATAGAACTCTTTCACAGGAAGGAGGTCGTATTTGTGAGGAACAAGGAAACTTTTATTAGATTTTCCATCTTCCCACTAGCAGGAAAACGCGATTCATTTTCAATCCGCAATGATAACCAAGATATTTTCTACCAGACAACGAAAACAAACAAGCCTTTATTGTTTATTAATAGACGTTGTATATTAAATTGCATAAAATGGCCCTGCTTCCGTCTTGGTCGTTCCAGGATTAAACCTGCCAGCAAAGTGTCAAAACCCTCGAACTATAAAATTACGAAGAATTGCCTATTTATTTAAATTTTAACGTCCAGTTATTATTAATTAGGAATTTTGGGACGTGCTATCTATAGGTTAACACCCTTAAATTGCCTATTTACTTAGGACGAGATGTTGGCGTTTCACGGTAGACTGCAGGCTAGGCAAAGTGAGTCCACAGGCCAGGACAACCTAAGTAATCCTCCCTGCCAAAGTACACAGCAGTTCCACGAGAAACAGTACCGAAAGTTCATGCAATCATAGCAGGTCTGGCTTTGCGCTAATATTCTTTCAAATTATTGTTTAAAAGATATATTCACACACATCAGTCTCGTCACGGTTCAGTTACTAGTTCAATTCAGATCAGTCGTCTGCAAAATCGTGAGTCAAAAGAAATAAATTTTATTGAGAAAAAAATTATCTTTTGACGGTTCGGCGATTGAAGGTTCGGAACCGGAAGTCCCACTTCAGCCACTGAACCGTCAAAAGATAGTTTATTATCATCGATATTTCGCCTTAAGGCTAGTACACACTGAGACTCAAAGTTGCGCAACATTGTTGCGGGACACTGGGAGCTGTCCTACAACTATGTTGCGCGTCAGTTTCGGGGCTGTCCCGCAACAATGTATCGCATCCACACTAGCTACCCAGTTCCCTCGAACATTTCTCAGAAGCTGCCCTCTCAGGTGTTTCTCTGTCGTTGGTACTGTTAATTAAAAATCGAAATATGAAAAAACCAAGAAGGCGGTGCTATTGAAAATTGTTCAGAACCAACAGTAAAGCGTGCAAACACATTGAGACTTGAAGATAGAATGGGATTTGTCAACTTTATAAGAATTAGGCCTCAAGATTTTGAGAATCTTTTGCAAATGGTTGGACCAAGGGTGTTTAAAAAAGATACAAACTTTAGAAATTAAATTTTTCCTACCGTAAAACGTGCTACTACTGTAGGGTTCCTTGAAAGTGAAGAATTGTTAAGAAGTCTTATGTATATATATATATATATATATATATATATATATATATATATATATATATATATATGTATGTTGCGCAACAATGTATCCGTGAGTCCCGAACCTGCGGGACTCAGATTCTTGTAACACCTAGACCCACAATACAGGCCTGATACACGGTGACATGTTGCGCGGCAGAATCGCAACAATCCAGATTCACATGAGATTCAGCTCTGCAACAATGGCGCGCATCATTGTATCCCAGTGTGTACTAGCCTTTAGACTGGCCAGCGATGGTTCGGTGACTGAACTGTGACGCGCATCAGTTACTGATGTGTGTGCGCGTCAAGTCCCTTTAGAATATTTTGTGTACAATAAAAGTGTCATTTTGAATCTTGAACAATAATTTGCAAAATGTTTGAAGGATAAGAAGAGTTCTAATATTTTATCTGATAAAGATTGTATTAGGCAAGAATAAAATATTATTTTATTGATGGTTGACTGTATGATATATGATCCTTCACATTTTATAAGGAGAGTGTATATTACAGAGAAAGCTGTAGGAGTTTACTGATATATGCTAATATAGGAGGGTGCTTGATGAAGCCAATCCCTAGGGATGTGGCCTGATTTAGGTTCGGTCTGTCAAGGAACCACTCCTTGCCCCAGGGCATCCTAGGGGAAATAGGGGGCCAAATGGGGCTCCTATTTAGCACATGTGGAATTTATCATTATCTGCATTTTGGAATGAAAACACATCCAATTATTCCATGCCTTATATCTATATATTTCTAATAATAGTTAATTTAATTTTTATAAATTCATATCGCGTATTATGATAAAACGTACAAGATCCTTTCCGGTTTTCATTAGGTTTATTCTTGCTGAAAAAGTATAAATCTGTTAGACCAATCAGAGATTCTTTCTTCCCAATTCGTACCTCTTATATGTGTTTAGCTATTATGCAGGATAGTTGCAGGTATTTGTTTTTTATTATTAAATTTATTTGTTTACTTTTTACACAAGTCACAGATTTTAGTAAAAATACTGTAAAAAATAATAAAATTTAACTAAAAAATAATTTAATTTACAGTCAATCTAAGCATTAAATTTATCCACTATTTACACACTACTTACTAAGATGTCATCATTACGATATAATTTGTATTAAATTAATTCCTAATTAGTGCAAAAGCTCCAAAGCGGTTTCCTTAATGCTTTTTTTGTTTTTATTTGGTCATTTAAGTTTTTATTTATTTTTTTAACTTATCATTAAAATCAATCGTGAATTACTTACGTTGTAAATTACAAAGAGTTTTTATGTAGTTATGAATGGGTAGGTATTCAATTTTTGAGGCACCATTCAAGATTTCTTGTCATTGAGAATTATCAGTCGGTTGATTGATAAATGGAAGGAATTGGCTTCCAACCAAAGAGTGCAGATTCCCCGTTGGAAGATTATTTATTATAAAAAAAATAAGTATTTGAAAATAAATTTTGACCCTGATCAAGCAAGCATTTAGAAATTTTTAAAAATTCGTATTGATGAGTGTATTAGATTTTTTTTTTTTTTTTTTTTTTTTTTTTTTTTTTTTGATAATTTTAACGTCGATTATTATTAGCTATGAATTTTGGGACGGGTTATAGTGGGAATCGAACCCACGACCCTTGGCAGGGAGTTTTAAGTGCTCATGCCTTAACACTCGCGGCCACCGGGCCTCCTTATTCACTGGAATGTATAAATAATCACATATGCTAACAAATTATACAAAGTAACAAGTTAACAGATTTTAAATTCCGTTAATTTGGTATTTTGAAATTTTGATTTAGGTTTGTGTTTAATTGGAAATGTGTCGTGTGTCAGTCAGTCAGATGTGTCAGTGCTCACGCCTTAACATTCACGCCCACCGGCCCTCCAATTCGAATTGTGAGTACGTTGTTTACCATCATTAAAAATGACTATGATTTCTTTTAAATTTCATATCTTTCATTGCTTGTATGCCTCAAAAACACTCCACTACCACCATCCAGTGAGGTTCGATATCTAGGTTTATACCTTTACAGCCGAGAGACATGGAACCCTCACACGAGACTGAAAATACAAGAACTGAACAAAAGATACGGACTACTTAGGCGACTCCTTGGACCCTCATCTAAATTATCGATTCATAACAAACGTACAATATATAAAACAATTATTCGACCCATATGGACATACGGACTTAAACTCTGGGGATGTGCAAAAACATCCAACATCAACAGAATACAGGCATTCCAGTCAAGAGTCCTTCGTAAAATTGTAAATCCCCCTTTCTACGTCCCCAACAAAACCCTACACAATGACCTTAACATCCCATTTGTCCTTGACCTTGCTAAAACCCGATTCCAAATGTTCCACTCCAAATTGTCTTGCCATCCTAATCCTGAAGGTCTATCCTCATCTTCCCAATCCCATCCAGACAATCCTGCCAGGCGAATCAAGAGACAGTGGCCCCGAGACAATTTACTCACCTGATCTTATCGTGACCATTAAAATATTTACTGAGACATCTCTGGAAGTGCCAACAATGGTTGACTTCTTCCAAATTTTGTATGTTTTTTATTTTATTTTACTTTTACCGTTTTTTGTCAACTTGTACATAATATCTGCATGAAAAAACTTGATCATTGTACTGTTAATAATTTGTACAGATTTCAAATAAATAAATGAAGAATTAAAAAAAAAAAAAAAAAATCTTTCATTGTTTAACTTGTGTCTTCGTTATAGTAACGGTCATCAAAAAATATATTCTAGTCTAGTACAACCCCTTTACTGGAAGTACTTCCCACTAGAACATTATGCCTAACGGATAATCATTTTCGAAATATTAACTTACACGAGTAATTGTTGTTACCTCATGAGAGAGCATTCATACATACATGGATTTGAACAATTACCTCACTGTCCTTATTATCTCTTGTTGAAATATGGGAATTGATGCGGAGAGAACGGGACAACTACAGCATGTAATTAATTGGAGGTATTGTCAATGTGTGGCATATATATGAGGGGGGGGGGGTTGATGTCCATCCAAATTGAAAGCTTTCCACAGAATTTCTATACCATGAATACATTTCATCCGTTTATATCGGACTTTATCAAATTTGTCTCTACTTGTACGGTGGATGTCTCGCGTTACCTTCGATATTTGGGACATAGTTAATAATTGGGTTTGATCAGTATATTATTAAATTTGATGGAAATAATTGTGATATAATGTTCAGTATTATTATTAATGCTTAAATAAGAGTTTAGGGTAAAATATACTGGACATATATATGTACGTATATATTCATTTCAATACAGATATTTTATTTATAGACTACCGGTGACCCGGCCATGCTACACCTACTTTGTGCATCTATAAAAAAAATATAAATTAGAAGCTAAATAAGGAATATTACAATCTAATAACGCAAATCTGTAACTATTTGGGTTCATAGTTTCGAACCCTTGGCGTCCGAACGATTTTGATCTAGCCTATGACACTATCCGTATCATGGACCTGTGTGTCAAGTTTGGTCTAAATCGGTCGAACGATGTGGATTTGTATAATGTACAAACATTCAGACACACAGTTGGTGCACGTTTTTGACCTTGCTTATGAGAGATCCAGGATCAAGACCTACCTGTGTGCCAAGTTTGGTCAAAATACGGTGCGGATTTGTATAAGGAACAAACATACAGACATACAGCTGGTAGACGATTTTTTACGTTGCCCACGACACTCTCCGGATGAAGATTTACCTGTGTGCCAAGTTTGGTCAAAATCTGACGAACGGTGTGAATTTGTATAAGGAACAAACATACAAACTGATAGCTGGTAGATGCTTTTGACCGAGCCTATGACACTCACTGTATGAATACCTACCTGTGTGCCAAGTTTGGTCAAAATCTGACGAACGGTGTTATTTGTATAAGGAACAAACATACAGACTGACAGCTGGTAGACTCTTTTGACCGAGCCTATGACTCTCCCTGTATAAATACCTACCTGTGTGACACTCCCTGTATCAATACATACCAAATGTCACCTGTCAAAATTGGTCGAACGGTGAGAATTAGTACAAGGAACAAAAAGACACTTGATTTTTATATATATATATATATATATATATATATATATATATATATATATATATATATATATATATAGATATACATACGTTGTGCCATTGCCAACTTCCTCTAATAATATATATATATATATATATATATATATATATATATATATATATATGTGTGTGTGTGTTTTTTAATAGCTTCGCTTGGTATAAAATGTATAAGTCATACGGCATCTTTCTCAATATATACTTTTTACAACAATATGTACTCATCCCTTGCCTAAATAAATTTACATTTGATCCAATTGTTTTAAATTCCAGTCTTACCTTCTTATGAAGTCCTCTGGCCATGTTCTCTCGTCAGGCGTAATACTGTTAAGGCTTCTGTACTAATAAATATGGTTGTATTTTGTCGATTCTTTTTGCTGTTTTAGTGTTATCGATTATTGTTAGATTAAATTACATTTGTTGCTGATTCATACCCTTCGCATCACAGGGTTCACAACGGACTTTTGTCTTATTGTGCGTGTCGTCTTCCTTGAGGCTTCCAAAATGTAGGAATCTTCTGCTTTCCAGTTCTAAACTCACAAATGCAACAAGCTTAGGTCTCGCCTCCATGTCTTTGCACCATATATAGACCGGTGATTTGCCTCATGGTATGCATATGATTATTAATGGTACAATGTCCAGATACAGTCGCCAGAATCTCTCTCAGATCTTTCCTTGCTAAACCCAAGATGATCTCCTTCTTGCTCAGACTTAAGTTAATGTCCTATCCTTCCCAAAGTTTATCGATTTTTTTGGGGTCTTATTACAATTACCACTTTATCGCAGGCCACGAACACTCAGTCATTGGCCTATTGGTGCCAGGTCCACGCCCATTCTTGCCCTTTTGTCTACTCTCTCGTTGCCTAGGCTACATTAATGTATGCAGTAAATGACAACATTATTATTCTGTGCCCATTCGTTTGCATTTTCTTTGGCACTTTTGAGCTGATATCCTTCTTGTGTCCTACAGGCTGCCTGTCTGTCAGAATATTTACTCTCCTCCGACAAACCCCGCCTTTATAAGCTGTGGCTAAAATGACATAAATCTCTGCTTGAAATATTGTGGGAAGTCCTCCTAGAGACATTTGTCTTTTTACATGTGTACGCTTTTCTTGTTCATCAATATCAATAAACCAAAGACAGTCTTTTATTATAAATATTAAACCGAAAAACACCACTTTTTTTTTAATTATATAGGTTAGTTTAAGCAAACTATTAATGAATGGAGTGTACACTAACCACATCTGAGAAATGTGTTTGGTTATCCAGTTCCTGCGTAAATCGAACAGACTTTTTATTCGTACTAAAGTGGAATTCTTTCTGAGGAGCTCAATCCTGCCAGCTCTTGCGAAATGGAATCTATCTTATTAATACTATAGCTCGTTTGATCGTTACCTGAATTTCCCCCAACTCTGTATGAAAATAGTCTCAGCTGACTAGTACAAGGTTATAAGCTATTTGGAGGACCTTGTAGTTTCTGATAGAAGCAGTTAATCGGCTTAAGGATTACGCTTCCCATGGAACACAATTCCCTAACATGACACGTCTATCTTCTCAGAGGCGAGTTTATATCGTCGGTGTAACACTCCTAAACTCAAACAAGAGGACTTGAGCTCAGTAATTCGTAAATTACAATACAAATTCTACCTCTTATAAATGTTTTTAATTGTTTTACTTTTTTAGATTGCCAACGGCCGTGTGTGTTATGTTGGATACACACCCTGCATGAAGTCGTGAGTACGTTTCGCGGTACGAGTGATGACTTTTCTGTCAAAAAAAGAAAATGCATCAGAAATGGGTGGTAGTCTGGCTAAAACCCCTAAACATCTCCTGAATGATGTCTAACAGTCCTGAATGTCTTCAATAATAACCTCAATTTGTCCTTGCAAATAACCTCTAATTTTTTTTTTTTTTTTTTTTTTTTTTTTTTTTTTTTTTTTTTTTTTTTTTTTTTTTTTTTTACGGCGCATCAACTATTTGGCTATTAGCGCCGAATAACCTCTAATATAATCAATTTGAAGAATTTGTTTTATTTAAAGCCTTTAATACACTTACTCCGACAATATTGGTAAAGAAATCTTTTTTCTAGTAAAAATCTGTGGTATCTACTATATATTTGTCAAATACCACTCACTGACCTATCATCGCCTAGCCCAAACCACTTGACAGAAAAATTTGAGATTTTGCATGGACACTCCCTTTAGAATGTAAGAACTCGCTAAGAAAGGGTTTTTAGATATTCGATTTTTAAGTATTTTTAGAGGGATTTCAATTTTTAGTTGGTTTTAAAGAGAGCAGGCAGATCTAGGCAACTTGCGTTGCTAGGACGATAACAAGTAAGCTGTTACCGTACTGTATCTATTTCATAATATTACTTTTATTTGCGGTTAATTTCAACTATGATAGCAGATCTTAAATTACTATAAATAAACTATGATTTTGTGCCTCATTTAGTTCAAGTATACCTGGTGATGGTATCCCATAAAGCATCTGTCAGAACTCTCTCTGTTTATGCTCACAAATATAATGGATGCTTCAAAATTACATCAAGGAAATATGATTTTTTAAATTTTAACGTCCATTTATAATTGGCAACGAATTTTAACTTGTTATCTGTTTATTGACACTGGTCCGGAGCGCCCAGGTGTGAAGGAACATTACACTTTGATTACTTATCAATTGATGAATAACATATAGTATGACGGGAACCGTACTGTAATAAAACCGTAAACAATTATCTAGTAGCGTTAATTTTGATGATACATTATTTAACGCAATAAAATAACTACTTATCTGAGGTGACGAAGCTCGGGTAGTCAGCTAGTGTAGAAATACATTAATTTTTTTATGGGGTCCCACAATTTTCGGCTAGAAATAAGCTTTTCTATGAGCTTACATAGGTAGCATGTGAGAATTATTATTCGGTGACTGAAGACGTCATCCTGGAGTCTGTTTTTCTTAGGTATTGGAATCGGTATCTTCCAGATATTCGGGATATATCCTAACAGAAATATCTTGTTCAAGAATTGTAGATTTTGTTATTGAAAAACAAGGCTGGTATCTTTTCGAGTCCAGTGCCTCTCAAAATTCGGAGAAATTGATAGGGAATTTTAAAGGATTTAAGGGATCAATTTCATTATTGAGAGACTTGGAATCTTTGTTTCTTTTCATTGTTTGGAAATCGTGCGGGTAATTTAGATCGGAACAAACTGTTTGAAAGTATTAACCAAACCATTTTCCAATTTTCGGCAGTGGGTTCGTAATTGACATTGATTTTTTTTTTTTTTTTTTTTTTTTTTTTTTTATCGGCCATTAGCGCCGATATCCAGGGTGCAGCGAGGAATTTTCCCAACGAGCCTTGGGATGAGAAAATTCCTGCCGCCGCACAGTGTCACGAGTATATGGGGTAAGAAATCAAAAATCTTATTTTTGTCTAGAACAGGTTTATTATTTTTTTCTATTATTAAAAAACACAAAGATGGGAGAAAAAAGAAATGTTGACTTAAGAAAATAATTTATTATGGTATAAACCTACATACAATGTATATGGAAACATATATGTGATATTTACCAACTTATAATAAATGGATAAAGAACGTTTACAAATAAAAAAGCTTATTCCTACTCAAAATCACTAGAATTATTTAAAATTAACTATGATAAAACGATTTCTTCAATTTTTTTCGGTTTTGGAGCTAACCTTTCTTAAAATTGACAAATTTGGATCTGACGAGAGAAGGAGCATTTTCATTAAATCCATATTTGTATGAATTCAAAACGTTTTCCTCGTATTGTGATCTCTAAAATACTTTATGTCTTTTTATCGATCCTCCAATGCTTCTTCTGATAATTGTCCAAATGGTCAAATGAAAAAGGAAATGATATCAGACCCATTTAAAAACATTTTATGTAATGCCACTGACATATGATATCATGAATAATGCTTCGGACATAAATTTTTAGTCTCACCAATTAATCCAGTTAATTTCGGTATATTAATTGATTTACCACTAGAAACCACTTTCAAAATGGCACCCAAATCGATTATGAATGTTATTTCCAGTCCAATAATTTCAGATGAATTATATTCTTGCTCGATTTTATCAAATAAAGCATCGTATGTGGTGTTAGGTTCATTACTGCGCCAGACGCTGTACAGTTGTGCATTGGTTATGAAATCTAAAACCACAAAATCGCTGTACGAAGCAGCCGAAAGCAGGTAAACTAGGTATCAAAATTATCGTGAAGCAATGTACTATTTACGCTTAAAGTATGAAAAAAAACCCGTTATTTTATGTTTTTCTTTAAATCAATTCCAAAACTGAAAAAATGATGACAATTTCTTACATAATTAAAGCGCTAGAACTTCCCCATTTTTGCACAGTTGGCCAAGATTAGTCAATCAACGAATCACTTAGGACTGACACTTGAACATCTTAATAGAAGAAGGAAAATTTTCAAGTAATAAGATTGGAACAGCCAAAGTAAATATCTACTAACCGAACCAGTTTGAATATTTGTATTTGTATGAACAATTCAAATTAATCCTTAGCTTTTAGTCTTTGTTTTTATATTAGAATTTTGATGTTTTCTTTCTATTCTAAGGTTCTAATTTTAATATTAACCATTAAAAGAATTTTTTCTTTTAAAACTGCTCGTGACACTGTGCGCCGGTGGGGATCGAACCCACTATCTCTCGCTTATGAACCTATGGCGCAAGCCACTAGACCACGGAAGACCCCTATTGACTTCGATGTAATTCGTAATATTTTTTTCCCCGGCTCCGATCAATAATCTTCCTTAACTGAAGGAAACGTTGGGTTGACAGAGTGAAGCAGATTATTTTTTATAGAAATGCTTTCAACGACTTTCGTTTGGTGCCATTTGATCTTATTGTGCCTTGCAGCGAAGAACTCATCCTCATATTGAGAGCAAGAGTGAGGTGAAAACCTGCGCAGTGCTCTATTAAATGCTTTCACAGCATCCCAATATTCGTCACTCCACCAATGTAGGACAACTCTTGTTTTTACAGCTTTAGTTACGGGTATGGAGCTAGTGTCCGCTAATAATGACCATCATACAAATCTACTTGAGTAATTTTGAGGTCTATATCCAACAGATCAGCCAACCTTTGGTAATTATACCAGTCAGCATCAATAAGTATCCATCTTGGAACATTTGGTTGTGAAGGGATTCTAAACAGTTTAATAACATAGAAAACTAGTCTCATTCCGAAAAACAGAAATAATATAATAAAAAAAATTGAAAAACAATAAAAATATATATAAAAAAAGTCCGTCACGCAGGAGCTGCATAACTAAGCACTTTCTTTAGAATTTGGGTAGTGTAGACTGCTTTCCAGAACAATTTGCTTAAAATATCCTACATAAATAAAATGAATAGTTCTCTTTTAAATTTGTAATGAGTAACTGATCAATTATTAATTTGCTTCCAGAGTTATGTTTACACATGATACCTATTAAACTACGTAATAAATACAAAAAACCTCATATTATCGTATTTTGATCTAACGCAGGAACAGGATACAGTCACTCTAGTGGTAGAAAGCGCTCCTTGCGGCGGCTTTGTGAACCTACGTCTGGCGGGCTTTTCTATTGAAATATATTACAAATTAAACCCCCGCTTTCCGATTGACCGATTCAGCTCATTTTTACAACACTTCTTTCTCATGAGTTACCCACGACGTATACCGCGTTTCGTTACAATACAGCAGAAATTACGACCGGTATGAGTATATTAGGAATTGGGGTCCGGAGTAAACCCCCCACCCCTTCTAATGAACCGATTCAGTTTATTTTTACAACACATATTTACCTGTAGATTACCACTACGAATACCGAGTTTCGTCGAAATATACCAAAAATCACGGCTGGTAGTGGCGAATTGGTATTGTGGGTCCGGAGTAAACCCCCCCTCCTAATGAACCGATTTAGTTTATTTTTACAACACATATTTACCTGTGGATTACCACTACGAATACCGAGTTTCGTCGAAATATACCAAAAATCACGACTGGTAGTGGCGAATTGGTATTGTGGGTCCGGAGTAAACCCCCCTTTCTAATGAACCGATTTAGTTCATTTTTATACCTCACTTTTCCCACTATATAACCACTACGAATACCAAGTTTCGTTGAAATATAACAAATATTACGGTTGACATAGTCAAATTAGTGTTTTGGGTTCGGGGTAAACCCCCCCCCCCTTCCGGTGGACCGACTTTGGTGGTTAACGAACTCGTTCAATCGTTTGCTAATTGAATGCTATATACCAAGTTTCGTGACGAAAAAATAAAAACTCTGGCCGCTATCGTGTTAACAGACACACACACACACACACACACACACACACACACACACACACACACACACACACACACACACACACACACACACACACATATATATATATATATATATATATATATATATATATATATATATATATACATATAAATTTTAACGGGGGTCATTTTCGGTGTCTACTAGGTAGGATCGATAAAGATTTGAAGAAATTTTTCAAAAATTCCGTCATGAGTCTAACCTCAATAGCTACTTTCCTTCGGAGGAAAGTGCTAAAAATAAAGACTTCAGATTAATATAAATACAATACAGTCGTTACCATTGTTGGCCAATACTATGTAAATAATAATAATTGTTTCATGGTGCCAATGACCATAGGAGTCGAAGCCACCAAATTATAAAGAAAAATGTTGTTTTATTTATTTAGAGATACGAATATCTAATGATATATATATATATATATATATATATATATATATATATATATATATAATATCTTAAACCAACCTCTTCTATAAGTAGTTCCTATTTTGGAACTTGTTTTAACTATTGGAAGATTTTCATAGAAATAACTGAAGTTCATTATTTAATAGATTGCTCTTATATCTAGGCGCACGGCAGTGCGCCAGGCGAAGTTCCGGCCTAAACTGTGTGTATATTACAGGAGGTCTTAGAGCCGATTTTTACCCTCTCACAACTTTCAAACAGGCAATGATAAAGTTATGAAATTTTACACAGGTATTATACTACTAGATGTGAGTAAAACTGCAAATTTTCATAATTCTATATCGAATAGTTTCTGAGATGTAAGCGATCGTAAATCGGGATTTATAGGACTCACTCACTCACTCACACACTCACTCACTCACTGACTCATCAAAACTATTAGGCACATCCCATGATGCTAGAGACTTGAAATTTTGCATGTTGATAGATATGGAGGTGTTTTTAAAGGGAAAAATCGAAAAATCCTGAAAAATCGTCTCGGTATGAAGATCCTATATTTGATGTGTTAAGAAACAATTAGATGCATATAGGCTCGGTCAAAATCGTATACCAGCATGTTTGTTCCTTATACAAATCCGTACCGTTTGACCGATCTTGACCAAACTTGGGACACAGATGGGTCTTGATACGGGGAGAATCATAGGCTAGGTTTAATTGTCTACCAGCTGTCTGTCTGTCTGTTTGTTCCTTATACAAGTACAAACCGTTTGGCCAATTTTGATAAAATTTGACACACATGTCGGTCTTGATCCGGGGAGTGTCATAGGCTAGTTCAAAATCGTCTATCAGCTGTTTGCTTAACTGTTTATTCCTTATACAAATCCACACGATTTGACCGATTTTGACGAAACATGGTACATAGGTAGGTCTTTATCCGGGTAGTGTCATAGGCTAGGTCAAAATCGTTTATCAGCTGTCTGTCTGCATGTTTGTTCCTTACACAAATTCACTCCGTTTGACCGATTTCGACCAAACTTGGCACCCAGGTAGGCCTTAGTCCGGGGAATGCACTAGGCTAGGTAAAAAAGGTCTTTCAGCTGTCTGTATGTTTGTTCTTTATACAAATTCACACCGTTTGACCTATTTTGACCAAATTTAGAGAGTAGGTCTTGATACGGGAGTGTCATATTACCTATGACGTTTTGTACTTTTTGTTCCATCGGAAAGCCATCATTCCTTCGGAAACCCATCATGTGGGGTATGAAATGAATCGTCTTGGTAAGGAGAACCTATATCTGATGTTTTAAAAAACATTTCGACGCATCTTAACAACAACAGTTGTGACTTCTTTCTTAAATGCAGTAAATAAAGTCGTAGGGGTTAACTGCATAATATACTTGACAGCAGATACTAAGTTTTTCAAAGTCGAGCCATCTAAATTCCAAAGTTTAGGATCACAAACCCAAAATGTATCGTCTTTGTTCTTATCTTTTTCTTGAAGGCCTTCTACACATTCCCTATTGTGATCTTTATCCTCGGGATAAGGTTCCTGTGTTTTACAGAGTAATAGTTTAGTTAAGAGAGCAATCAATTTGTCCTCTAGAGTAATGTCATCTGGAAGAGCTTCTACCTTTTCTATGCTAGTGATTAGATGTATGTAGGTTGATTATTGATATCAAATATCAAGCAGTAAGGAGAACTTTATGCAGAATCCAAAGGCCCTGGTTTTATATGAAGTACAAAAGCCAGTAGGTATGCGGTAACTAAATTTTAATTAATACTTAGAAAAAAGTAATGAGATCCCAAAAAAACATAAATGTGAAATAGAGGCCAAGTTCCTCCCCCCAGAAAGAAACACTCCCTTCCCCCAAAAGCGAGAAATATCTCCTCCTAAAGCCCCCAAAAAACGCTTTACCATCCTACACTCCAAAAAAGTAGTATGCGTTAGTGTATTAAGTGCACCATATTTTCAACCAAAAATATTTGCCAATACATGAGATTATACAAGAAAGAAATGTCCAAGTTCATTACTTGGAAGACCTCATAGTTACTTACTAAGAACAGTTAAAGACACTTCAACTGATTGTTGTTTTTAAAGGTCTGTTGAAGTGTCTTTACTGTTCTTAGTAAGTAACTATGAGGTCTTCCAAGTAATGAACTTGGACATTTCTTTCTTGTATCATCTCTTGTATTGGCAAATATTTTTGGTTGAAAATATGGTGCACTTAATACACTAACTCATACTACTTATTTGGTGTTGAAAAGTTCTCTTAATGACCGAAGAACATAATTCACCCATGAATGAGTAATCCTTGCGATAAATTACAATGAATTACGGAGGTGCTAAAAGGTGCAATTATATATGCGGAGTATTTGTTGAAAGGGACAGAGGACGGTACAGCTGTGCCTCATTGGAAAGTATAATAGGGCTATCCCTTCACTCCAGCAGGCCTTTATTTAAATCCAGCCCTCAATCTCAAAATCCACCAATATCTTATAGTCTAATCTTAAAAAACTTGCTCGGAACATGTCAAATCAGCCATTCCTATTATGGAACTATTCTATATTACATGGGACGGGGGGTGCGGGCAGTTGGATTTCGGTATATACCATTCTTTTACATATGATTTTAATTTTCGGTAGATATAATTCCCAACAAGTAGTGAAGAGCATGTGTTTTAAAAAGAGCGGCCTATTAGAAGTTTTAGTATACTCCTTAACAAAATAAATTAATAACAAATGATTCAATATATATATATATATACAATTTTAATGGAGATCATTTTCGTTATCTAGTAGGTAGGATAACCTACATAGCGTAGAGGTAACCTCAATAGCCATGAGTATAATATTCGGAAAGTTCTGAAAGTAATGCTGGGTTTCTAATAAACAAATTATTCAGACTTTCAGTTTGCTCTATTTTAGAGCGGTTCCTCCCTGCCTTCATAGGGAGGAACCCCGCTTATAAGGTTGATCTCATGAAACAATCCGAAAGTGCCGACTAGAAAATTTTGCGTTTCAGAAACCCTAGAGACCGAAAATAACGGTGGTTCAAATTTGTATATATATATATATATATATATATATATATATATATATATATATATATATATATATATATATATAATTTATCTGTTCGCAGCTCTGGCAGGTCAAAAGTGGTCCGATTTTGATGAAATTTCGTACAAAAATCTTCGTCTAATTTGAAAAATCAAGTTCGCTAACCAGCAGAATCTGCCCACAGGAACATTGTTTTTGAAGCGAATGTCGCGCGAAAAAAATCGTTCCGCTTACTTCATTTGCTTGCAAGTACTCGTTTTATCGGCTTCTTGGCATAAGAAAACGAATGATCCTTTTTTAAGGCGATAGCTTTAACCGTTTTCGAGAATATTGGAAAAATATTTGCTGAATAACGTTTTAGCGCGGTTCCTCCCTCCCCCATAGGGGGGAACCCCGCTTATAAGGTTGATCTCATGACGCAATCCGGAAGTGCCGACTAGAAAATTTTGCGTTTCAGAACCCATAGAGACCGAAAATGATAGTACTTAAATTTGTATATATATATATATATATATATATATATATATATATATATATATATATATATATTTATTTGTCTGTACGCTCTGTAGCTCCCAGACCAATGGTCCGATTGTGATGAAATTTGGTACAAAAATCTTTCGTCTAATTTGAAAGATCAAGTTCGTTAACCAGCAAAATCCGCCTACTGGAAGATGGCGTTTGGGGCAAAATTCGCGCAAACAAAATCGTAACGCTTACGTTTTTGAGTTCATAAGCTTGTAAGTACTCGTTTTATATGCTTCTTGGGCTAGGAAAACGAATGAAACCATTTTTAAGGCGATAGCTTTAACCGTTTTTGAGAAAATTGGAAAAATAGTTTTTGAATACCGTTTTTGGTTTGGGTACTTAGAAAAATGGGATTCAGTTGAAACATTTTCTGCATGTTCTACTTTCATTAAAACTAATATGTTGAAATTTTGGTTACGTATGGAGTTAAGGAAGGGTTAGAATAAAATATTTTATTAACAGACATAAAACGTTTTGGTAACTTTGTTTACTTTCCTTAATATCTCGAAAAAGGTTGAGAATCTTGGTAAACGGAAGAATACCATTAGAAAGCTTATTAAATGTTCTAAAAAAAAGGCTCTAATAAAAGTTTTGATTAGGCGATGTCAATCGGAGAAAGAAGAGCTTAAATCTTTAAAGTAATTGATTTCGCTTATTCAAACTGTTCTTTTTGTCTGTTTTTTATTCCTTGTTATTTTTTAATTGCTTATAGTTGGATATTGTATTTGAAAATAAAACAGGTTAAGAAAAATAAGAAAAACAATTTAATGTTAGAGATATGGATTTCCAAGATATAGCTTTTCAACTGCCTAGCGTCCTTCCTAGGGAGGGTTGTTTGTCTTTGATTTTGGTACTTAGAATTATGGGATACAGTTGAAACATTTTCTGCATGTTTGAATTTCATCAACACTAATATGTTGAAATGTTGGTTACGTTCGGAGTAGAGGAAGGGTTAGAATAAAATATTTTATTAATAGACAAAAAAAGTTTTGGTAACTTTGTATACTTTCGTTAGTATCTCGAAAACCGTTGACAATCTTGTGAAGCGGAAGATTAGCATTCGAAAGCTTACTAAATGCTCTACAAAAAAGGTTCTGAAGAAAGTTTTAATTAGGCGATGTCAATCGGAGAAATAAGTGCTTAAAACTTTTAAGTAATTGATTTCGTTTATTCGAACGGTTTTTTTTGATTGCTTATAGTTGGATAATGTATTTGACAATAAAACAGGTTAAGTAAAATAACAAAAACAATTTATTGTTAGAAATATAGATTTACAAGTTTCCAAGACCTTGTAACTCTCGGGACCCTTTCTAGTGTTGGCCAACCCTTCCAGGTAAGATCATAAATCAAGACCTTTCAAGACTAGTGGAACCAAAATAATAACTGCTTCTATTTTAATCTTTCCAAATTAGACTAGGGATAAAAACGGAACCGCGCTAAGATGATGCAGTTCCTGCGAGTCGGACTTTTTTTCCACTGGTGCAGTGGTTTTTCTATGATACTTTTTTTTTCAATTTTATTTATTTATTTGAAATCTGTACAAATTATTAACTGTATTATGATACAATTTGTTTATAATGATATTACAAACTGACTAAAACGTTAAAGTAAAATAAAATGAAACAATATAAAATTTTGAAGAGGCTTCCGGAGCAGTCTAAATAAATATTTTAATGATCACGATTGGATGAGGTAAGTAAATTATCTCAGGGCCACTGTCTCTTAAGCCGCCTGGGAGGATTGTCTGTGTGGTAAATTAAGGATATACCTTCAGGATTAGGGTGGTGGAGTGGAACATTTGGAAACGGATTTTAGCAAGGTCAAGGACGAATGGGTTCTTAGGCTAATTGTTTTAGGTTGTATTGGATACATAGAATGGGGCATTTACAATTTTTTCGGAGGACTTTTGACTGGAACGCGTGCATTTTGTTGATGTTAGATGTTTTTGCAGATCCACAAAGTCCATTTGGGTGTGTGAAACATACAATCGCTAAAGGAAATAAGTTACTGATGTTCCTTAATGAGACCCTGGATTTGATCAAAACATGTTTATTCTTACCCAAAGCATAGAGTAGTAAAGCGAAATTGCTTTTTATCCAGTTTCCCGGAGCTAAGGCGGCAATGACAATACAAAACATCCCTGGTAAGGGGAAATGAATGAGGTGTGAGACCCGTGGAACGCTGAAGCAGGAAAGTAATTTCCGCACTTCTCATTGGAAGGAGTGACTTTGATCATGTCGCTACTGCATGTTGTCAGACTAATCACAATTCCTACCTTCGTCCAAGTGGAGTCTTTATTAGATGATTCTCTTACTCCAACAAACGACGAACTCAAAGCCTCCGCCTCTACGAACCCTTTCAAGCATTTGCACCGTTCATCAATGCAATTTTGCAATCAGTCTCTCTTTTCTCAGACCCCCTAAGCCTCATTCAAATGCTTCGAGGCCTCCACATTCAGGAGAGTTGAGGAGTATTACTACTTCTCGGTACTACCAAGCCTACTCATACTCAGGAACTTGTTTTACCCTAGTTTCAAGGCATAGAATTATTAATGAATTGAACTGTTATAGGTGATTAGTAACAGCATTCAATAACAGGACTTTTGTAGTTGTGAATTGTCTAAATGGAAACTGAAAATCATTATACATTGAAGAAATTATATCATCATCATTAAAGCTTTATTTACAATATTTACATGTTTGCTATGTGTGGATTAGCGGAATGGGTTACTTGTCAAAAAAAAAAAAATTGTCGGTAAGTTTGTATATGTAGTCAGTTATAGTGGCTATTTCTGGGTCTTCGTGCATGTGTGTGATCTTTATGTATCTTGGATAATTGTTCATTATTCGGAGGCAGCTGTATTGTATAGTTTGTAATTCTGCGTAGTTTGTAGTTGATGTGCAGCTCCATAATGGAGAAGCATAACAAACTTTTGTAGATGACCATTTTATGTTGGGGGTTAAGTTATGAATTTTTAGTGAAATAAGGATACATTTTATAAAGTAAATTGTTACCGGCTTCTGGTTTATTGTTTATGTGTTTTGTGAATGTTAGGCCTCTACCTAAAGTCACTCCTAAATACTTAATGTGCTCCGTCCATGAAACGCTGTGGTTTACAAGGTAGAGTTTGCTTGGGATATTTGGGCGTTTTTTTGTGAAGATAATGGCGTCTGTTTTAGAGTGGGTAATTTTTATTCTCCATTTTTTACAGAATTTGTGAATTTTCTTGTACCTTTTGTGTGGCTGTTTGTTATGGTGGCTATCCTGAATGAGATAGTGTAGATGTCTGTGTCCGGAAGCAATAAATGTAACTGAATGAACGATTGGAAAAGTTTTTCATTTGAGAGATCTTATAAATTTCATGTTTTTCAATTCTTCATTGATTTATGTTTTACATGATGTATTTGGCACCCAGTTTTGACTAGAAATTTTGAGCGGAGAATTTAAAAAGATTTTAGGGTAGTTGAATAATTGTAATCCAGAATTTACAAATAATTTGAAATTTTTTCAAATAAAATTTGAAACAAAACTAAAAATTGTGCAAAACATTGCGTGAGGAAAAATGTTAATCCTCAGTTCGGCCGCAACATTTTGTGGACACACAAGGCCACATTCACACGGAATCGAATATTTAACAGTCCCAATTCGCATACTTGGGCTCATGTTAATCCTTATGCCCTTTGAAGATCACACAATCAGTATCAGTGCAAGTTATCAAGTGGTGCAGAATTCAGGACGAATATCTTCTTCAGCAAATCCTGATTCCTGACAGGTTTGATTCAACATATTTTTAATCCTCGACACTATATAAATACTCGGTCGGTCGTATTTGTATCGTGTGGAGGATTAAAAATATGTCGAATCAAACCTGTCAGGAATCAGGATTGGCTGAAGAAGATATTCGTCCTGAATTCTGCATTGGAAGACGGTCCGCTAGCACATAGATTCATGGTTCCAGATGGATTGCTGTCCTGCACATAGCAGCAGTGCTGTTAGACAGTTGATGGATCCACTGCCCAAGTTCATAAAGGTCCAATTGCAAATTTTCAAATATATTAGCAAATATTTTAGTGCCAACAACATCATGTAAAAGATAAATCAATGAAAATTTGTTAAACACAAAATGTAACAGATCTACCAAATAAAGACCTTTCATCATTTCTTTACAGTTACATTTTATTGCTTTGGATTTGACAATGGATACCCACAGTTTGGCCATTAAAAAATGAATAATTTTTGATTTTTTCACACATAGCATGTGATGGTAACAAAACTACATTCCACATTTTTTTGACAAAAGGGAGCCAATTTTTCAATTTATCCCCGAATAAACCTCCACTTTATTTGCACGGATTTAATGCTTACTAAACGTAGAAGTTTTCGTGTAAGTATTAAATCTGTAGTCCGCGAGGGGGCTGAGGAAAAAAATCGCGAAAAAACTCTGATTCATTGATAAAATGATAAAAGCAGAAATGCGTTATTGGACGTCCAGAAAGGATCTTTTAATATTGATTTTAGTGAATTAAATTACTGTATTTTTTAAGGAAATTTTGTCTATTTTATGATAGCAAGATTAGAAAATCCTTTCTTATTCATTAAAAAACATGACTACGTTAAAAAAAAACAACAAAAAAACAAACAAAAAAAAAACAGAAAATTGGAGATAGCTCCTTTTTTCCGGAATCGGACCAGTCTTGAAATGAACTTTTCTGTTGGAAATTATGTCTACAATAACCTCCTAGAGTTTGGCTACTTGGTCCTGAATCACCCTATATATATATATATATGTATATATATATATATATATATATATATATATATATATATATATATATATACTGGGTATATCGAAATAAAATGACAATACACAAAGGGTTAAGACTAGACCGAAAATGTAGTTAAACCCTACCAACCACATGTTTCTTTCTGATTAGAAACATGTTTCTTTCTGATTAAATTAGCTTTGAATTTGATTTAAGGCTATAACACTTTCAATTACAAGTATCTTTTTTAATCAACAATAACTGTTCAAGAAGTTAATAATGATAATAAAAGCCTAGTTAGCGAGAGATTTTCGAGAATCACTACTCTTCCAAAAATTATTCTGCAAACTGCTGAATCTTACAAACGTTGTAAAATTAATTTACCTTTTTAACGGTATACTCCTAACTTACAAGGGGAGTATATAGCGATGGGATCAAGGATCTGGACCAATTTTTTTCCGGTGATTCTAAATCGAAAAATAGTCGACATGTGTCCGAGCGTTCCGTCCAATGCGCCTTAGGAGCCGAGAAATAAAATAAAATAGGTTGTAAAATAATAAAATAGGTAAAACATGATTCTATCACCAATTCATTTGTTTTATAGAGTAGATTAAAGGAAAAATATAATCGTTAAAAAATAATTTATGTTTCGTTAAAAATATAAATATAATTCAAAAATATGCTTACGTTTTCAAGCAAACTAGTGTTATACATTTGTTTACACCAAAAATAATAGCAGATTTAAAAACAGCACCCCAAGAAACCCTAATGTGGTAAATATCACTGAAAACAAAAAATAATAATTTTCCCAGTCTGGAAGAGACTAAAAATTTGTAAGCGAAAATATAACGTGACGTTTTGAAATTCAATACCTTGCCTTGAGATAATCCGATTTTTACGTCATTGATATCTTTCAAA
Organism: Gonocerus acuteangulatus; assembly: GCA_946811695.1. Lineage (NCBI taxonomy): Eukaryota > Metazoa > Arthropoda > Insecta > Hemiptera > Coreidae > Gonocerus > Gonocerus acuteangulatus. Next base: position 93,492,863 of record OX328124.1, on the reverse strand, counting down.
AGAAGAAAGATTCTTTTTTTCTAACCATATAAATGACTATTGTATAATATATATATATATATATATATATATATATATATATATATAAGAAATAATATAATAATAACTTGCAAAAAATGGTTCTCAAAATAAAAATAAAAATGTAAACTTTTTTGCATATAACGTCAATCCCTACATCTAGAAACACCTCGACTGGAAGGAAATTTGTCACATTAGGGCCTTTATCGACCACCCAAGTTTGGTTTGAATCGGGTAAATATTCTTTGAAATATGGCCGGATTGTTGAATCTTTAACAACATTTTTCGATGTAGAATCACCAGAAAAAAATTGGTCCAGATCGGTGACCCCATCGCTGTATACTCCCCTTGTTAGTTTATCTAACAATTTCATAATGTAATTGAAAATTTAGGGGGGAAAACAACAGCTAAATAAAACTAATATGATATTAATTTGGCGTTATTGTCAAAAATGAATGAAAATTAGTCTTGATGAAATTGATATTCAAATATTTCAGTAAATCTTACATTAAAGTTGAATAAAAAAAAAAAAAAAACTTTAATAATTAAATGATATGATGCTGGAACCGGCTTGCTTCTTTCAGAACTTCACAGAACTCGCCTCTGATTATACAATAATGTGGCTTTTGGAAGCATAAGACAAGGACTGCTCATATAACGACTGGCGCAATCAACTTTATCCAAGGACATAGATTGAGATATTTTGCTCTGTGCATTGCCCCAAATCCCCGATTTGAGGACGCTTGATTTTTATGAGTAGAATAACTGTCTAAAGTACCTATTTAAGACAGAAACCACCGAATTATTTGTGGAAATGAGAGCTAACTATGATTAGATTGGAGTGGCTGCAACAGCTGTGTTGACTAGTCAGAGTGCTAGTTTATTAATCGAACCCTGAAAAGATATTTTCTTCTCAAGGATATTTTATTGTTTTGACTGACATTTTTGCCGCCGATGGTTTTGAATGAAGTTTTTCAACGGCAACTTGGTGTGTTGACACCACTTTGGTTGTGTTAGCTTTCCAGCAGAACATAGGCTGAGTGAATGGCTTATCTGAACACCATTGTGTTGAATGCTATCGAACATTGTAGTGGCTGATAAGCCGTACGTCGTGCAACCATAATCCAGGCTCTAGCTACTCTGCACATTTAGTCCTTTGAAGCAATTAATCCGTGGCTTTCAGCCATATGTTCAAGTTTTATTGAGTTTAAGGTATTATACTGGGGCTCTAGATAGAGAACTCACTATTAGTTTTTTTTCTCTTTTTATTTAAGGGTACATTATTCTTTATTTGGGGGCGAGGTCAGCTCAATGGTAGAGCACTGGAACTAATAAGCTGGATGACCTGAGTTCAAATCCAGAGCAAGCACTAAACATTTTTTCTTTTAGTGTCTTCGTTCATTGATTGAATTCGGACTTCCTAACCGTCCCTAGGCCAACCCAGCCTTTAATTAATTTAACCTTGGTGCTAATGACTCTAGCAGTCCGAGCAGCAAAGGGAAAATCAGGCGGTCGGAGCATAGTACTGACCATAGTCTAGTATATTATCTCCCTAGAGTGTCGTATAGTCATGAATCAGCTAGCTCTAAAATATCTGCCCTTGAGGGCCCTCGTGGCCTGTTATGGGACTTTTTTTTTTATTCTTTATTACACTATGGTTTTTATATTTTATAATTTATTGTGAAATAATGTTATTTTTTTTTGGATGAAGTGGCCACCCTGTAAACAGTTAATTCTTAAATACAGTTTTTTTATTTATCAATCTATCAACATATTTTTCAAATAAACCCAAATTTTGTACAATGCAACTTGGCTTTTGGAGAATCTTAACCAATTAGCCATGGCTTGCATAAAGAGCCCTAGGGAAAAGCTTCTTTTTCGAGTGGATGAGAAAAAGGTTAAGTGTGGCGTTGGAGGGTGAGTCCTAATGACGTCAGAGCAGCCGCAAAGCGAGAGCTGCTTCTTTGAAGGGTTACCACAAGGACAGGGCCGTTTAATTTGCGGCAAGGTGGAATCTTTAATTACCACCAAGCCTTATTAGGGCGCCCAGCTGTCTCGAAGAGCCACGTTTAGCAAGCACTTATGTCTGTCTGTCCCACTGTCTCCCCTTAGCAACCAGGGTTCTGAGCTTAAAACACAACCAGGTTCCACTCACGGGATTCAATTTAAGCAAGCTTTCCGCCTCGGTAGACCCGAGTCATGGGATCAGTATTGATTTTGAATTTCTATTCAACATATGTTTGTATATCTGTTAATAAGTCAGACGTCGTTTTTGAGAATTTATGCCTAAAATTAATCTTTACACTCATAAGAAAGGTAACGAAAAATAATCTCAGAGGTTTCGTCTAAACGTTAAAAGAGAGAAAGAGATACTCATCTTTTAAAAAAATATTAACATACACAGCATAAAGGTAGAAAAAATTAAAAAGACTGTAACAAAATAAACCTAAACAAAAATTGAGTCGTTAAAAATAAAACACAATTTCAGCAATACGCTTTGATAGGGATTTGTGCCAAACAGGAACAAAGTGTGTTAATGTATTAACGATTTTGATATATCGGTTTTTGAAATTCCAATGAAATAAAACGCAAACAGCTTCAACCTTTTTACTTCTTTTAGTTACTCAACCTTTTTACTCCTAAGTTGGTGGATTTTCATTCGATAAAAGAAAACGCTGTGGATCACCCGGCCTGTGTGTGTATATATATGTATATATATATATATATATATATATATATATATATATATATATATATATAAATAGGCATTAACATGTAAGTAAAAAGTAAATTCGTAAAGCGTAAATTATTATTGACTTGTACTATAGTTTCGTGAAATATTATATTATTTTGTGTTGCTGTTTTCAAATTTTAATATAATTAATTAAATGTAATATTTAAATCCCTCGCTATTAGTTACTCTAATAGTTTCACTAAACTAGGTTTTTGTTAACTACGTCAAAACTAGTAAATAGCACAGCTTTTTTTTTCGTGTACACCGAGAAGTCGGGAAAAAGTCAAGAAATATTTAACGACAAAAATTTGTTCATTCTAAAATCACAGTTGAGTATCCACCTAGTCGATTGATAAGACTGGTGCCATGTTTTGAATGCCAAGAGTACAACCACACTCGAGGCAAGTGTAACTACACTCCCAAAGTAGTGTCATGTCAACGGCCTGAAATAAATCACTGGAACCTCAGGCTTCCTCCACGAATTGTAGAGAAATTGGGGTTGTCAGGTTTAGAAAACGCTCCAAGCATTGTAGACCCAAAGACCTCGCTGAACAATTAGAAGGTACAACCTGATGGCAAATGCCTAGAACACAGTCCAGGCCATCGCCTCCAATCGCATCAACTCTCTGCTTTCGTCATCTCTGAAGCAATCGGAATAAAACCCCTTTTATAACCCTCAAAACGCACAATTATAACTTCTCTAAGAAATTCCTCTCTTGTACAGCTTTCAATCTCAAACAAAAATTATTTCCAAATAACGTTCATTAAGGTGCAACTAATCCTACCAAATCAGGGGACCCATTCATTAGTATGACCACATTTCTCAATATGCTTGAAACTCTATTAACTTCACATGGAACCCCTCCTGTCTTAGATCTCCCGTTGGTTAAGGAGCTTGTAAATAAATGAACCGTTGTAAAGTATTAGTCACTCTCTATTATGCTCTAAGCTCTCAACGTGACCATGAAACAAAAATTATAAATTAAAGTTAGCAAAGTTGCTACTAAGAAATTAATTACAGAGTCGGAGAATTGGTCAGGTAATTGACAGATATTGGCGATCGTCGAGATGGAGTTTAGCAGTGGTCTGGTTTTAATTTACATGCATATTTCGGGCTCTTAACCTATGAATATTAATGACAAAATTTTCTTTCATACTATCTAGTTATTAAAAACCATTCTTCTTTTTGTGTTGAAAATCTTTCTCTATTTATAGTACAAAAGGAATCAAAAATATTCAAATATCGTTGGTTATGTCTTTGGACAGTCTGTGGCAATTCTCCACTTAAAAGCAGATTGTCTAATGATTCAGTTATATTTCCACCTTATCAATGTAATATTTTGTCCTACGGTAAAAAAATCTGTTTTTTGTTATTTATTTATTTACTAATATGTTTTAGCGCGGTTCCTCCCTCCCCCATAGGGAGGAACCCCGCTTATAAGGTTGACACAATGAAACAATCCGGAAGTGCCGACTAGAAAATTTCACGTTTCAGAACCCCTAGAGACCGAAAATAACGGTGGTTCAAATTTGTATATATATATATATATAAATATATATATATATATGTATATATATATATGTATATATGTTTATATGTATATATACATATATATATATATATACATTTATATATATATATATATATATATATATATATATATATATTTGTCTGTTCGCTCATTTCTGGCTTCCCTAATGGTCCGATTGTGATGAAATTTGGTACAAAAATCCGTCTTCCAATTTGAAAAGTCAAGTTCGTTAACCAGCAGAATCCGCCCACTGGAAGATGGCGTTTGGGGCGAAATTTGCACAAAAAAAATCGTAACGCTTACGTTTTTGAGTTCATAAGCTTGTAAGTACTCGTTTTATAGGCTTCTTGGGTTAGGAAAACGAATGAAACCATTTTCAAGGCGATAGCTTTAACCGTTTTTGAGAAAATTGGAAAAATAATTTTTGAATACCGTTTTTGGTTTGGGTACTTAGAATCATGGGATTCAGTTGAAACATTTTCTGCATGTTCTAATTTCATTAAAACTAATATGTTGACATTTTTGTTACGTTTGGAGTTAAGGAAGGGTTAGAATAAATATTTTATTAACAGACATAACAAATTTTGGTAACTTTGTATACTTTCCTTAATATTTCGAAAAAGGTTGAGAATCTTGCGAAACGTAAGATTACCATTAGAAAGCTTACTAAATGCTCTACAAAAATGGTTCTAATGAAAGTTTTGATTAGGCGAAATAAGTGGAGAAATAAGTGCTTAAACCTTTAAAGTAATTGATTTCGCTTATTCGAACTGTTTTTGTCTTTGATTTTGGTACTTAGAATTATGGGATTCAGCTGAAACATTTTCTGCATGTTCGAATTTCATCAACACTAATATGTTGAAATTTTGGTTATGTTTGGAGTAAAGAAAGGGTTAGAATAAAATATTTTATTAACAGACAAGAAAAGTTTTGGTAACTTTGTATACTTTCTTTAGTATCTCGAAAACCGTTGACAATCTTGGGAAGCAGAAGGTTACCATTCGAAAGCTTACTAAATGCTCTACAAAAAAGGTTCTAAAGAAAGTTTTAATTAGGCGATGTTCATCGGAGAAATAAGTGCTTAAAACTTTAAAGTAATTGATTTCGTTTATTCGAACGGTTCTTTTTGTTTGTTTTATTCCTTGTTATTTTTAAATTGCTTATAGTCGGATAGTGTATTTGACAATAAAACAGATTAAGTAAAATAAGAAGATCAATTTATTGTTAAAAATGTAGCGTTCAAAGAGAGAGATCCCAAGGCTTTCCAAATGCCTCTGAGCGGAGGCCTTTCTGCCCGACTTATGGGATAGCTGACCCATGCAGGTAAGATTGTAAATCAAGACCTTTCAAGACTGGTTTGTTTGAGATTTCATTTGGATAGGTGTTTCGCTATTGATCTAAACAAAGTAATAACTGTTTCTATTCTATGCCTTCATAAACACTAGAGATAAGAACGGAACCGCGCTAAGATGACGCAGTTCCTGCGAATCGGTCTTTTTTTATATTTAATACCAGACTATTTAAGAACTCCTAACAACATTTTTCTAGGACAAAGTAAATACTTATACTTCAACACTCTTTAAACCAAATTTCCCTTCCTTCCTTACTTACCTTCAGTATTTTCTAGCCGGTTATGCCATAAGCTATGTCGGTTGATGTGGGTGGACTATAGAATGTGTCGATCCAAGTTTTTTTGCTTGCTCTTTGACTGTTTGGGCATAATAATATATTATTATATTATAAGTTAATATTATATTATAAGTAAATATAATAATATTATCTGTTAAAATTAAAAAATTAATGACTGTTAAATAACAGTCAATGTTTTTGTCTATGTTATTGTTTAATATTTCTTTATAGTTTAAATGTTGTTTTTTGATATTATGCAATGTTACTAGTTCATGAGCTTTATATTGTGCAGGTATTATGGCTGCTAGAACAAAACTAGCCTCAAAAGAAATAGTTCTATAAGCTTTGGAAATTTTGATACCTATAAATCTTTGGAGCCTATGTAATTTCTTTAAGTTTCTTTTCCTTCTTAAACCTTCATACCATATTGGTATTCCATATAACATTTTTGGAATGATTGCTCCCTCATATATTGTTTTTAACGTGTCGGATTTCATGCCCCAGGTAGCTCTGGTAGCAATGCTTATTGTATTAATAAGTTTAGAAATTTTAGTGCACAGAAAGTCTATGTGTCTGTTCCAATTTAATTTGCGGTCCATTAGAATGCTGAGATATTTAACAGTGTCAGTCTTTATCAATTGCGTATTGTTAAGTGTGATATTTAAATGAGGGATTTGTCTTTTTCTCGAAAAAATTATATAATTTGTCTTCTCAACATTAAATTCTAGTTTGTTTTGTTTCGTACAGTCCGTTAGTGTGTTAAGTATTCTGTACACACTGGATATCGCTGTTTATTGCCCATAAACAACCATCCTAATCCTAATCTTCGACTGTTACTACAGGGTTTTCTTCTACAGTAGCCTGCAGGAGTTGTTCCTCAAGCTCTGTGGCTCTGTCGGTAAGGCTCGTCGTCAATCGTTCAAACCAAGGCTGCACTCGTCGCTCACTATTGACATTTCCGCCATATATTTCTACAAGTTCTCGTTGAAGCAGCATTTCCTCCTTTATCCAATTTCTAAAGCAAACATGGAGTGAGTGGTGTCTCTAGTCTATTTAAAATGAAATTTCAGCACAGGATAAATAAGTTTAACCATACAAAACATGATGATAAAAGTGTATGTTATGGTATAATACACAAAAAATGTAAACAAAAAACAAATTGAAAAGGAGGGAACATAAACAGAGAGAATATTAAAATGTCCGACTTGCAGGAACTGCGTCAACTTAGCGCGGTTACGTACATCTTGAAGAAATGGAATAGATTAGCATCACAAATCACAGGAAACTGACAGCCACTTCCATCATGATTAAGACAGCCACTCGAAACTTATTACCAATACCTTTCACCGTTTGTTGCCTTATTTTACTACAATACTAATTTTACTGATAAATGCAATTTAAAACTAGAAACAACCAATTAAAAAGTGAGATAAAGAAAGAGAAAAGCCATTTCAAAACAACAAAACAACACACTTTTTAAGTTTTAAGCGCTTATATCTCTCATTGACGTTGTCCCATCGAATATTGCTTCAGAACATTTTTTGTAGAGAATGTAGTAAGCATTCGAATGGTCCCTTTCTACTTACCACGATTTCCCAACCGTTATCGAGATATTTACGAAAAATGTTTGGAGATCCGAAAACATTTCACGTCTATTAATAAAATATTTTTTTCGCATACTTCCTTAACTTCAAATATAACCAAAATTTAATCATCTTAGTTGGGATTAATTTCCAAGGTGTAGAAAATATTGCAATTGAATTCCGCGATTCTAAGTACTCACAAAAAAATAATGACTTACAAAAACATTGATTCCACTTTTCTCAGAAACGGTTACAGAAATCGCCTTAAAAATGGCTTCATTCGTTTTCTTATGTTAACAAACCTATAAAACAAGTACCTGCAAGCATATAAACTCAAAAACGTAAGCGTTACGATTTTTTTGCGCGAATTTCGCGCCATACACTATCTTCTAGTGAGCGGATTCTGCTGGTTAACGAACTTGACCTTTCAAATTAGAAGACAGATTTTTGTGCCAAATTTCATCAAAATCGGACCATTTTTGAGCCGTCAGGAGCGCGAACAGACAAGCATACATATAAATATATATATATATATATATATATATATGTGCAAATTTTAGCCACCTATATTTTCGTGATCTATTGGGTCTGAAACGTGAAAGTTCCTAGTCGGCACTTCCGGATTGCGTCATGAGGTCAACCTCATAAGCGGGTTCTCCCTATGGAGATAGGGAGCAACCGCGCTAAAACCGACCTTACTTACGTGATGACCTGATACATTCATTCCCGTCATTATTTTATAATATAGTTATTATATACTTTAGCCTTAATAAATAATACTAAATTCATTTCGCATTGAACTGGCTGCAAGGTAGTGGTGCTGTATTTTATAGGTAAATAGAACGCGACGCTTTCAGAGATATAGCTCCATTATGACTAACATTTAACTTTTTAGTTCATACTACTTAGGGGAAAATGTATTTTAGTACGTCTTTTTGCAATTTAATTGCAAAAATACATTGTATTCAAACAATAATGTAACCCTTACTGTGAAGAGAGTATTCGCCAAACTTTATCCAATAAAGTAACGTACGATGCCACACTTTTTGATAAACCTATACTAGTACAAATTTGGATGCCTGAACGATTGGACATATTTTCATTACTACTCTACCATAAGAAAATCCCAGGGAATCGGATCTTCAATTACAAGTAGATCTTAACAACATCAATGCTTGGGCTGCAGCTAATAAGCTTTCCCTGAATCCAGACAAATCCAAAGCCATTGTTATAGGCTCCCAATCCCTCATAAGTTCTACTTCCTCTTTTCCAGCCCTTTACCTTAACAGCATCCCTATAAAATATTGTAAATCAGTTAAAAATCTTGGGATCATATTTGATCAGAACCTTTCCTGGAAAAATCATATTTCCCAAATTTCCCGTCGGTCCATATTTATCCTGAGACAGCTCAACCTCTCCCGCCATCTCCTGCCAACAAAGACCCGTCAACTCCTCGTAACTTCCCTATTATTCCCCCAGTTTGACTATGGTTGTTTGGTGTACGGTGGACTTTCTGGCGATCTCGAGGCAAAACTCAAACGCCTCATGAACTGTTTCATTCGTTTTATCCTCGGGATCCCCAGAGACTCCCACATATCACATTTCTACCAGGAGCTAAATTGGCTATTCCCTCTTTATCGTCGTCAGTACTTCCTCGGCTCAGTCCTTTACCAAGTAATTCAATCCCGTAGACCTTCTTATATTTTTCAACTTCTTAAATTTAAATCCTCGGTTCACTCCCGTAATACCCGATCTCGTCCTTCCGATCTTTATATTCCTTCCCACCGAACAGCAATATTCGAAAAATCATTCGTCACCCGTGCCACCTCGCTATGGAATTCCTTACCTCTGTCTGTCCGCCATTCTACCAACCTTGAAACCTTTAAATCCCGACTCTTCCACCACCTTCTATCCCTCCAAGTTTTACCCAACCCCTAGTCTATATTGAAGCTGTACACTATATACTGATACTGATAGCATTTATAATTTTTTAAATTTATACGTGAAATTCATAATTATTTTGTAATTTCAAAATTATTCCTATGGGACTTCTGTCCCGGAATAAGAATAAAACTTTTCATTCATTCATTCATTCATACTATAAGAAAAGCATTAGTATTCATTTTTATCTCGAATGTAAATAAAAGTATGTGATTTCATTATATAGAGTTCAATTAGCAAACGGTGAACGAGTTCGTTAACCACCAAAATCGGTCCACCGGGAGGGGGGGTTTACCCCCGACCCAAAACACTAATTTGACCATGCCAGCCGTAGTTTTTGTTATATTTCAAAGAAACTTGGTATTCGTTATGTTGATCTAAAGAGAAAAATACTTTGTAAAAATAAACTAAATCGGTTCATTTGAGGGGGGTTTTACTCCGGACCCCCATTACCAATTTGCCACTACCAGCCGTAATTTTTGTTACATTTCAACGAAACCCGGTATTCGTGGTGGTAATCAACAGAGAAAAATTGGTTGTAAAAATAAACTAAATCAGTTTATTTTCCGGACCTAAATTACTAATATACTCATACCGGTTGTAATTTCTACTGTATTGTAACGAAACGCGGTATACGTCGTGGGTATCTCATGAGAAAGAAATTTTATAAAAATTATGTAAATCGGTCTATTGGAAAAGAGGGTTTACTTTAAACTCTGTTTCATTAGAATTAGCCGGCCAGACGTAGGTTCCCAAAGGCGCCGCGAGGAGCGCTATCTCCCACAAGGAGATCCCCTGCGTCTGATCAAAAGACGGAAAATAAAGTTTTTGTGTATTTATTAAGTAGTACAGTATCATGTATTAACATAACTCTGGAAGAAAATTATTTACAAAATTAATAATTGAACAGTTCTCATAAGAAATGTAAATGACCAGAACTATTCACGTTTTTATTTTATTTATATAGATTATTTACAGCAAATTATTCAGTAATGTAGTCTTCACTACAAAAATTCTGAGGAAAGTGCTTAGTTATGCAGCTCCTGCGTAACGGACTTTTTTCTTTTCGAAGGACACCTGAAAACACTGAGCTAGAAATAAAGCTACGACCTTAAATTCAGAGTGGTAACGCATATTTTTAAAAAGAAATGTTTCACGCACTTCATATTTATAAATATAAACATTTTGGTAAACTGCTAATTTTCATTAGCATTTAGTCACAAGGCTCTTTAATAGGGAAACGGTTAGGAATAGGGCTACAGTAATTTGCTTTACCTACTAGCAGATTTTAAATGAACCTTAGAAAGACACAACTCTTTAATTTTAATGATGGTTTAATTGACCACGGCAATGAAGAAATGCCTCTGGACAGGGAATTCTATTAATAAAGGTAAGTAAAACAATGTTTATAAAAATAATTACAACAACTTACATACTGTTTTGCTTGTACATTAGCCTGTTGATGAGTTCTTCTCTATTAGTTTTCAATAGAGCGGATTACTCCATATTGAGGTATGAAAAACAAAATAAATAAAACGAAAGATTTTATTTTGAAGAATTAAAAATGTGTGGACAGGAGTTAATAAACAATGTTGGCTTAATTACATTCTTTTTCGGTACTTACGTACTAGCACCGATCTCGAGAACTGGCTCCCGTTCAGGCTCCCAGTCAGTGATCGGATCAGGCAATATGGCGACCTGTTATTCAGACCACTTTTGACACCAAGACCATGTATTAATTAATGTATTAAGAGTTTCGATATAACCTTGAGCGAGCGTATAATGGAGATAACCTCATAATAACCTCTCATTTCATGATCTGGATCACTGGGCGTGAGCCTGAACGGGAGCCGGTTCTCGAGATCGGTGCAACCAGTACGTAAGTACCACTTTTTCTTCTTCTTCATCCAACACCCGTCTTCATTCGACGTCATGCCATCTCGCAAAGCTGTGCGTGAGTTAATTGCAAGAAGTAGGTTATTCAGAAGATGTTGAATACAGTAGTTTCTCGATTAGTGTCAATTACGCATCGTATACCATTAAGAATAATTATATTTTATTCTTCTCTTAAACAATCCACAATCTAGGGAATTCAACGTGTATAATCACATTTTATAAAATGGATCTTTCTTGAGCTATCATATGTATTTATTCAATAAGGTAGAAAGTACATTATGATAAAATAATAGCAGTAGAAAAGTGATAATTCTGTACATATTCGTTAGAAAGTAGAAACAATGTGTTTCACTAGTTCAGTGACATTTATAATGCTTCATTAAAAAGCATGCAAGGGAAACAGCACTCTTTAAATGCTATTCGGATACGCCATCAATGTTTATCTGCTCACATGGATTGTCAGCTGGTATGATAAACATATATTATAAAACAATTGTCACAGAAACTCTTATAGCAACGATTAATATTGAACGGTTACAATTCTTCTTCTTTGCTCTTTTCATAAAATTAGTCCTCTGTTCATGGATGAACATGAGGAATTGAGTGGTTTTCCAGAGGTCTTCGGGGCTTCCCTCCTTAGAGCTTTCTTTGCAAGTCAGTCAGAGTGGGATAAAATATACCACGCACCCGCAGAAGAGACAGAAGCCAATATGGTATTACTTAAACAGGTGAGCCCTGACCCTATTGTGTCCCGTTCTCTAGCGATTTGTCTTCTGAGTGATAGTTTTTATTTAGAACTGGCAGTTGCCCGGCGTGCCATCTTACACCTACTTTCTGCATCTAGAAAAGCAAATTAATTTAGAAAACAGATAAGTAATTTGAAAATCTAATAATGCAAATATGTAACTGTTCGGGTTCACAGTTTCAGGCCCGTGACCTCCGAACTGTCCTAGACAGATTTGTATTAGGAACAAACAGACAGGAAAACAGCCGATATGCGATCTTAACCTATCCTATCACACTCCCCGGACCAAGACCAATCTCTGTTCCAAGTTTTGTCAAAATCGGTCAAACCTTGTGGATTTGTGTAAGGAACAAAGAGACAACTGGAAGACGTTTTTGACCTAGCCTATGACACTTCCCGTATCAAGACCTGTCTGTGAGCCTAGTTTGGTCAAAATCAGTCAGACAGTGTGGATTTTTATAAGGAACAAACAGACAGATAAACAGGGAGATAAACACCTGATTTTTCTATGCATAGATTTATTTAGTTGTTGTTCATAGAGGCTGATTTGAAAATCGAACTGCTGACATATGAACCAGCGATAGGTCCTGTCCCACCTTCTTTTTCCTCCTGGTCTGCCCTCTTGTTTCCGAGGACGCGGCAGGGATCTGAAATCCATTGGGAGATGACTTCCTTCTGCATAGCCATAAAGTTGTCTGATAGCACCAATTCATGGAGATAACCTCTTCCACGGTTCATTAATGAGTAAAGTAATAGTTAAGGTTCTTAGTGTATATTTTCAATTTGCTGACATCAGGTCATTGCAAATTTCATAAACTTGGTTAGCAAACTCATCAATTGACGTCAGTTTACATTGAAAATTTTCCCTTAATGTAATTGGATAGGATTGTTGTGTTAGAAACACCACGTCGGGAATATGTTTTCCTGTTTGCAAACTGTAGTAGCGAATGTAAATAAAAGGCTGTAAAATTAGACGGTTAGATGGTTTGCAATGTGTAAGGATTCTATTTGTTCTTCATGAGTACTGATTCCAATAAATTCTAACTACATCGTTTGAAGGGAAGTTTCTTTTCATAAACTAATAATAATTTGTACTTCCAGAGTAATATAATAGAAACATATAGAAGTTCTGAAAGACCGTAAGGAATAAGTTCTAAAATACCTCATATCTAATGCATAATTGATACAAGTAATAATTTGATTTACGTCAAATTAAAGTACTTAATGAGGTATTTTGAAAAATATCTTCAAAACATCATCGATTCCACCTACTAGATACTGAAAATAATCGCCATAAAAACTTTTATGTATAAATGTTTTCTAAAAATACACCTAAGTGGTCTATTAAGAATAGGGATTTAACACGGAAAAAATTATTAATTTGATCGGAAAAAATATGTTATATATCTCTCATTATAAGTTGCGGTTTGTTGTAGATCAACTATCAACAATTTTTTTTTCTCAACGGACCCCAACAAGACAAAAATCCCTGCTGCTGGTGGGAATCGAACCCACGCTCTCCCGAATTAGAATCCAAGGCGTTAGCGACTAGACCACGGGGAGACCCAACTATGAACTATTTATCATTATTGCAAACATATTCATCATAATTGCGGCATCAACTGATCACCTTGCAAAGTAGCATGCTATAGCTCCTGTGTCACGGATTCTTGCAGTAATATTTTCGGTAGACAATAATTGTGGCACGCGTAAATCGAAATCTTTTGATATATATATATATTTTTTTAATTAAAATAAAATCGAGAAAATCACTTGAGAAAATCATCGCTGGAAACTCAGACAGTATTCATTTCAGAAACACGAAATTATTATTCGAAAACTATCAAACTCATTAAAACAAAAGTTATATAATTAACCTAGATGCATTTTAATTCACAGACCAGATTGATATAAACAATGTTAAAATTGCTGAATAACGTAGAATTATAGGAAATTGTATTACACATTATCTGATGCCTTACGGGGAAGTGTGACATGAATATTTTCGTAGTTATGAGTGAAATTCAAAAAAGCCTTGATGTTTTAAATTAAAAAAAAATGCTCCAGGATATTTTATGTATACGCATTATTGTTATTTAAGGTCTTCCGAAGATATTCCCGCTTGCACTCTCTGAACTCTCAGTTATAGCTAGGTTTTTCCTAGTTGTGTCCTAACTTCAGAAAAACCATTGGAAAAATTGTTTATCAGATTTTTACGGGCTAGTAAGCTGACATGAGGGCACTAATGACGTTCAAAATCATGTAAAACAAAGAATAATAAAAAAAAAAAAAGATAGCGTGATTGGATTATGGTGGCTTGTGTATTTTGGACTGTCATAAAAGCATTTTACCTTCAGAAAATACGTTTATCATGGACAAGGGGTGGCCCATTTCCACTAACAATGCCTGTATATCAGAGTTTGGAGGAGGTTACACGGAGCGGAGTGTATTGTTAAAAGTAGAGCCCCGGCTTCGCAATGACAATACTGTTACTGCCGAGTCCGGCTTTTGTGAGCTTTCGAATTGTGGCTTGTTGCCGAATCCACGGCTTACAAACCTTTCCTGAATAAAAATTTCATTCGCCATCAGCAGGTAGATTTTCGAGGGATTTCTATAAACCATTCATATTCATCATTTCTCTGATTAGATATCGACTTTGCCGCCTCATTACTATAAAGAGGTCTATGCCATTGGCCTCAACAATTTGACAGACGCCATAACGAGTAAATTTCCTAGTTCTTTTTTTTTTTTTTTTTTCTGGGGTTGTTTAATTGTCTTGTATTATTATTTTGTCGAATAGTTTTTTGCCTAGTTTAATGAATTGTAAGTTTAATTTTTGATATTTGCACGAGGCAAAAACTTAGTGCTCTCCAGAAGGTGTAGTACTACGTATAAGTAATACCACCTTTTTAACGTCCTGGGAATAACATACAGTAAATATGTGATTTTAGCAATTGATGGAGAGCCATTTAACTATTATTTTTTCGGGCATTGCTATTAGATGAATGGGCTTTATCGATTAAAATCAGCTGACTGAATGGCTCAATAATTCTTACCTTCAGTCCTAACTTGGCCTTGACAGTTAAAGGGTTTTTATTTTTATGTAATTATTTATTTAAATTTTAACGTCTTCTTATACATAATACAGACAGGTTCTCTACAAGTTAGATCGACGGGTTATCTACAGGTTACCACCCTTTTGTAGCCACGAACGGGTAATCCTTTTCTTATTGTCGAAACAAACGCCATTGTTCTCCCTAAAGCGAATCGAACCCATGGCCTTAGCCACGGAGTGCTCACGCCTTAGCGCTGAAGTCCAGCTGGCCTTCTGTCCTATTGCCCGTAATCGAGGAACTATTAGAGCTCAATAATTTGTGTGTATTTTTTTCTGACTTTGCTATATAATACTGTTCTCAGTTATCTGCCCTGCCTTCAGGATTCTGAAACTGTTCTCAATTTTGAAGCCAATTGTACTTTGAATGCGTTTATGGTATTTCATGAGGCGTTTATTGTATCGAGGTGGTTGACAAATGCAAATAGAACTCTCAGATTGTACGTAAGAAATGCCCTTACCTGAACTTCATGAACTAGTTTTTTTTTACTTTGATATCATACATACCAATGTGATTTACTATCAAAACAAGTAGGTACACACTTTACAGACGGCCCAAAACTTGTTTATCAAGCAAAACAATCTAAGAGGTAGTTGCCAAAACTTTTACTTCATGTTGTCGAACCTGTAATTGATCAGAATGGTTTTTTCGCCCATCCTGGTAACAGGATGGGCGAAAAAACCATGGCTAACATGCTGTTAGCTATGACACCAGATGACAAGAAACACATAAGAGACCTTGGCCTTTGAGAAATCCTGAAGGCAGGGCAAATAAATGAGAACAGTATTAATGGACAGGTTCAACTAACCTGGACTATTTATATAGAACTACGTTCTTTTTTTATTTTTATAATCGTAACTTTATTGTTAAAAACTATTCTGTAACTTAAATATCTAATATTTTTAAATATAGAGCAAGTGGAAATGTACCATGCCCGTTATAACTGTTATTGTCCATTATGTTATAGGCCTAACTATCTTTTTTGAGGTCCAGTTTTTCTGTAGCATTGGCATCATTTTGCGGCCGAAATTTGTTAATTTATTTACACCATAATAAAACACAATGTTTTTATGTTAAAAAATAGAAACACTGTAACTATTATGTTAAAAAAAAGTATACTAAAGATACATAAAATAACTCTTAAAAATGTGAAATTTTGAGCCCTATGTACGACTGAAAGATATCAACTGATCTAAACCAAATTAAAACACAATGTTTTTAGGCTTTATTCGAAGACGTTAAAAACTATTATATTACGAAATCATCAAATTCAAAATTTTAAAAAATGGTCGCAAAAAGGAAGATTTTTCATATTTTGTAAAATTTCAAAGCGCATGCGCGAACGGAAGATGTCAACCGATTTCGATCATTTTTGTTTCCTTTTATTTCTCTATATAATTCGCAACTTTCCCGCACTATTTCAACTTCGAAATAAAAATATGAGTTTTTTCGGCCCACCCTACTATATAATAAGGTGTATTTAATAGGATCATTGAACAATTAATTATTTGCAGGGTCAATAATAATTTTGTTTGATTTCAGTACAAGAAATGGAGAAGACATTTCCCCGGAAATCAGGAAGAAGAGAGATTTGCTCAACTTGCTGGGACTGTCGAAGATCAGTGTGGATCAGCCAGCTGTTCATGCATTCGAACATGATATAGTGTTGCAACCTGCATCAAAGGATGACACGAGAATCGAGTTGGATACTCACCATGCTTACTGTCCTTATAAATATCTCTTCCTGGGGATGTTAATTCAATCTAAGGTTAGGCCATTTTTTTTTGTATATTCCTAAGTTGAGCAGGTTGTTGATAGTAAGAACAAACTGGATTTAGGATGTACAATGAATTCATTTTCTACGTAAATACACAAATTCGTAGTCTACTGGAAGCAAAGTAGGAAAGAGGGAGTGGAAAAAAAAAAACGTTATTTTATTAACATGTTGGTGTTTTTAACCCTAGAACACTAACATAAGTAAAAATTACGTGCGCGACAATCCACATGCTCCCCCAGTAAGTTTGGGAATCACAGATCCAGTTCTCCTCCCAGCTATGCCTAGGCTAGTCAGCGTCCCATCGACTGTTGACGAGGGAAGTGGATTTTTCCTTCTTATTAATTTATTTTCAACATTTTTTTCTAAAAGTAAGTACGTAAAAATTACGTATAGTTAGTAGTACTGAGGTATGTGTATACGTCATATAGTTAGCAATAAATGCTGAATGGTTCCACGTAAATTTTACGTAGAGTTATTAATAATAAATTACCTAGTAGATTTATTCTTTTTTTCATACATTTATTATTTTTGAGATGGAGGGAGTTGTAACAATTATACATGGATCCGGATGAGATTCTGAAATTAATGGCGGAACTCGATGAAGAGGATCCAAATGGCTTGGATGATGATATCGGCGTAGAGGATGACAATACCGATAGTGTCCCTGACTTCCTTCCAAATGAAGAAGGATATAGAAGTAGAATTATACAAGGATCCGGATGAGATTCTGAAATTAATGGCGGAACTCGATGAAGAGGATCCAAATGGCTTGAATGATGATATCGACGTAGAGGATGACAATTCCGATAGTGTCCCTGACTTCCTTCCAAATGAAGAAGGATATAGAAGTAGAATTATACAAGGATCCGGATGAGATTCTGAAATTAATGGCGGAACTCGATGAAGAGGATCCAAATGGCTTGGATGATGATATCGGCGTAGAGGATGACAATTCCGATAGTGTCCCTGACTTCCTTCCAAATGAAGAAGGATATAGAAGTAGAATTATACAAGGATCCGGATGAGATTCTGAAATTAATGGCGGAACTCGATGAAGAGGATTCAAATAACTTGGATGATGATATCGACGTAGAGGATGACAATTCCGATAGTGTCCCTGACTTCCTTCCAAATGAAGAAGGATATAGAAGTAGAATTATACAAGGATCCGGATGAGATTCTGAAATTAATGGCGGAACTCGATGAAGAGGATCCAAATGGCTTGGATGATGATATCGACGTAGACGATGACAATTCCGATAGTGTCCCTGACTTCCTTCCAAATGAAGAAGGATATAGAAGTAGAATTATACAAGAATCCGGATGAGATTCTGAAATTAATGGCGGAACTCGATGAAGAGGATCCAAATGGCTTGGATGATGATATCGACGTAGAGGATGACAATTCCGATAGTGTCCCTGACTTCCTTCCAAATGAAGAAGGATATAGAAGTAGAATTATACAAGGATCCGGGTGAGATTCTGAAATTAATGGCGGAACTCGATGAAGAGAATCCAAATGGCTTGGATGATGATGTCGGCGTAGAGGATGACAATTCCGATAGTGTCCCTGACTTCCTTCCAAATGAAGAAGGATATAGAAGTAGAATTATACAAGGATCCGGATGAGATTCTGAAATTAATGGCGGAACTCGATGAAGAGGATCCAAATGGCTTGGATGATGATATCGACGTATAGGATGACAATTCCGATAGTGTACCTGACTTCCTTCCAAATGAAGAAGGATATAGAAGTAGAATTATACAAGGATCCGGATGAGATTCTGAAATTAATGGCGGAACTCGATGAAGAGGATCCAAATGGCTTGGATGATGATATCGACGTAGAGGATGACAATTCCGATAGTGTCCCTGACTTCCTTCCAAATGAAGAAGGATATAGAAGTAGAATTATACAAGGATCCGGATGAGATTCTGAAATTAATGGCGGAACTCGATGAAGAGGATCCAAATGGCTTGAATGATGATATCGACGTAGAGGATGACAATTCCGATAGTGTCCCTGACTTCCTTCCAAATGAAGAAGGATATAGAAGTAGAATTATACAAGGATCCGGATGAGATTCTGAAATTAATGGCGGAACTCGATGAAGAGGATCCAAATGGCTTGGATGATGATATCGGCGTAGAGGATGACAATTCCGATAGTGTCCCTGACTTCCTTCCAAATGAAGAAGGATATAGAAGTAGAATTATACAAGGATCCGGATGAGATTCTGAAATTAATGGCGGAACTCGATGAAGAGGATCCAAATGGCTTGGATGATGATATCGACGTATAGGATGACAATTCCGATAGTGTACCTGACTTCCTTCCAAATGAAGAAGGATATAGAAGTAGAATTATACAAGGATCCGGATGAGATTCTGAAATTAATGGCGGAACTCGATGAAGAGGATCCAAATGGCTTGGATGATGATATCGACGTAGAGGATGACAATTCCGATAGTGTCCCTGACTTCCTTCCAAATGAAGAAGGATATAGAAGTAGAATTATACAAGGATCCGGATGAGATTCTGAAATTAATGGCGGAACTCGATGAAGAGGATCCAAATGGCTTGAATGATGATATCGACGTAGAGGATGACAATTCCGATAGTGTCCCTGACTTCCTTCCAAATGAAGAAGGATATAGAAGTAGAATTATACAAGGATCCGGATGAGATTCTGAAATTAATGGCGGAACTCGATGAAGAGGATCCAAATGGCTTGGATGATGATATCGGCGTAGAGGATGACAATTCCGATAGTGTCCCTGACTTCCTTCCAAATGAAGAAGGATATAGAAGTAGAATTATACAAGGATCCGGATGAGATTCTGAAATTAATGGCGGAACTCGATGAAGAGGATTCAAATAGCTTGGATGATGATATCGACGTAGAGGATGACAATTCCGATAGTGTCCCTGACTTCCTTCCAAATGAAGAGGGATATAGAAGTAGAATTATACAAGGATCCGGATGAGATTCTGAAATTAATGGCGGAACTCGATGAAGAGGATCCAAATGGCTTGGATGATGATATCGACGTAGACGATGACAATTCCGATAGTGTCCCTGACTTCCTTCCAAATGAAGAAGGATATAGAAGTAGAATTATACAAGAATCCGGATGAGATTCTGAAATTAATGGCGGAACTCGATGAAGAGGATCCAAATGGCTTGGATGATGATATCGACGTAGAGGATGACAATTCCGATAGTGTCCCTGACTTCCTTCCAAATGAAGAAGGATATAGAAGTAGAATTATACAAGGATCCGGATGAGATTCTGAAATTAATTGCGGAACTCGATGAAGAGGATCCAAATGGCTTGGATGATGATATCGACGTATAGGATGACAATTCCGATAGTGTCCCTGACTTCCTTCCAAATGAAGAAGGATATAGAAGTAGAATTATACAAGGATCCGGATGAGATTCTGAAATTAATGGCGGAACTCGATGAAGAGGATCCAAATGGCTTGGATGATGATATCGACGTAGAGGATGACAATTCCGATAGTGTCTCTGACTTCCTTCCAAATGAAGAAGGATATAGAAGTAGAATTATACAAGAATCCGGATGAGATTCTGAAATTAATGGCGGAACTCGATGAAGAGGATCCAAATGGCTTGGATGATGATATCGACGTATAGGATGACAATTCCGATAGTGTCTCTGACTTCCTTCCAAATGAAGAAGGATATAGAAGTTGAATTATACAAGGATCCGGATGAGATTCTGAAATTAATGGCGGAACTCGATGAAGAGGATCCAAATGGCTTGGATGATAATATCGACGTATAGGATGACAATTCCGATAGTGTCCCTGACTTCCTTCCAAATGAAGAAGGATATAGAAGTAGAATTATACAAGGATCCGGATGAGATTCTGAAATTATATAATAGCGATAGAAGCTATGTTTTTCTATAATATTTTGAGCATTATTTCTTTTGTTATATGTATATTCGCACAATTTACACTGATATCAGAACTCAACACTGAGTAGCGTACAATTGCATGAGCAATAACTTTTCTGTGGCAGAGACAATATTTACAACTCCCCGGTATGAGAAGTAAATTGCAAACTTTGATTTTCAAAAGAACTGTTGAAGAAGAACCAGAACCATCCATCAGTTCCATCCATCAACAAAAACAAATTGTTTTAAAATGTTGATATATTTCTTTATATTTTATTCCTGACTTTATAAAAACCAAAAAGAAGGGATCAGTGAACTCATTGAGTAAATATTAAAGGGTTTGGGAATGACGTAAAATTTACGTACAGTTAGTAATAGTGTATGCCCAATGTCAGTTAGTATTCTAGGGTTAATTAGAATCTTTCGTTTGTAATCAACGGAAGGTACCAGAGCAGCTGAAGTAGAAGGAGAAGAATTATATGGTTGTAGAACAAGTTCCTACTCAGATGTTTGCTTTAGACAACATCCCACAAAACATTATAATTTGCATCCTGTCAAAGTTATACATATAATATATATATATATATATATATATATATATATATATATATATATATATATATATATATATATATATATATATATATATATATATATATTGCTAAAATTACGATGAGTTTATTCAATCGACTGATGATTTTGCGCATTAAACTGCTTTAACGTACATATTATTTTACTCTTCATTAGCTGTCGGATATGAGAGGAAAAGAGGAATCGACATTAAGAAAATTCTTTAGGAAAAAAGTCTCACCAAAGATTGCTTTAATCTCAGATAACACAACAGAAGTTGGTATAATGCTTGGTGATGAGCTACCGGTTCTTGGAGACGAACTGAATAAGATCTTGGCATCAACTACATTAATAGTGAGTACTGAACTTTTATTATTTATTAAAATAATATATATATATATATATATATATATATATATATATATATATATAAGCATGTGTATGTGTTTGTGTGTATAATGTATATATTCATGTCTACATCAAATATGTATTTATATTCTCATTGCAATAAAATGGTGATACTATATTTTGAAGCTAAATCGTATAATCAAAAATTTAGTGGTGGGAAAATAAATCAACTTTTTTAAAAAAAATTACTTTTTGTGTAACTTAATTTATCCAAGTTGAAACATTTTTTAGGCGGGTGAATGGGGCTCATTTATTAAGAAACTTATTTTTGTGTTTTTTATTGATACAATATTATTATATTTATAAAAATCTATATTAAATAATTTTCCGAGTAATTTGATTCTTCTGTTTGCCTTTTTATTTTTTTTCTGTTAATACATTTTATCACCTAATTATTGATTAATTAATGACCTAATTGTTTCTATTGCTTTAATTAATTTCCCTTTAAACGTTTTCAAAATGTAAAAGAATAGGTCAGATGGTACTGGGAGTCTCTTATTGTTTTATTCGTACCAGATATATTACAAATAGGTACGAAAAAAAAATAACAACATTTAATATCAACAATATAAGCATCAATATTATTATTTCAACAATCGTTTCTGACGATCAATATATTCATCATTACATATTGTAGCAATAATATTGATGGGGGAACTTCTAGCATCATTTTATAATATGATTTCATTGATATAAAATTTGTCTTCTTTCTAGACAGGAGAAGGACTAAGTACAATTGTTTCGTCGTTACCAAAAAATGTGAAGGTTTTGACTATTAGTTCAGAAAACTCATCAGATCATGGAATGAATGAAGATACCATTTTAGCTTCAGAAATGAATACCGTTACAATGGGTCCCAGTGGAATGATTTCTGTACCCACCGAAAGTACAACTGCAACACTAACTTCGAGCTTAGTACTAATTCCCAACACAACAAATGTAAGCCACTACCTGTACAACTTTTAATATCGTAAATATGATGGGGGAGACCCGATGGCCGAGAGGGTTAAGGCGTGAGCACTTAACACTCCGCGCCAAAGGTCGTGGGTTCGATTCCCACTAGGGGTGGTGGCTTTTCTTTAGAAAAAAGAAAAGGCATCGCCCCTATCCTGGCTAGAAAAGGGTGGTAACCTATAGATAACCCGTCCTAAAATTCTTAGTTAATAATAAATGGACGATAAAATTAAAAAAAAAAAAAAAAAAAAAAAATATGATGGGTAAGTAAGTAACCACTCCTTAAAATTTTGTAGGGTAATACCTCACATCCGAACAGCAGATATAAATATAATAAAACTAAATAACAGAAAATCTCGAGATCATCCTACCTTTTAGCCCTTTCTTTGCTGACGAATGAAACTATTCCCAGCGCCCGGTACGCTCGATGCTTTTCCGTCTAAAGGTCGATTCACACTAAAGGTACCGTCATCAGCAGCCCACCGTCCAGCCGCCGACCGGCAAAATATTCTTCAACGTATTTCCAATGAGGTAGTTCACACTAGAGCGTACCGTCAACGACAGGTCCCCAGCAGGCCACCGGCTGACCAATCTTGCTACCGGCAGGCCACCGGCATTTTTTTTTTCTGCATATTATTATAAGTGTATATTTTCATTTATTCATCAATAATTTAATTTTATAATCAGTTTTTGATAAAATTATAAAAGAGAATGTATTTTTGTACCAAAGTTCATAAAAATCGGACCATTTTCGAGCGTTTGAGAGAGTGAACAGAAATATATATACATAAAAAAAAAATTAAAAACATTTCTGAAATTTTGAAATGTTGAATTATTAATTTTTTTTAACATTAAAATTTTGTTGTAAAAAAAATAATAAATAAAGAAAATTAATATTTCAAGATTTCAGAAATGTTTTTAAAAAAATTATTTCAGAAAAGTTTGTCTTGAATTGTTGAAGAATATATATATATATATATATATATATATATATATATATATATATATATAGCTATATATCTGTATATATATATATATATATATATATATATATATATATATATATATATATATTAACATTTCAAAAGATCAGAAATGTTTTTAATTTTTTTTGTTTATTTTATTGTTGGAAAAAAAAGAAAAAAAAAATGATTTCAGAAAAGTTTGCCTCTCATACGCTGAAATAAAGCAATTATTGCTAATTTTGTATTATTTTTTTTATTTTTTTTTCTTTATTGAAATTTACAACCTGTACAGATAACAACATGTAAATAGTACTGTAATGATCTATAACTCATGGATACATAGGAGGAGAGAAGACAACCATTGTTGAACTCCCTATTGGATACATATATATAAAGAAAGTCCGACTCGCAGGAACTGCAGCATCTTAGCGCGGTTCCGTTCATGTCCCTAGTGCCATTTGATAAGCTTAGAAAAGAAATAAACTTATTTTTTTTATATATCTCGTGAAAATTGTCAAAATCCTCTCGAACATCTCGAATAAAAGTGATATTAAGGCGTCAGGGACACCGACAGTAGCTAACTTTTACACAGAAGCGGAAATTACAGAATCTGTCTCTCATTCTAAAGCAAAGCTCTATAAATCAATACAAAATATGCCTAATAAAGCCTTTCTAGAGGATACAGAAGCATGGGCGTATATGAGGGGGGGGGCTTAGGGGGCTGCAGCCCCTCCCGAAATTTTGAATTGATGATAAAAACTTCTCGTAAAACCCTTAAAAATAAATTAAATAAGATCACTTAGTTCATAAAACACATTTTATTTTACGTGCAATAGCGTTTTAGTTGCCTAAAACTATTCCAAGCTCTAAATATTTAGTATTCCATACCCTGGAAATGGTCTCAGCCCCCCCCCCGAAATTGTTTTTATATACGCCCATGTACAGAAGGATCAAGAAGAAGTACACAAGATTGAGTAGAATACCCTGCCTAATATAGCCTATATAGAATAATATGCCGAATAAAACGTATCTAGTAAATACACAAGGACAAATAAAAGTCTTGACGAATAACAAGTCAAAAAAAAAACTTTATTTAACAAAATAAAACAAAGTTTAGTTGCCCAACTACAATAGAATAATATACCTAATTAAGTCTACGGAGTAGTCACAAATGGACCAAAAACAAGTCTTGTGGAATATTGATTTTTTTCTAATTAAATACTTTTTATCAATATTTAGTATATAACCTTTGTTGAAAATTATTGATTGCTAATTGATGAATCGGTTTACAACTAAGTAGTCTTTATGAATATTTAGTATATAACCTATTTTTGGATCTGTGTTTTTGGGGTGCTCTCCGCCTAGGCTTTGTATTTGTGTCGGCAGATACCTGGGGTATATTTACAGCTCTTGAGGATTAACTTTTAGCAGGTAAATTTCCTGCGGCCCCATTGTGTTCTACGGGCATTGAACCGCCATATACGCTCATAGTATCTAACCGTTGTGAAGTTTATTTTTTGGATTTAGGACTTAATATACATATGTAGACTAAATCATAGCAAGAAGTAATCCGTCGTAGTATGTAGTCCGTCGTCGGTTCTTAACTATGTAGACTCGCTAATGTTATCCAATCTTAGATACATCGTATTTAAAATCCACAGCAAAAACACGACATTTCATCAGAATCCCCTGCTGAATAAAACTTATATAGAATAATATGCAAAATAAAGCCTATCTAGTGGATAAAAATAGAGGAAAAAAGCCGTTCGTGGTGGTAGAAAATCTTAAAAGTATTTCGCTCAGAAATCTCCGAAATATTGTCACTAATTTTACGTATCCTGTTTTATAGCCAAATAGATTTATATTCTATAATCAATAAGAAAAGCCTACTAACAATAAAAAACTATGGGTAACAGATGAAAATAGGGAATACCAAGAATAATTCTAAAGAACGAAATCAACACCAGTACTGTAATCTAGATATTCATACGGCATCATCGAATTCTAACAAACAAAATATTGATTCTAATTATACGTATCCTGTTTTATTGACAAATACATTTGACTACTATAAGCAATTAAAAACACTAGGGAATATGCCAAAGAACTCGGAATAGGAGCCTCGACAGTTTCAAGACATTTGAAGGAAATCGACAAATCCAAAGCTGACATTACTTCGCTTATTCAAAACTTTCTTTAGAACCTTTCTTGTAGACCATTTAGTAAGCTTTCGAATGGTAACCTTTCGCTTCCCAAGATTTTCAACCGTTTTCGAGATATTAAGAAATTATACGAAGTTCCCAAAA
The DNA here is from genome assembly GCA_946811695.1 of Gonocerus acuteangulatus. Lineage (NCBI taxonomy): Eukaryota > Metazoa > Arthropoda > Insecta > Hemiptera > Coreidae > Gonocerus > Gonocerus acuteangulatus. The sequence goes on along the minus strand of OX328124.1, from coordinate 93,466,765 downwards.
CTTTTCATTATTTCTGACAACAGAAAATTAGTCTCATTTTACCTATCCTGTTTTACACACACATACATTTTCCTTACAAATACAACATAAGAAATTAAAGAAATAAAAAGCAATAAAAAACCAAGGGAAAGAGACAAAAATTACAAAAAGAACGACAAAAACCCGTTCATAAGAACAAAACAGACGTATTTGAAGTTTTAAGCATTTATTTCTCCGATTGACATAACCTAATCAAAAATAGTTTTAGAATCATTTTTGTAGAGAATTTAGTAAGCTTTCAAATAGTTTCAATCCACTTACCACGATTTCCCAACCGTGTTCGAGATATTAATGAAAGTATACGAAGTTTCCAAAACTTTTCATACCTGTTCATAAAATATTTTATTCTAACCCTTCCTTAACTCCAAACGTAACATAACTTTCAACATATTAGTTTTAATGAAAGTAGAACATGCACATAATGTTTCAACTGAATCCCGTTATTCTAAGTACCCAAACCAAAAACGGTATTTAAAAACTATTTTTCCAATTTTCTCGACAACGGTTAAAGCTATCGCCTTGAAAATGGTTTCATTCGTTTTTCTAGCCCAAGAAGCCTATAAAACGAGTACTTACAAGCTTATGAACTCAAAAACGTAAGCGTTACGATTTTTTCTGCGCGAATTTCGCCCCAAACGCCATCTTCCAGTGGGCGGATTTTGCTGGTTAACGAACTTGACCTTTCAAATTGGACGACAGATTTTTGTACCAAATTTCATCAAAATCGGACCATTCGTCTTCTATTTAGAGAGCGACCAGACAAATATATATATATATATATATATATATATATATATATATATATATATATATATATATATATATATATATAAATAAATATATACATATATATATATATACAAATTTGAACCACCGTTATTTTCGGTTTCTAGGGGTTCTGAAACGCAAAATTTTCTAGTCGGCACTTCCGGATTGTTTCATTGTATCAACCTTATAAGCGGGGTTCCTCCCTATGGGGGAGGGAGGAACCGCGCTAAAAAAGATGTCGTAATGTTTGGCTCTTTTTCTGTGTTTACAATTGATCACTAGTTGAAGAAACAATTTATTTACAATATATACAACATATATGTATGTATGCATACATCCATGTGCATGCATACACACACATTTACAAGAAAAAAAAAAATAAAATAAAATAATAAAAAAAAAAAAAAATAGAAAAAAAAAAAAGAACAAATAAAAGGAACAAATACAGTGTATATGAAAGTTATGTTATAATGTTGTCTCGGGGCCAGCGCCTTTGGAGACGACGTGGAGGAACATCAGGGATTGTATCAGAGGAGAGGAGATTTCCAAGAGGATTCGGATGAGCAGAGAGTTTGGTGTGGAATATTAGAATTCGGGATTTGGCTAGTTCTTGAACGGTTGGGATTTGTAGGTCTCGATGGATAGTAGAATTAGAAACATAAAAAGGAGCATCAAGGATTCTACGGAGGACTTTTGATTGGAAGCGCTGTATTATATTTATATTTGATGGTTTCGCTGTTCCCCACAATTCAATACCATATGTCCAGATTGGTAGTATGATAGCCTTGTATATTGTTAGTTTGTTATTGATGGTCAGTTTTGACTTGGGCCTGAGTAGTTGTATTATTTAATATAGAGATTGTTAGAAACTAAGTCAACCCGCATAGGAAACAGACTGAGAGATGTTTTCTCGACGTTGATGGACGGTGACCTGTCGGTGGAGATCCGTATGGTATGAATTGGCTACCATCTTGCGGGTCGGCGGCTGGACGGTGGCCTGCCGGTGACGGTACGTATAGTGTGAATCGACCTTCACTCCCCCCGTACGCTCGCCAATCTCTCCTCATCTCTACTTCACTACCGTTCGACTCCTTCCTCATCGTTCGACTCCAGCATCGTCACTCATATCGAAGAGACTATCTATACAAACCGTACTAGCAACAATATGGGTGGAGAGACAAATATAAGTACGGACCTACAAATAGGCGGCGAGGTGTGCCAGCTTCAACAATTACACATAACAATAGCGATTGTAGGACTTCACAGTTTTTCATAGATAGGTACTAATAGACTTGCACAATGAAAAATTTCAATTATTATACGAAGAAGATTTGATAAAATCGAAAATTTTGTGAAGAACTGGATGAAGCTCTATTCGTAAATAATAAAATCACTAGCAATTTTAGGATAATTGAGATATAAAGTCTGTGTTACTTTAACCTTTAGAGAAAAATTATTAGTCATTACAGATCCTAGAAATGCTCAGAAAATTATATTGAATGGATAATTTCATGATGGCTTCTTTAGATGTCTCAGAGATAAGATATTATTATATCTTACATAGTATGGTTATTGTATAAACACATTAGTTAATTAAAAATTATAATATTCCGTAGATTTAATGAACCTACGAACCATCCTTAATATCGCTAGGTCTCACTGATTTTATACGAGTTAATAGCACTAGGCCGGAGAAGCGACATAAGGGGCTAATACCGACCACGAGTTAACTCGTGTGGAGCGTGAGGGGCACTGCCTGTGGAACACGAGTTAACTCGTGTGGAGCGTCTGGGGCACTGCTTTTCGTACACGAGTTAACTCGTTCAGAGCAACGAAAGGGTTAGATATTAAAAAAATACCTGGTAATGAGCTATGACGGAGTGCACACGCTTTATAGCACTCGCTTTAATTTGAATGTTCCGGCCTTCATTTTGCTTTCATACTGTATGTATGCTGCACAACTAATGAGAAAATTCTGTTGTTACCATAAGATAGATTTTTTGATTTGGAGTGAACATTTATATTAATTATAATCCAAGAAAAATGAAAATGAGAACCAATGCTTCGTAATTATTGTTTCACTTCGACCTTATAGCTTTCATATATTATTTTTTATTATTGAGTTCACTGTTTAAAAACATAATAAACCTAGACATTTTATATTTATTATTATTTTATTTTTACCATGGCCATCAATTATATAATCAATAATCATTAATTGATTATAATGAATAGCTAATCGTAAATAATGTACATCATTTCTGACATTTGACTCGTTATAAGAGGACATCAATATTTTGTTAAATTCAATACGTGAAAAATTACTAATACAACATTGCTATACTAAGTTGGTTACTGAGGCCTTTGAATAATTTAGATATTTTTTTTATATATTAATTTGTAATTTTTGTTTGATTTGAATTCATTTAAAAAGATTCTTGTGAAAATATTAAAGATTTAGACAGAATAAATATTTATCTGATAAATGTTGAGGAAAACTTCCTTAAAATAATTTAATTCGCTTACAACAAAGAGATTATCTTGCTATAACATTCATATTTGTAGAAAATAATCCAATTTTACTATTTTAAGTTTTTTTGTTTTTTTTTATGCATTTCGGTCTTATTGCATAATAATACCGTTTTGTATTAATATTTAATGGAAGATAATTATTATCCTGTTTTACTGTTGTTATATTTAATCGAATTTGATTAAATTTAAGATTGCTGTTCGATACGCTGGGAGCCACTGAATTAAACACTCGTTTTTATTTAAATTTTAACATCCAATTATATTTAACTCAGTTTTTTTGCGACGATTAATCTACAGTTTACGTGAGGTGGCTGTTATTTATTCCAGAAGAAAAAAATAGCCACCACCCCTTGTGGGAATCGAACCCACAAAGTCGCGCAGACAATATTTGAGGAAAAATGCATTTTATATAAGATTATTTTGTAACACCACTCCCCCTGCTAGAAGTCAAATATTTGTCATGTATATACAGGGTGTCCCACATTCAGATGTCATAATTTTAAGGGTTTATTCTGCACCTCATTTGTAGTTAAGGGACGCAGAAATGTGCGTCCTATCTTAACATGTAGCAGAGCTATTTAAACTTTTGTCTATTCTCAAAACTATTGGGTTTTCTTATGAAAACCGTGTTTTCCGGATTTCTGGTCTATGTATCGTAAATGAAGACCAGATTTTTAGAATCTTCATTAAATTTCCAATAAGAAACACCTATTATTGAAATGTTGTCATGTAAATTAGGAGCTACACTAAGAGCCATATAGATGTGAACTATTGTTATTAGGGTTTTCTTAACACCCTTAAATATTTTCTTAATCAGCTATTTGTAGACTTAGCGGTTTGCCTCCACCTAAAAAGTTGCCTTATTTAATAAGCTTTAAAATGGTACCCTGTTGTTTCAAAAACCATAATTATTTAAGTATATATTTTCTGTTTTCTATGTAAAAACCAATGCATTTGCTGTAGCTTGAAGAAGCCAATCGAACACATTATTTAATTTCACGTGAATATGATGACGTCCCATCCTTCCAACATTAGGTACACACACTTTTTGCACAGATTAAGGATTAGGGGACACTTGGGAAAGAGTGAAAGATGACAGAAGAACATATTTGACATAATCACAATTATTGCTATTATATTAACACAATAAATACAGATATTATATTTTTATACTTTCAGGGTCTTGTTTTATTAAATTTCTATTTTTAATTCTATTCTATTTAATAAAATTAGACACTACAATTTCTGCTTATAAGTTATTGCTTATTAGTAACTGGGTTATTCATTATAAATTGTATTGAACAAACTCTCTCCTGCAAATATAAAACAAAAAATTTAAATGCATAGACTATTATACTACTTTTAAAAATAGAAATTTCATAAAAAGATAACATATGTATTTATTATGTTAACGATAATTGTGATTATTTCCAAAATGTTCTTCTGTCATATTTCACTCTTTCCAAGGTGTCCCCTAATCCTTAATCTAATGTTGGAAGGATGGGACATCACCATATTCGCGTGAAATTGAATAATGTGTTCGTAATGGCTTCTTCACACTAAAGCAAATTTATTGGTTTTAACTTAGAAGTCAGAAAAAATAGACTTAAATAATTTTTGTTTTTGAAACAACAGGGTACCATTTTAAAGCTTATTAAATAAGGCAACTTTTGAGGTGGAGGCAAACCGCTAATTCTACAAATAGCTGATTAAGAAAATATTGATGGAGTTAAGAAAACCCTAATAACAATAGTTCACATCTATGTGGCTCTTAGTGTAGCTCCTAATTTACCTGACAACATTTCAATAATGGGTGTTTCTTATTGGAAATTTAATGCAGTTTCTAAAAATGTGGTCGTCATTTACGATACATAGAAAACCACGATTTTCCGATTACGATACAGAAATCCGGAAAACACTGTTTTTCATAAGAAAACCCAATAGTTTTGAAAATAGACAAATGTTTGAATAGCTCTGCTACATGTTGAGATAGGACGCTCATTTCTGCGTCCCTGAACTACAAATGAGGTGCAGAATAAACCCTTAAATTTTTGACATCTCAATATGGGACACCCTGTATAGTTGTTAAAATAAAAATAAAATGATTACAGGTGGAAATACGGCCTAAAGACGAGTCATCTGGAATAAGAAGGTTCTTCAAAGGATATTCAGGGTCCAAGACGAGCTCTCTAACAAGCACGGTAAATCCTACCAAGAGTTATAATATGGTATATCTACCAGAGGATCTGCCTTTACCAGATGAATTCTACGATTCCTTGAATTCAACCTTTATAGTGAGTATACATTAAAAAGAAAAAATCACACCAAAAGCAACTCAATTTTTTACTAATGTAAGTAAAAAGTTAAAATCTAAACAGGATGTATTGAATGAACTTTCAACTTTGTGTCCCTGAAAACCCGAGTCCTTCTTCAGCAATGGAATCTAAAGGCATTAAATAAAATCTAGATGGCGAGGCAATGTAGATAGTAAAGAAAAATACAGCGCTGTTTAAAATTTTCAATTTTCCTTCGAGCTTGACGATTAAAAATGCCCCCTAAAACGCAGGGACTTTCTGTCCAACCACCAGGAGGTAGACATCATGTTGTCAAAATAAATGACGAGACGACTTCCTAAACACACCCCTGAAGAAAAGCGTATAAAGCTAGAAATATGCCTGAAAAAAAACAAAAAAAACAATCTGATATTTGGAACATCTTTTGAGGATGTTCCAAATATGATGATGCTCTTCAGGAGCACATAAAATAATAATAAATTAAAGCCTACACTTTATAGATCCATCCGCAGGTAGGGCTACGTCTAGACTCAAAAGGTCATTCATAGCTACTGTAGATATTTATTTATTTATAATATAATATAATATAATTATAAATTGTATTCACCTATAGAATAGATTGAGTTTCTCACAATATAAAAATGTTCTTTATAAAAATGTTAGTTTTTGTACTGTTTACTTACTACTTTCAACATACTGTTTACTTTCCAACTACCGCATTTTCATTGTTTAATAATAAGATTGGTTCTAATCATTGTCATGATGTATATAATACGCTCATTTCTGAATGTTTTTTTACTTATAATTTGTATGTATTTTTTAGCTGAAGAAGGCTGCGAATGTGCAGCCGAAACGTCCAAATACAGAATTCTTCCTGAAAGTCTGACGTTTTTTTTCTCCTAGCCGAATCCCAACTATACCTTGTCTGCGAATAAATTTTATGGTTTTATAAATTAAGACAGGAGACCCGATGGCCGTGAGGGTTAAGGCGTGACCACTTAAAAGAAAAGGCATTACCCCTATCCTGGCTAGAAAAGGGTGGTAACCTATAGATAACCCGTCCTAAAATTCTTAGTTAATAATAAATGGACGTAAAAATTAAAAAAAAAAAAAAGTTAAGACTTCTTTTATACAGACATTGAATTACGATTTTTTTTATTAACTGCCTAATCCTGTTAATAATTATAAGTAGATGACATTTATTTTTTTCCCTTTAATGGGGTTTCTTTCCTGATCAAATATTTTAACGGTGTCAAAATAAAATGTGTGAATATTTTCTTAGCATGATCCACTAAAGCAGTTTTTTTTTTGTCAGTCTCGTCAAATTTTTAGGGTGTTATTTGACTATATCATTGACCTTATTTTAGACTGCTGTTTCATACGTTGCGCAATCAATTTTATATACGTATGTAGCATTTGTTATCCTTTTAGATTGTCCTTAATGCGGCTTTAGCCAATTCTGATTTTATCTGGATAGAAAAAAAAAAAAAAAAATCTGCGTAGATCTTTTTATTGCTGTCTTATCTTATTAGAAAAAATGAGATAATAACTAACGATAAGTTCAATGTAAATAAAAAGTTTAATCTTTATTTTTCATCTATTTCCCGTTCTTAAATATTTTTATTCTTTACAAATTCTGATGGATGGATTAGAAATTCTTTTGTCGAAAAAAACTATTCATTTTACTTTATGTTAGTTTTCTTCATTTCGTATAATTACGTATGTCGTATGCTGCTTGAGTATTTTATAGCTTCAATAAGCTTTCACTGATTTTACAAATCTGTTTGAATTCTGTTAATCTTATCATTTTTGTCATGATTGAATCGTTGGTACCTATATTTTACTCATATAATACATCTGCTGTTACATATTTGCCAAAAATCTGAGGAACGAAATGAATCACAAACTCAACAGCCACGTCAAAATCGAGTTACACCAATTAGTCGACACTATGTGCAATTGACGCACATTTCATCGAGCAGTTTTGCTTTTTTTTAAAAACAATGTAAAACTAAAATTGAAAATTTAACAAAATAAGATAATAAACTGTCAAAATACATATATTTGTTTTAGACTAATACAATTATTTTTGTCTTAAAATAAGTACATTTGTAACTGCCGTGATCGTTCGCAACCTGTTAGTTAGCTACTTTGTCCAACACCAAAAACTGAGGACGTCTGAGGCAGAACTCTTTCAACTTGTCAAGGTTAAAGAATACTATGAGTCTTGTCAGCAAAGTGAGATTTGCCAGGTGTGCGTTTTGGCACATAAACATAAACATTAAACGTTTTTTAATATAAAATAAGTGCAAACAACTTAGCTGTAATCAATTTTATTCGCATGTTTACTATCTATATTTTATTGTTTTCCAGGTGGCTAGCGCAAAACCTAGCAATTCGGTCAGAGGACTGTTTTCACATTGGATGAACTTCAGCAAATCACATGGACATAACGAGTCTGTTATTGGAACTATGGATCCTCATGTAAAAAATCCACAAATCCGATTAACAAATTTTAGTGCTACAACGTTTATTGGTAATTATTCAGTAAAAGATTTTAGTTCAACACAAGTAACTGTACCTGCTTTTCAAGTGCGCAATGACATTGGAAATAATTCATTGTTAAAAGTGCCGTATTTTGTGGAGGATATAACCAAAAAGGAAATGAGTTATAGCGCAAAAGATGATATAACTCCTTTATCCAATGTGTCCATACAGGAAGTGACATATTTTGAGCACATTACAAAAAATCTGGATGGTTCCTCTACCTCTTTGTATACATCAGCTGAAGGGTTGTCAGAAGTGACGCTCCTTGATTTACCTACTTCTATGATTCTCATTAATCAATCAATTTCGAACGACACTCAACCAAAAGAAGATATTGTTCCAGCTCGAAGCACTGAAGAAATTCCTTACTCTTCAGATATTACTGTAGAATATAAAATGCTAGGGAATATGGATAAGTATTCTATTACAACAATGAAATCCCCAGTGCCAATCGTATTCGAAATACCATCTTACGATGACCGAGTACAACATGTTGAAAGCATTATTACTGCAACAACGGACAAGGAATTTAAGACCATTGGAATCAACCAAAACAAAAATGGAAGAGAAAATTCTCAAATATATATGAATCACAATGAATCGCTGATTATTAACCCAACCATAATTAAAAATAGTAGAGAAAAAGAAGCAATGTTGCAAGTAAATTTAAGTAAAATCACTGAAGAAAAAAATCCACTTCGGACAAAATCGAATAACTCATTGCCAGGAAATCCCACAAAAATCACCAAACTCACTCAAGCAACAAATGACTCAAAACTAGTACTTCAGGTAAATAATTAACTTAGAGCGTACTTTTCGAGCTTTGAATTTTATTTAGTTTTTCCTTCTAACCTTTAACCCCCTTTTAACCTCGATGAGGGGGTTCCATCTCCTCCTACTTCCTACATACATGGTCTATAAAGTAAGAAATTAGGCTATTTTTTACATATTTTTTTTCAGATAAAATTGCAATTGTAGATTTTTGAAAATTACTTCCTTCAGAAGGCACACAGCGCTGGAGACGGTTCTTCCACTCCTCTTAGCGTAGCTGGATCTCCAATACTGGAATAGCCTTCTTCTGGTCGGTTACAGGCTTTTAGCGCTTTCCTCCGAAGGAAAGTAGCTATTGAGGTTGGTTGAAAAATTTCTTCAAATCTTTATCGATCCTACCTAGTAGACACCGAAAATGACCCCCGTTAAAATTTATATATATATATATATATATATATATATGTCTGTTAACACGATAGCGGCCAGAGTTTTTGTTTTTTCGTCACGAAACTTGGTATTTAGCATTCAATTAGCAAACGATTGAACGAGTTCGTTAACCACCAAAGTCGGTCCACCTGAAGGGGGGGTTTACCCCGAACCCAAAACACTAATTTGACTATGTCAGCCAAAATATGTGTTATATTTCAACGAAACTTGGTATTCGTAGTGGTAATATAGAGAGAAAAGCGAGATATAAAAATGAACTAAATCGGTTCATTAGAAGGGGGGGTTTACTCCGGACCCACAATACCAATTCGCCACTACCAGCCGTGATTTTTGGTATATTCAGACGAAACTCGGTATTCGTAGTGGTAATCTCCAGGTAAATGTGTGTTGTAAAAACAAACTAAATCGTTTCTTTAGAAGAGGGGGCTTACTCTGGACCCAAATTCCTAATATACACATACCGGTTTTAATTTCTGCTGTATTGTAACGAAACGCGGTATACGTCGTGGGTAACTCATGAGAAAGAAGTGTTGTAAAAATGAGCTGAATCGGTCAATCGGAAAGCGGGGGTTTACTTTGTAAAATATTTCAACAGAAAAGCCCGCCAGACGTAGGTTCACAAAGCCGCCGCAAGGAGCGCTTTCTACCACTAGAGGGACTATATCCTGTTCCTGCGTTAGATCAAAATACGATAATATGAGGTTTTTTGTATTTATTACGTAGTGCAATAGGTACCATGTGTAAACATAACTCTGGAAGCAAATTAATAATTGATCAGTTACTCATTACCAATTTAAAAGAGAACTATTCATGTTTTTATTTTATTTATGTAGGATATTTTAAGCAAATTGTTCTGGAAAGCAGTCTACACTACCCAAATTCTGAGGAAAGTGCTTAGTTATGCAGCTCCTGCGTGATGGACTGTTGAATGTTTTCGACTGTCTCAAAATGAGTTACCGTAAGGTGATTTTTTTAAAATTAGGAAGAGAAATAAGTCAGGCGAAAAAGGAGTTCAGGAGCCACAGGAATTTTTTTATTGGCCAAAAGTCTGATGGTACACCGTTTCACCAAATTGTAAATAATTTTAGGAACGCAAGAGAAAAACATTGGAAAAAAAATCGCTAGGGCCAAGCAAATGATCCGTGCGAGTTCGAACCCGTACTAAAGGCAGATCACATGTTCCCCTTCCGCCACTCCAAGCCCGTCTCCTCGTGTGTTGCTAGATCGAATAGTACGTTGCCAGTCTCATCAAGTCATTTACACACCACGTATCAGCATCGTTGTGGTGTTTTAACCCGAAATTTCAACGGAATTACGGTCGGCTTCCTCTGGTGGTACATAATACTTGTTCGTTAGCTGAAAGCCAATAAATAAATAATTTTTTGCACTACGATAGCCCTGTTGAACCTTAACTGGTCGAAAGTTCTTGTCCTTCTTGTCATTTTTCTACATAATTTTTTTTTCAGCAGGTAGTGCTAAAAGAGCTTCCACGTTGATGTAAAACCATATATAATCAACTAGTTTATGTTTAGGTAGAGAACCAGGTAGATTATTCGTAGGTAGTTTATTCCAGGGAAAATTGGTAGAAAGCCCTAAAGGCAGTAATTTGTATCCAATAAAATGTGAATTTATTTGTTTCAAATTAGTGCAGCATGTAATAAAAGGAAACGAACTTAGTATATTTGAAGTAGGTCTCTGAAAAACTTCCCTGAACGGTGTGGTTCGTGTAGAGTGATTCGCTTTACAACGCCCTCAACTGATGAGAGACCATTTTTGAGAGACGCATATTGGTCCTGGTTTATCTGAGCTCCATTTATTTATTTATTTAATTTTGAACTCCTTTTAGTACTAAAATATAAATGTACAACAGGAAGCCGTATTTTTTGTCTTATTTTAATGTAACTTTAAAGCTAGTATGATAGTAAAGATATATTCTGAAAACTATTATAATCTGACCTGGTCATTTCTTTAAGGAAATGTAATTTCTGGGAAATATAAATCCCTTTTATGGTTTTGTTTGGAGAGTAATTTAACATAAAAAAAAGACCGACTCGCAGGAACTGCGTCATCTTAGCGCGGTTACGTACATCTCGAATAAATGGAATAGATTAGCATCACAAATCACAGGAAACTGACAGTAGCCAACTTACACTGAATAATACGGATAATTCTTAATCCTCATTCTTGAGGAAGGCTGAATAAGTCAATACAATTATGTACTGAAAACGTACTCACTCTACGAATACTGCTCAGAAGGCTCTATTCCAAAGAACCGAAAATTCTTTGTCATTTTAGGTATCTTGTTTTACTAGCAAATTCGTTTTATTGTTATAATCAACTGTAAATTTTTGCTTTATGGCGAATAAAATTCAATTCTGTCGTGGGTTAAATCTTTCCATAAAATAAGAAATAACAATAACTTCAGTTGGAGGCTATGAGGAAGGTTATATAGACAGAATTAAAAAAAACTACGTCATCATGATTAGCCACAGCCATCTTGATTACCACAGCCACTCCAAACTTTTTATTACCAAAACCTTTCACCGCTTCTTAGCTTATTATACTACTATACTAATTTTACTGATAAATGCAATTTAAAACAAGAAACAACCAACTACAAAGTGAGATAAACGAAAAGAAAAACCGTTTCAATAGACTTTTTTAACACTTTGTAAGCTTTAAGCGCTTATATCTCTGATTGACGTTGCCCCATCGAATATTGCTTCAGAACATTTTTTGTAGAGAATTTAGTAAGCATTCGAATGGTTTCCTTCCACTTACCACGATTTCCCAACTGTTATCGAGATATTTACGAAAAATGTATAAAGATCCGAAAACTTTTCATGTCTATTAATAAAAAAAAAATGTTTTCGCATACTTCCTTAACTCCAAATATAACTAAAATTTAAATATATCGGGTGGAATTAATTTCCAAGATGCAGAAAATATTTCAACTAAACCCCGCGATTCTAAGTACCCACAAAAAAATAATGACTTACAAAAACATTGATTCCTCTTTTCTCAGTAACGGTTAGAGATATCGCCTTGAAAATGGTTTCATTCGTTTTCCTATGTTAAGAAACATATAAAACAAGTACCTGCAAGCATATAAACTCAAAAACGTAAGCGTTACGAATTTTTTTGCGCGAATTTCGCCACAAACACTATCTTTCAGTAGGCGGATTCTGCTGGCTAACGAACTTGACCTTACAAATCAGACGAAAGATTTTTGTACCAAATTTCATCAAAATCGGACCATTTTTGAGCTTGCTAGAGCGCGAACAGACAAGCATATATATAAATATATATATGTACATATATATATATATATATATATATATATATATATATATATATATATACAAATTTTAGCCACCTATATTTTCGTGATCCATAGGGTCTGAAACGAGAATGTTTCTATTCGGCTCGTCCGGATCGCGTCATGAGGTCAACCTCATAAGCGGGTTCTCCCTATGGAGATAGGGATTAACCGTATTAACTTTGTACTATGTTTGAATTGAATTCTTCTGCCAAACGTTTGTTCGCGAAACTCATCAAGATCAACAGATGAATGTGTGAAGCTTTCTGTATCTATTACGTAGTGTAGTGCCACGCATACACAAAAATCTGGAGGGAAATTAATTACAATATTAATAATTAAACCAGCTGGTCATAAAAGCAAAAGAGCAAATTTCTATTTTATTTATCTATATAGGTTAGTTGAAGCAAATTATTCAGAAATGCACTCGACCCTACCAAATTCTGAGGAATGTGCTTAGTTATGCAGCTTCTGTGTGACGTACTTTTATTGCTTGTTATTTCTTAAATTGTTTATAGTAGAGAAATTTATTTGCCAGTAAAAGTTTTTAGAAATTGGTGTTATGCACGAAAAGTGAACTTAAAAATCTCTCTCTCGATCTGTGTCGTTATATATATATATATATATATATATATATATATATATATATATATATATATATGTATTCTTTGAAAATTTGATCAAGTATCTTGAAATTTATCAAGTTTCCTTGATTTAAAAAATAGGGTTTAAATAAAATTTTGGAATTTTTCATAATTAAGACATTTATTTTTTTTCAGGTTCCTAAATCGTCATACCCGAGTGTATTAAGATATGTTCTTGACTTCATTGGTTTTTCTGACAAAACATCCTGTCCATTAGAAAACAAAAATCAAAATGGTACGATTTATACGACAGAAAGTAGTATTGGAAGTATTTCCCCTGGAAGTAGGATTCCTATAATGGCACAAAATAACATAAACCAAAACGTACCGAAAAACAATTTAGTTGGAAATAAAATAATGAAAAATTTGTTGGCTATAACGTCCATTCCTATGATTTTTGCGTCCCATGAGCCCGATCAATTACGAAGTCTCAATGCTAAACCAAAAAATATAGGTCAATGCAGTGTAAATTTTTTTTCGAGAAACAACACAATTTCTCCAGTCATCAAAAATCAGAAAACATTACTTCAAGTCACAAACGGCATTACAAAGAATTATTTAAACATATCTGAACCTACTAACATAAGCTATAAAAATTCTAAAAGTAACGCATTATGCCTAAGTGAAAATGAAAAACATATTTTGAGTACATCAAAGAGCGTCATAAACAATGTTGAACCGAATGTCGTACCAATTTTGTATGAGATACCGACAAGAAAATCACATTTGACAGGAGAGGACTTGGCAAACATTGTAGATTTGAATTTGGCTTTGATTGGGAACTTCAGCAGGAATACAATGAAACCCACTGACGTTGTGATGCGATACTTCGAACGGCTTAAGAAACAGTACGTCAGAAAAAGATTGTATAAGCCTTCTCTAGACTTGTCGAAACCAACGAAACACATTCTAGAGGTACACAGAATCACAAATGAACCGTTTATTGCAGAAAGACCGAAGTTCAAAATGTTAAAATTTAACACAACAGAGAGATGCGATGACATCAATGGAATATCAGAGGTATTTATGAGACCATAATATAGTCATATCATAATGAACTAATAATTGTTAAGGCCTTTAAGTATGCGATTTATGCAAGAATTCAATGGACTTTAACCAATTTAAAACAATAATAATAATAATAATTGATTTTGTAGCGGATGGTTGTCGCTACTAAAGGTAGGCTAGGAAGGGTTGGAGGGATGTGTCGGGAGAAGGTAGCCAGGTAAGTACTGTGTCCCGGTAAGGGCGCTTCCTTGAACCTGGGGGATACCGACTAGGTACTAGGCCTTAGCTGTTCCACTGAGTCGGGGAGAAGGTGTTCGGTACTGAGCCGTAGCCGTTCCTCGAAGCAGGAGTGAGATGGGTAAGGAAGTAAATAAATAAGCCAGGTATTGACTAGAGGTGGGGGAAGTAGGAGTCGGGAGTGTAATGACTGGAGGCTGGCTTGACCACTGGGGACATCGAGACGGCGGCTTCGTGCTTTGTCCAGCGAGAGATCGAGAGAGAGGTCGAGCAGGTAGTTAGGTTCTTGATCCTGAGTGCATGGGGAGGCTGGTCCTGAGAGAGCTTGAGTGTCCTGAGAGAGCTTGAGTGTCCTGAGAGAGCTGGAGTGTCCTGGAGAGAGCGCCGGATCGGAATGTGTTCTGGCCAGCAGGAACGCCCCTAGTCATAGGCCAAGGTCGGGGCGCCTCGGTCGAAGTCGGGGAAGCTCGGCTGAGCGCTCGTTCCTATTGGCTATTGCTGGATGCTTCTCATTGGTCGCCAGTGGTCACCTGTCCAGTCATTACATCTCCACAATTTGTTTATTAATGACATGGTTTCTACGGTATTTATATTTTCTGCTATCGGTATTTGAAATGTAAGGGAAATATATTTGAACCGTATGATTAAGAGTATAATTCTTTTGACTTACTTAATTTCATATAAAATTTTATGATTTCCTAATTCTTTTTAAGTCTTTATTGTTAAAATGCTGTACTAAGTCTATTCTAATGTGATAAAATGATATAAACTGAAAACACACGTTTAAATGATATTCTTACAAAAAAATCCTATGGGTTATATATTTCACTGTGCCCAATATTTTTATATACTATCTTAAATATAATCCATTATTAAATGTACTTGGTGGTAATAACATAAATAAGAGGCCCCTGGTGGTTTAGAAGCTTACGCCTTAGATTATCATGCAGGAGATGGGGATTCGAGTCCCATCTTCAGCAAATATTTTTCTCATTTCAAGGCCTTTGAGAATATTACCAGCTGCACTATGAATATTTAGGAAGGATGGTAACCAGTAGATATCTCGCCGTTAATGTCCTAAATGCCGAGACAAAAAAAAAAAAAAAAAACTTTTTAATTTTGAATGCCAAAAACTATCCTTGGTCTGCTCAACCTCCATGTTACATTTGTTTAATCTCTGTTTTTTAATGGTCTTATTCCTGGTGTTCTGAGCTGGAAGGTGACTCTTGATCTTGATTAGGTCTGTAGTAGTGTACTAGTCTCCAATTTTTTCTATTCTACATTCTTCCATTCTGTCACTGTGGCTCAAGGATTTTAATCTCCTTCTTACTTGCATTTTTATCTTTTTTGTCAATTTATCTTATTTTTCCTTGAAAGAAAAACTATTATTGTGTCACTATAGAGTTCCGGAAAGCATATTGCCAAGAAGCTGCAAAAATATCAATAATTGACCATGGAGTTGAAAGATCTCTACAAATTAAACTTCGCGAGAGTTACTGCAGTTATCATCTCGACCGATCAAGATTATCATATCCGATGCAAGATCACTATCATATCTTCACTTCTTTATATGTTTTGCTTCGGCATCTTTGACGCATCCTTCGCGCAAAATAAATATTCGTAAAATATAAATATACATTTTTATTTATGAAAAATCTACCTGAGGCCGAATTGTCCGTTCTTACACAGATTCCTTGCCAATTAATCTACTGATTCATTTCGCAGCATAAAGCTAAATTATCGAATGGCTTCAGACGGACGATATAGCTTCATATTGATCTAAAATTAAGCAATGTTAGGTGCCCATAAGTGATTTAAAAATAATTAGTTGTCGCCAGCCTGTTTATTAAATGTTTCCAAATAAAGGATTGAAATTATGGCACTTACTCTGTATACTCGACTGTTTTCGTAAATCCTTAGTGCTTCTTGCCAACTTCAAATCACATATCTTTATATAATATAAGGTGGAATAATTGAAATTACAATAAGTTGAGGGAAAAAATCTAGGAGAGAATAAAACACATACATCAAGGGCAACGAAAATAATGAAAACCGTACATCAATACTGAAGAACATTTGGTAGAGCTCGAGGAAAACTTTTCTCAATAAAGGTGAAAGATAACTTGTGCAAAAGCAATAGAAATGACAAACGAGGCCATTTTTTTTTAACGAACTGTATGGTGAAGGCGCTAGAGAGAGACAGAAATTTTTTCGACCTTCCCTGAGGGAGTCGGTTGGTACACGGGAAACATTACATTTTAGTACACAAGAGTTGTAGGGGCTATTAAGGTTGAACTTATAAAAGAAATTTGGAGAACGTTTTCATCGAATCTACCTACAACGCAGCAAAACTCAACTTTAAAAATCTCTCTCCATATATACGAGTATATATATCCGCTAACGGCAGATCTCTGAAATTAAAGAAGGCTGGATGAATTGGACACGGTTATGACACAAAATGACAAACAAGTCACGAAACGTTTAAACAAATTTGAAACATTAATTAATGACTTCGCATAGGCCACAGGCTGTTGGCATGTAGCCACTTTATTGCAAAAGAACAACAACCGCTATGCTCCCTAGTTTTAAATATATGTCACGTTATAGAGGAGTGCCCGTAAGATGAAACATTTATCAGGCAACTAAATATAGCAAGGAATGTAAAAGAGGCTTTTAGAAATTGCCATAAAACTATGGTAAAAATAATCCAATCACGAATAATCTTAGATCTTTAAAAGGCTATAAATAATCATAAATATAATTTGTATATCTTATGACACTAATAATTGTGTAACTAAAAATTTTTAGTTACACAATTATTAGTGTCATAAGATAGGTAAGATGTGTATATCAAGTGGATAATAGTTGTTTATAAAAGACAAACCATGAAGAGCCGACGGCTATAGCCGCGTTGAATGAACCGGTTCCCGTAGATCACCAACCTTCAGGAACTTCGGGCGTGGCAAGTACCTGAATGGGTGACCGACCAGGTGCTGTTGGCATTATAAAAGGGTGGCAACCAGTATATAGCCCAGCGTTAACAGCACAATAGTTAATACGCCGTGAGACGCAAAAAAAAAAATAAATAAATAAAATACCCATGAAGAGGTAAACTAGAAAATAAGGCCTGATGTTTAATCAATGTTCGGTTACCATACACAGTTCAATTTGATTAGCTCATGAAAATATTCCATCGGTACATTTTTTATCATTGTATAACAATCCCGCAAGACCTGAGGGCAAAGTTTCAATTTTTCACACTCAGCTGGTATTGAAAATTAATTATTGATTGTGTGATGTATATTACATAAGTTGCAAACAAAACTCCCCATTTTGTCATGAGGTACTTGAGTGTAATCCTCAATACTATTGATTTTCTTCATAATATACCATCTATTTTCTTGATTTTCTGTTTCCTGTTACATTATTTTTAACAAGTAATATTTTACTGCATTTTCCTTGTTCTTTAGGGAGAAAACCCGCTTACGAGACATCCGGAAGTGCCGACTACAAAATGTCACTTTTCACAATGTATATATTTTGTATATGTATTTTTTTTTTTTAATATCTCGGAAACGATGGAAATTCGTGGTATGTGGAATAACTCTGTTCGAAATCTTATTACTAAATGCTCTATGACAATGATTCTAAACCATCTCAGTGAGATAAAGAAGTCCTTCAATCTTCGAATATATTGGTATTGGTCATTCGGACGGTTCTTTCTGCTCGTTTTTATCAGTTTTAATTGGTCGTTTTTAAAAATTAAATTTGACAGTAAAGTTCTATTCCTGTAGTGTTGAATTAGAGCCTTCTTTGAAGAATGAGCGAAAAGGTGGTTTGAGTAATTTCCGCTTCTGTGTAAGTTGGGCAGAGTCAGTTTCCTGTGCCTTTTGACGCCTAAAATATCGCTTTTCTTCAAGATGTTGTTCAAAAAGGTCCTGTCATATCCACGAAATATAAGAAGAAAAAAAAACTAGGGATAGGAACGGAAATTCGCGACTCGGTCCTTTTTTAAATGCACAATGTTGATTTTTTAATATATTTTAACAAAATATATTATTAAATAGGCAGGATTGCACGAACTGTGCCACAAACCATTACGTATGCATTTAAAAACTTTGTCTAGATGAAAAATGTTATAAAAATAGTGGAATTAATTGTAAAATAAAATATCAATCGTAATTGGGCAGCACATTTTATTTGTTTGTAATAAAGTTTCTCTCTCTCTCTCTCTCTCTCTCTCTCTCTCTCTCTCTCTCTCTCTCTCTCTCTCTCTCTCTCTCTCTCTCTCTCTCTCTCTCTCTCTCTCTCTCTAATTTGCCTAAACAATTTATCTTCCTAACTTAACGGAAAAATATTGTGAATTTCTATTTTGTGAGGCTAAGCCCCCAAGCCCACCCCTTTAGCCGCCACTGGATTTGAGAACAATGCCTGCAACAGAGATCGTGCATAATCTTGCTATTTCTATTTTGTGAGGCTAAGCCCCCAAGCCCACCCCTCTAGCTGCCACTGGATTTGAGAACAATGCCTGGAACAGAGATCGTGCATAATCTTGCTATTTCTATTTTGTGAGGCTAAGCCCCCAAACCCACCCCTTTAGCCGCCACTGGATTTGAGAACAATGCCTGGAACAGAGATCGTGCATAATCTTGCTATTTCTATTTTGTGAGGCTAAGCCCCCAAGCCCACCCCTTTAGCCGCCACTGGATTTGAGAACAATGCCTGCAACAGAGATCGTGCATAATCTTGCTATTTCTATTTTGTGAGGCTAAGCCCCCAAGCCCACCCCTTTAGCCGCCACTGGATTTGAGAACAATGCCTGGAACAGAGATCGTCCATAATCTTGCTATTTCTATTTTGTGAGGCTAAGCCCCCAAACCCACCCCTTTAGCCGCCACTGGATTTGAGAACAATGCCTGGAACAGAGATCGTGCATAATCTTGCTATTTCTATTTTGTGAGGCTAAGCCCCCAAGCCCACCCCTTTAGCCGCCACTGGATTTGAGAACAATGCCTGGAACAGAGATCGTGCATAATCTTGCTATTTCTATTTTGTGAGGCTAAGCCCCCAAGCCCACCCCTTTAGCCGCCACTGGAGTTGAGAACAATGCCTGGAACAGAGACAGTCCATAATCTTGCTATTTCTTGACAACGAAAGATATTGCAGTAACTATTAATTATGCTACTCACAGTTTAAATGTTTTAGGTATCAAATCACTGCGATAAGCATAAAAAGAGAAAAGTATGCCGAAATGCCTCAAATAATCAGAATACCAAAGGAAAATTATCTGCATTTCCAAAAAGAAATAAAAGGACTGCCAGGAAGTCGTACGTTGACTTCAATTTAAGGTTATGTATTTAGAAATAATAGTTGGGAATATGTTTGAGATATGAGATATCACACTAAAAATATGATAAACTGTAAGAATATTTTCACTAAGTAAAGAGGTAAATTATTTTTTTATTTAAATTTTAATGCCCACGTAAACGTAAAACAATTTTTGAATGAAGTAAAAGTCAACTTAGTTATATTAAACTTTTCGATTAAATACTCAATTTAAGAGGAATTTTAGAAAAACCGCGAAAATTCTTAAATTTCGAGGCTTTCAACTCAGTATTTTGTGTAAACATCACATTATTGATATTTATTATATAGTTATTTTAAATAAATGATACCGTTTTGTAAGTTTCACCAATTTTCTCGCAGCGAATATATAATTTGGTTGATCTAAAAACATTATATTTTAGATAATTAACTTTCTTTAATAGTTATCCTACCTTGTTTTCCTGTTTTATTTAGTTCTCTGTGAAATATCAAATGAGTATTGGTTTGTTATTCGCAGTCACTATGGTTGTTGTGATGAAATTATTGTTAACAGATTTATCGCAAATCTACTGAGCTCTCCCTCTGGAGTTAATTCCCAAAGCACTCCAATGGTTGTAAATTATTAAACAGTAGAGAAATAGACATTTCACCTTTAAAATCTCTATTATATTATTTCCACAATAAACTTAATTCTGAATGAATTATTCAAGCTCTCAAGTTTCTCTTAAGTTACATTAAAACTTGGGGGCGAGGCTAGCTCAATGGTAAAGCACTGGACTCATATGCTGGAGGCCCGGAGTTCAAATACCGAGAAGCACTAAAGATTTTTTCATCTAGTGTCTTCGTTCATGGGTTGAATTCGGCCTCCCTGACCGTCCCTAGGCCAACTCAGCGTTTAATTAATTTATTAATGGGTACATTGGTGCTAATGACTCTAGCACTCGAAGCAGAAAGGGGAAAATCAGGCGGCCGAAGCATAGTACTGATCACACTATCTCCCTAGAGCGCCTTATGGTCTTGAATCAGATACCTCTACAGTATCTGCCCCTCAGGGCCCTCGTGGGATATTACGGGACAATATATATATATATATATATATATATATATATATACATATATATATATATATATATATATATATATATATATATATATATATATATATAGTTTTACATCAAAAAACAAATTTTCTAGAATCCCATTGTTCATGTATAATTGCAGATATTGTCTCTATCCCATGAACAAGACTTCCTACGAAGAAGCTTTAGCTAGAAGCATGACGGCAGTCCGAGCTGTTCAACGAACCGAAGTTCCATTCTACAATAATATTCACTTTCAACGTGACAGGCGCTCAGCGAAGGCAGATGGGACTAGATTTCACTCTGCTAAGAATCTTAAGCAGAGCCCACACCAGAGACAAAGGATATTCCAAAGCACTGGGTATGGGCAATTAATTTATTTTTACTAATTTAAATTCAACTTCACCAGACCTATACATTGATAGTTATAGGGAATAACTTAGTGAGTTCAAATCCTCAACTTTTCTGTGGAACTGTTTACCATAGAATTAACCTAAAAAAAAAAACACGGTATTTAATGAGATGCCAAGTAACCCGCATCTTTATAAGTCGGAAATTATGAAGGCTGTGAGTTAGTGACTTCCATACACGATGTATGAGTCTTAGGAGATAATCATAGTGCACTTAGCTTATTTTGACAACTTATTCCCTGTCACAATCGATATTTCCGGTTTTATTTAACGGCAAATATAAATACATACTCCAAAAGAGTAAATGAATGTCTCAAGTATGTCCGTTCCAATATAATTTAGAAACTCCCTGACGCACTGAAAACTTGCAAGTATTTTATCAACACAAAACTTTTTTATTGTTTTTTAACAAGAAATTAGAGAAAATAAACTATTACGTACAAGTATTTAATTAACAAAAAACTTTTTTATTGCTTTTTAACAAGAAATTAGAGAAAATAAACTATTACGTACAAGTATTTAATTAACACAAAACTTTTTTATTGCTTTTTAACAAGAAATTAGAGAAAAAACTATTACGTACAAGTATTTAATTAACACAAAACTTTTTTATTGCTTTTTAACAAGAAATTAGAGAAAATAAACTATTACGTACAAGTATTTAATTAACACAAAACTTTTTTATTGCTTTTTAACAAGGAACTAGAGAAAAAAAACCTATTTTTATATAACCTCTTAATAAACATCTGGGCAATAATTCTACTACTTTCCACAATACATACACGCGTCTCTGCGTGTATCTTGTTTTCCTTTATTCTTAACAAAACTAAATCAGAAATAAACACCTGTAGATCTCTATTTGAGTACGTTTGATGGACTCCTTTGTACCATGACGTAACCTTAAGTGACTGTAAGTGTTAAAGGAATGCAAGAGAATATGGACAAAGATAAAATTGAGATTATATATCTAATTAATTTATCTTTTTAGCACATTATGGGAGAAAGATTTGTTGTTATAGCAAAATGCTCGAAAATCGTTCTTTTCTTTGTTAATAATAATTTGTCTTCACATCTACGTAATGAACATCCCCGTTAATTAATGAATAATTTATGTTTTTATCTTTTAATGTATGTTTAAGGCGAACTCTGGCAAATAAAAACTCAAGAAATGAGTTTGATGATGCTAAGAATTAGACGTGGCTTCTTGTGTCAGCGTGGCTTGTTTATCAACTTGGACAGTCCCATTGAGGTTGAAGTCCAAGAACAAGAAAATGTATAATAATGATATATTTTTTTAATAAAAATAAGTACAAATAATATAATTTTATTATTATTCATTAAATGACCCTTAGCTCAAATATATATAACTGGCGAATAAGGCGGAAGGTCAATAAAATATCGCCACTCACTTTTACACTTTTGATTTATCTTCCCTACATGTTTCGCACCCTTTTTGCTCTTCAGGGGAACACTCTTAAACATTAAATTCGGCCTCAACCTGAGGAGAGGAACCTTCCACTAGCAGGGCCTCGTCTAGCCTGGTCATTGACTGAACGAATCCAATATGGTGTCAAATAGTCAGCTGATCGCAGAGTTGGGCAAACGTTAGCGCGCGCTAAAAGCTGATACCTCTCCGCTAATTTAGCGGAACTGTAGAAAGCCAGAGCTAATAATTAGCGGTTAGCGGCGGCAGTGCGCTAACCGCTAATCTATTTATGAAATATCGTAATTGCTGAAAGCTTAAGCTATAGTTACAACATTTTGTCATCTCAAAGCTCACTTCCGGTCTTCTCTGAGCACCCTATCTCCTGTTCCACTTCCGCTTCAATCTACAGGATTTCCGATCACATGAATGTCAATTTCGGTTACTTCCGGTCGACTCATGCCTATCACTGGGTAACTCCCGTTCGATCCGGCTCACTTCCGGTCACTCACAGACAATGGCACACTCTGACACTCTAGGTTACTTCCGGTCCTATATTCATCCCTGGGTCATTTCCGGAAGTACCCCAGGGCCTTCCAGGCACTCATGATAGACCGGAGGTGAACCGGCAGTGACCCGGAAGTAATTGTAAGCAACCGGAAGTGGTCCGAAGTTGTCAAGATTCATCCGGAAACTGTCCAGGAGTAATTCTGGTGACCCAGAAGCCATTTTGAGAACCCGGAAGTGAAACCGGAAGTGGTCTAAAGTTGTCCAGATTCATCCGGAAACTTCCAGGAGTAATTATAGTGACCCGGAAGCCATTTTGAGAACCCGGAAGGGAAACCGGAAGTGGCCAAAAGGTTTTCAAATTCGCCCGAAAATGCCCCAGGGATTTTCAAAATGGCTTCCGGGTCACCAAAATTACTCCTGGATAGTTTCCGGATGAATCTGGACAGCTTTTGGCCATTTCCGGTTTCACTTCTGTTTTCTCAAAATGGCTTCCGGGTCACCAAAATTACTCATGGACAGTTTCCGGATGTATCTGAACAACTTTTGGCCACTTCCGGTTTCACTTCCGGGTTCCCAAAATGGCTTCCGGGTCACCAAAATTACTCCTGGACAGTTTCCGGATGAATCTGGACAACTTCGGACCACTTCCGGTTGCTTACAATTACTTCCGGGTCACTGCCGGTTCACCTCCGGTCTTTCATGAGTGCCTGGAAGGCCCTGGGGTACTTCCGGAAATTACCCAGGGATGAATATAGGACCGGAAGTAACCTAGATTAAAGAGTGTCCGAGTGTGCCATTGTCTGTGAGTGACCGGAAGTAAGCCAGATCGAACAGGAGTTACCCAGTGATAGGCATGCGTCGACCGGAAGTAACCGAAATTGACATTCGTGTGATCGGAAATCCTGTAGATTGAAGCGGAAGTGGAACAGGAGAGAGGATGCTCAGAGCAGACCGGAAGTGAGCTTTGAGATGACAAAATGTTGTAACTATAGCTTAAGCTTTCAGCAATTACCATATTTCATAAATAGATTAGCGCTGGCTTTCTACAGTTCCGCTAAATTAGCGGAGAGGTATCAGCTTTTAGCGCGCGCTAACGTTTGCCCAACTCTGGCTGATCGATAATCGATCCGATCTTACCTGGAAGGGTCGGTCAACACTAGAAAGGGTCCCGCTAGTTACAAGGTCTTGGAATCTAGGAAATCTATATTTCTAACTATAAATTGTTTTGTTATTTTACCAAACCAGTTTTATTGTAAAATACATTATCCAACTATAAGCAATTAAGAAATAACAAGGAATAAAAACAGAAAAAAAAAACCGTTCGAATAAACGAAATCAATTACTTTAATGTTTTAAGCACTTATTTCTCCGATTGACATCGCCTAATTAAAACTTTCGTCAGAACATTCTTTGTTGAGCATTTAGTAAGCTTTCGAATGGTAACCTTTCGCTTCCCAAGATTTTCAACCGTTTTCGAGATATTAAGAAATTATACGAAGTTCCCAAAACCTTTCATTATTTCTAGCAATAGAAAATTGGTCTCATTTTACCTATCCGGTTTTACCCACAAATACATTTTCCTAACATAAGAAATTACAAAAATAAAAAGCAATAAAAAACCAAGGGAAAGAGACAAAAATTACAAAAAGAACGACAAAAACCCGTTCATAAGAACAAAGCAGACGTATTTGAAGTTTTAAGCACTTATTTCTCCGATTGACATAACCTAATCAAAAATAGTTTTTAGAATCATTTTTGTAGAGAATTTAGTAAGCTTTCAAATAGTTTCTATCCACTTACCACGATTTCCCAAACGTGTTCGAGATATTAATGAAAGTATACGAAGTTCCCAAAACTTTTCATGTCTGTTTATAAAATATTTTATTCTAGCCCTTCCTTACTCCAAACGTAACATAACTTTTAACATATTAGTTTTAATGAAAGTAGAACATGCAGATATTGTTTCAACTGAATCCCGTGATTCTAAGTACCCAAACCAAAAACAGTATTCAAAAACTATTTTTCCAATTTTCTCGAAAACGGTTAAAGCCATCGCCTTGAAATTGGTTTCATTCGTTTTCCTAGCCCAAGAAGCCTATAAAAACAGAACTTATAAGCTTATGAACTCAAACGTAAGCCTTACGATTTTTTCTGCGCGAATTTCGCTCCAAACGCCATCTTCCAGTGGGCGGATTTTGCTGGTTAACGAACTTGACCTTTCATATTGGACGACTGATTTTTGTACCAAATTTCATCAAAATCGGACCATCAGGGAAGCCAGAAACGAGCGAACAGACAAATATATATATATATATATATATATATATATATATATATAAATAAATAAATATATACATATATATATATATATATATATATATATATATAAATATATACATATATATATATATATATATATATATATATATATATATATATATATACAAATTTGAACCACCGTTATTTTCGTTCTCTAGGGGTTCTGAAACGCGAAATTTTCTTGTCGGCACTTCCGGATTGTTTCATTGTATCAACCTTATAAGCGGGGTTCCTCCCTATGGGGGAGGGAGGAACCGCGCTAAAAATAATCAGCTTAAATTATGTTATGTACATGTTGATCGAAAATATTTAAAAATTTGTTGTTGTCTTTCTAACAGATAAACGTTGTATCAATGACTATAATTATCGGAAGGGAGGAAAAATGCTAAGAATTAAGAACTTTCAAAAGGAAAAGTTATAAAAACTTCAGGTAGTAATAATAATTCTCGTAGACTTCCACAATCCAAGATATTTAATGTTTTAAAGTGTTGAGCATATGAACGTGTCAAATTGGTAGCAACTGACCTTTCGTCAGGCATTCTGTCGGCTTCCTCAGGGTTCCTTCTGAGAATGAAAATATAGTTTAGTCCAGGTTCTATTTATATCTGGTCGGGGTAGTAGTCGTTCTTTCCAGGCCCCTAATTGGTCGATTCCTCCAGCATCGTCGGATTCCTTGTAGCCAATTACATTCTTTCTTGGGATGACGGGCGCCCATAATTTGCTTAGTCTGTAGCCACCTTCACTATTGAAGTTCTGAGGGTATTTAACAATTTCTACCGCTTCTCGGACGATTCTTTCCCGAGTGTGGATGCCTTTACCATGACGTTTGTTTTGTCAAACTCTATGCAGTGATTTGTGTTAAAGAAATATTCTGCAATCGCTGATCCATGTGTCAATGTTCTTGATACTTTTTATTTGTACTTTAAGTCTTGTAGAAACCAATCTTCCAGTCTGTTCTATATATTTCTTTCCACGTGGTATGCTTCATATATCCGGGGCCATCAGCCTAAGATCATCTTTGTAGTTCGGGAGAAGGTGGCTGATCTTCGTATTGGTAGTGTATATACGTAGTTGTAATTTGATATTTTTTCAATAATTTAGTGATTCTATCTGTTAAATCTTTTCCTGAGAAGAATTTCTCCATCGGTCAGCCATGTCAAAAGGTGATCGTTTGTGTGCTTGTCCTAATATTTTTCTTCTTTTATGGTGTGTCAAGCACTTGGGTTATTATATTTTTTTCCAATTTATTGAAACTCTTCACATCTGTGGCGATAAGAGGTTTACATATAATAGAATTTTACCTAAATAGACGATTGAGATTAAAATGTTACATATTGAAATGATATAGCAATAAATATGATAGAATTTTACAATGGTAGATGATACAGCTTTACATATGATAATGTTTTACTAATGGATCATGATTCATATATTTAACCCTCCGTTAGTGGCGCGCACCTGAGAGGTGCATAATTTTTTTAATTTTCGGAGCTCGGTTGGCAGCCGTGTTTTGGCGTGCTCTCCGCTTTAGTATCTTCCGGATTTCCGTTTTTTCCACCGGCAAGTCGCATTGACGCCTTTTTGTGAGCTTTTCATTGTGAGTGGCTGCCCTCGTCACCTCTCAGGTGCCGCGCCGCAACTCACAGATATGAGATATTTTCACTTTTCGTTCTCTATTTTACTATGCTGTCATCTATGAGTATGTGAGTGAGTTTATTCGATCTTAGAATAAATGAGAGGAGTGAAAATTGGTCTTCAACTGCTAGGTACAGCGCCACTATTCCTGTGATTTCCTACACTTTTTTACATGAATATCATGTAGGATAAGATTTAAGATTGTCTCGTATAAACATTTTAGCAACACAGGATCACAGGACGTTGTTATTATTTCATATTCATGTGTTTTATATTTATATTTTATATACATATCTTATATTTTTTTTTGACATATTTCATATTTTATATATTTAGACAAGTTTCATGTCTATAGGATACCGTGGTATATAATAAATGTTATATATTTTAACATGAAGTGTAGTATGATTCTACGAACAGTACCTAGTAATATTGTAGTCATGAAACATGTTCCTTTTTTTTTTTAAAGAATGAGAAATTTGCCGCTTATTCTGATAACAGCAGAGTGTTTTTAAGTATGACCGGGTTTAGACGTAAAAACTCCTGTACATAGATTGATTATTTAATTTCATATTTTATATTAATATTTTATTTCATACCGAACATGATATGATTTTGTTTATCATATCATGTTCGATATGATAACGGATAATCATCATATTATTTATGTCCACCGCAAAAACAAAAGTGTTGTTTTGTTACCAAGGCGGCAGTTATTTACTATTTCTCTGAAATAGCAATGTAATCACGTTGCTGAGGACATTTTCCCGCGCGAAATAGGGTTTGCACCTGTGAGGTGTAGCGCCACTATGGATCTCCCAAAAAGTGGCGCCACTACTGAAAGGTTAAAACATAACCTTAAATGATTAAATATTTACAATGATAACATGATCATCACAATGATGATATTATATATTTGCAATGTGAACAATGGGGTCAGAAGTCGTTTAATAACTCAAATGGAAAGATAGACGTTGGAGCCGCCATCAACAGGAGCCAAGCCATCCCAACCGATAACTTAAGCCCTCCTTATCTCACGGAGCCGAATGGTATTGCCATATTATTCAATTAAACTGGATATATGGAGAGTTCAGATCCTTTGTTACCATATGAAGATGTCAGTCACGTAATACTTTATATGATTTTAGAAGTTTTTAAAATTATCTGGAATTACATAATAATGGTAACGGAGTACTATGGCTGAGTCTTGGTAAAGTATTTTTCAATATCTTTGATAAGAATGGATATTTTGCCAAACATACTTGAAAAACAACTGATCTAGGCTACAGGAGAGCATGATGCGTTTGTTATTAATTGGATGATTCTAGATGATATATATATATATATATATATATATATATATATATATATATATATATATATATATGTATTTCTTTACTTGTTTTAATTATATATTTATCACTGTGTACTTGTGTTTATTTTAATTTGTTGTGTGTGCATGTTGTGTTTGTGTATATGTGATTTGGGACTGTATGGTGGATTTGTTTTATGTATTTTGTATTGGACCACGTAGATACCTCCAGAGGAGCTCTGGTCTAGTGGATGAGGTTATATGAGTTAGACCAGGTTTGGCTGTATCTGTTTTATTTCTTTATTTTATTTATTTGTTGTTTTTTTTATATTAGTAAAATGGTATTGTTAATTTGATTATTATTATTATTTTATGATTATCATTGTTAAGTATTGTTAAATTTTATTTATATTTATTATTATTATTTATTATGTTGTATTTTATGATATTAGTTGTCTTGATCATTTATTTATGTCTTACAGTAACCAGGCTTGTTTTGTTACCAAGCCTGAATAACGAGGGTGAAGGAGACACCCAATTGTAAATCGACTTGTTTGGCATTATATTTTTATGTGATAAAAAAAAAATAAATAAATAAAAATAAATATTTAGGAATGATAGTGATAAATATTCTGTTTTTCTGCCCAATCATGATAATAAGTCAATTAGGTTTTAGGGTTCACGTAAAATACGCCCATCCTTGTTTAACTCCTTGTTTAAGTTTTCATAGCAAGGGAAATCCTCCTTCTCTTAAAAAAAATAGGCATGTAATATTTAATGCTAATAAATATTAAATGTATAATGAAATTATAATTATTAATTATTAATGATATTTAATGTTTAATGGGTATTATTAATTCACCCGATAAATTGTGGATAACACTATGGGTTGTTAATATTTTATTTGTTCCCTGCAAATCCTTAAGTACTGAGCCGATGAGGCACCAAAGAGGACGGGATTTACTAGAAGTATTAATAAATATTACAGACTGATGTGGTTTTGTATTATTTATTTCTGTCCTCCCTTGGAATATAAAATGAACTGGGATGGAAGTAAAATAATGTATTTATTTATTGCCCTTAAGAATCAACAATGGAGTAATTTACTCTTGTTGTTGTTCTTAATATCTTCTTAGAATAAAGATCCTATCAAGTAGATATTAACAATTAAATGAAACGCACTATAACAAAAAAATTTGTTTTGTACTACATGCCTTCATAAAAACGGTTTAGGTCCAGAAAGTTATTATTATATTTCTATACAATTCTTTTTATTTCCCTGGCGTATTTCACAAAAAAGTAATGTGTGTTAATTTTGACTGTCCAACACAACAATTTTTCTATATAAATAACATAAAACAGATGACATATCTGGTGTCGTAAAAAATGAATACATTCAATTTATTTATTTTTATGATTAAAACAGTGAGCTTCTGTAAAAAATAAGCGTTTCGAATAGTTCACAAGACCTTCTAAGTATTTTTTATTTCACATTTCGCTTTTGACCATTTGTGTTTGTCCTCCTGTGGTAACCATTCTACCATGTACATTCAGCTCTAGTGGCGCTAATGGTCACTGAGCACCTTTTATAAGTTTCGAAGTAATTCTTTTTCGTTTTTATTCAAATTTAAAGCGAGACTGGAATCATTAATATCAATTTCATCAAGACTAATTTTAATTTATTTCAAAGGAGATCGCACAAATAAGCATTAAATTATTATTTATTTATTAGTTTCTCCCTAAATTTCCAATTAAGTTGCAGGATAATCTCAGTTCTGAGGATACCGTTAGAAAGGTAATTAAATTTCAAAACTTTTGTGAGATTCAGAAGCTTTAGGAGAAGTAGTAATTCTCGAAAATTTGTCACTGCCTAGTAATTTTTATTGATATCAACTTTTTGAAGACTTATTGCTGTTTGAAAAATACATTGTGAACAAAAAAAATGTATAAGCCTTAAAGAAATCTTAATGCTGGTTTTAAAAAAGTAATGTAACATTGAAAAATAACATGCACGAGCATAGAGAATTGGTTTTTTTCCAAATAACATTTAGAACGGCGTATGTCTGCAATAAAGACAGATAAATCATGCGTTTGGCATAATTTAACTAAATTTTTGGTCAAGTTCTAATTGAGCATTTTTGTCTACTTCTAATACGCTATCTACGGTATGATACTGCCTGTGGCGTATTAAAGATAGACTAAACAGCGCGGAGTCAAACTTTGGGAAAATTATGCACATTTTAATGTAATGCCTTCTTTGAATGAATTTCAAGCACTAACGACACTTCCCGGCGTTGTGTGAGAGCCTAAGGTTGTTACTTCGATTCTCGCTAAATTCGAAGGCCAAAGAAGGTAATTTATTAATGGGCGCTGAAATTAATATTAATAATGAACAATGGCTCACGGAAATCTTAATGAAACAAGTTGATTTTATTATTTTTTAATAGAGTATAGCAAAGGTTCCCTGTGGAGAGAAAAATTTAATTTTACATACTCAAAGGTTAAGCATAGAAGGAAAACGTAAAAGCATTTTTAGGGCGGAGGTTATATTTCAAGATTAGGGCTTATCTCTTTTCTGTAGGAAATCGGTGGGAATGGTTTAAGCCGGTTGGCGCGTATCGTAAATTAGAGGGTGCGATATATCTTGGGCGTAAGGTGGACGTGCAGGAGTTAAAGATGATCTACCGTGTTACATAGCAAGCCCCTACTAACATACAGCTATTTCCTACCTTTATTTTCACAAACCCTTTACAACATACTACATACTACACACACAGAACCTTATACTAAATAGGTTCTATCTGCCAGCACAAAGGAAAATCCTTGAATTAGAATGTTTTTTCTGGAATACTTCCCTAACTCAATATGTAACTAAAATGTTAATACCTTAGTTTGGTATATTATATTATACTTTTTTATATATTATATTGTACTTTTTTATATTATATATATATATATATATATATATATATATATATATATATATATATATATATATACACACATTTAATCACTTTCCATTTTAAAATAATTTTCAATCACTAAAATATTCTGGATTTTTGGCAACCTTTTATAATTCTTTTGCTAGTGGTTTCTACCGCCAACTTCTAAAAAAGAGCGAATCGCTACTGTCGCAAGCTCTGTATTCAATATAAATAAAAATAAACCTTAGTTTGGACGAATGGCAATCATCTAGACATTGTTGGGCAAAACTAATGTTAGTTAACTAAACTAACGTTAATTCATTCTAACTAAAAATAAACTCACGTTATTCAATAAGCTTCAGTTTAGTTTCAGATTCCTAAAATTATTAATCATGTGTTGGAGTATTTTCTTAATAAATATTTGTTTTTGGTTTTTTAGGCATCCGTTTTAGCACTTTCCTCCGAAGGAAAGTAGCTATTGAGGTTGGAGTTATGACGGAATTTTTGAAAAATTTCTTCAAATCTTCATCGATCCTACCTAGTAGACACCGAAAATGACCCCCGTTAAAATTTATATATATCTATATATCTATATATATATATATATATATATATATATATATATATATATATATATATGTCTGTTAACACGATAGCGGCCAGAGTTTTTGTTTTTTCGTCATGAAACTTGGTATATAGCATTCAATTAGCAAACGATTGAACGAGTTCGTTAACCACCAAAGTCGGTATACGTCGTGGGTAACTCATGAGAAAGAAGTGTTGTTAAAATGAGCTGAATCGGTCAATCGGAAAGCGGGGGTTTAATTTGTAATATATTTCAATAGAAAAGCCCGCCAGACGTAGGTTCACAAAGCCGCCGCAAGGAGCGCTTTCTACAACTAGAGTGACTGTATCCTGTTCCTGCGTGAGATCAAAATACGATAATATGAGGTTTTTTGTATTTATTGCATAGTGTAATAGGTACCATGTGTAAACATAACTCTGGAAGCAAATTAATAATTGATCAGTTACTCATTACAAATTTAAAAGAGAACTATTCATGTTTTTATTTTATTTATGTAGGATATTTTAAGCAAATTGTTCTGGAAAGCAGTCTACACTACCCAAATTCTGAGGAAAGTGTTTAGTTATGCAGCTCCTGCGTGACGGCCTTTTTAGTATGGTAATTAGTTTAATCTAAACAAAAGTGACCTTAATTTATGATTTTAGTTTAGTTTTAGTTTTTAATTCAATAATTAGTTTATTGCATACTTTGATTCTTTTTTTTTTTTTTTTTTTTTTTTTATTTATTTATGAGCGACCGTAACTAAGGCGACTCGCTCAGAACAAAAATTACATATATAATATACATACGAAAATTACATCTAATTAAATACAACTAATTAAATACGATCTTATTTTACACATTTTTGGCCAAATATACAAATTGAAATTTATATACACATCTATTTATAAGAGAATACAATATTACAATATACTTGAATATATGAAAAATCAATATTATAATAATGCATGAAGTTTATACACATAATCAATTAAGTTGGTTGAAGGAGGTTTCACACTCCTGTTAGTTTTATATTGTCAAATGTAAGATTTTAGTATAGTACGGCTGTATAGTTTTAACATTTTAAGAGAAATAAAATACATACACATATATGTGTGTATGTCCTGTTATAATTTGTTCATGTTTAATTATAATTTGTTTAGGAGGTTGGTCTTGTTGAGGTAGTTCAGTATGTTATCTATATATTTGCTTCCATCGCCGAGTAATTCAGTCATATTGTAAGGTAAGTCATAGTTTTGTCGCTGTAAACATTCAGTAAGTATGTGCTTTATAGTCAGCGGTGTGTTACACTGTGTACATGTTGGTCTGTCCTGTCTTGTCATGAGATAAGAGTGTGTCAGTCGGGAATGGCCAATTCTTAAGCGGCATAATATCACTTCGTCTCTTCTATTATCCCTTTTGCTTGAAGGCCATTCACCTACCGTCTGTTTTATTTCGCGAAGTTTGTTTTCTGTCGTCATGAGCCAAGATTTCTGCCACTTTTCTGTAATAAACCTTCTTACTTCGATTTGCAGGTCTTGTAATGTAACTTTTTCTATGTCCTGTCGGTTTTGTCTTGTAGCTGTCCGAGCCAGTACGTCAGCTTGACTGCTTTTACCTATGTCCTCATGTCCTGGGAGCCAATATATTGTGATTTCTTTATTCGTCCTGTGTATCTGTTCTAGTATGTTCATAATGATGGGATTGTCGTTGTACATGTTTTGTAGTCCATGTATTGAGCTGAGTGAGTCCGTAAATAGTGTTATCTTTTGTTTTTGTATGTCGTGTGCATTTCCCAGAGCAAGGTGAATGGCGTGCAGCTCAGCAGAATAAATACTTGTACTTTTTGGTAGTTTAAGCTGTAAGGTATTTATATCCATTACAGCTGCTGCGCCTGTGCCTTCAGCTGTCTTGGATCCGTCCGTGTAAATAAACATTGTGTCTTTATTTTTGTCAAGATATGACTTGAATATGTGTTTGTATGAATGTGTAGATGTCGGGTCGGATTTTTTGTATTTAGTCAGTCCTAGGTCTAGTTTCAAATTGTTTAGAGTCCATGGTGTGAACGTTACGGGAGGTCTGGGTAAGAGTTGTGTTTGTAGTAGGTCAGTGTCTTGTGCATAAATCATACATCTTACCAGCAGTGGGCGTTGCCTCAATGGTTTCATTTGGTATTTTCGTAACAGATCTTCGTCAATAGATTGCGGGACGCACTTACTATTTAAATATTTAGTTTTAAGGCAATATTTCAAACAATTCTGCATACGTCTGTATTCCAATGGTAATTCCCCACATTCTACATGTAGGCTATTAGAGGGGCTGGATCTGAAGGCTCCCGTTGCAATGCGTAAACCATTATTTTGTATAGAGTCTAGGATTTTAAGATTGCTGGGCTTGGCAGATGTGTACGCTACACTTCCATAATCCAGAAGAGACCTGGTATATGCCCGATAAAGTGTCAGCATTACACTTCTGTCTGCTCCCCACTTCGTGTTGCATAATATCATTAAAAGATGTAAAGATTTTTTACATTTATCAACGAGATTTTTTAGGTGGGGAACCCAGGTAAGTTTTGAGTCAAAGAGAAGTCCTAAAAATTTTATGTAGTTTGTGAAGTGTATAGGCGTATTATTTAAGTTCAATGTAATTTGTGGTATACGTCGCTTTTTTGTAAAAATTATGCTTTGTGTCTTTAGTGCAGAGAAATGTAGTCCGTAAGTAGCGCTCCAATTCTGTAGCCTATTTATCGTCCTTTGGATAGACTCTGCGGCAGTTTCTAGGTCTTTAGTTCGAATATAGATAAGCAAATCATCCACATACAGGCAATATTTGACTGGGTCAGCAATATGCTCACGGACGGTGTCCATAGCTATTTTGAATAGCGTCGTGCTTATTACACTGCCTTGGGGCACTCCGTTTTCCTGAGTGAATACATTCGAAAAAGCTGATCCCACTTTAACTCGGAAGGTTCTATTCGAAAGAAAATTTAATACAAAGTTGAAAAAATTTCCTCGAATATTCCATTCGCCTAGTTTAGTTAGAATAGCTCGGCGCCAAACTGTATCGTAAGCCTTTTCGATATCAAAAGAGACGGCTAATACAGATTCCTTAGAGATAAATGAATCCAAAATTTCTTTTTCCAAAGTAACAATGTGATCTATAGCCGAGTGATTAGGTCTGAAGCCACATTGGTACTCTGATAGAAGCTTATTTTTATCAAGGAACCATAGAAGCCGCTTATTTAATATTCTCTCAAAAACCTTAAAAGTACAGCTTGTCAAAGCTATTGGTCTGTAACTATCAGCTGATGTCGCATCTTTATTCGGTTTTTTGATTGGTATAATAATTGCTTGGTTCCACGATGATGGGTAGAGACCAGTCTCATAAGCATTATTATATAACTTTAGCAGTAGCGACATCCCACTTGGGGGAAGATTTTTCAGCATCCTATAACAGATTCCATCCTCCCCAGGTGAAGTGTCTTTTACTTGGGTCAGTACTAGTCTCAATTCTTGCATTGTTATTGGCTCGTTTAAAGGGTGAATGAATTTTGGTGTTTGTAGTAACGGGATAGTTTCTAAATTATTTTTTTGTCTACGCGAATCTGGTGATAATCTTTCATCACTTGACACATAGGAGAAGTGATGGCCTAGGAGATTACTAATAGTTTCAGGGCAAGTAATTAAGAGGTTGTTTTCCTTTAGGGCCGAAATGGGAGGGTTGTACTTTTTGTGTTTGATTTTATTGATCATATTCCAGATTGTTTTTCACTTTGATTCAAAACAAGGTTAAAAAAATATGGATGTATGACTTTTGTTTAAATAAAGAATGTTTATTTATGAACTATAATGGGGAAAACTGATGTTACAACTTACAATTACAACTTCGGCGTATTTAAAAGAAAATGAAAACAAGTTCTAATAGTTTTTATAATTTACTTAATTATCGAAATAACATATGATTTACATTAATTCGCGTTATTTTTGTGAACCTGAACTAAACTAAACTGAAATAAAGCTTTAGTTTAGTTTTTCTTCAATTCCCAATGATTTAATTTTAATTTTAATTCAACTAATATCTATTAGTTAATTTAATTTTAGTTTTAGTTTTTTTAGGTAGTAATTTATCGTTTAGATTAGTTTATTATAAAAAGTTAATGCAGGTTTAATTTTAGTTTTAGTTTTTAGTTTTGCCAAACATTGCATCTAAAAAAGTTTCAACTGAATCAATGATATCATTTATTTATTTATTTATAAGTGATTCGCATCTACTGCGATTTCACTCCTTCAAGTTAGTACCTGCACGGTCTAATGAACCAGCATTAAGATGGATATTTAATTCAATTATTTCCATAACCAGAGGTTTGGAAATGTCTGTTATATGCCTGGAAGCATCTGGTTATTCAGCAGATGTCTTCAAAGGTGAGTGTATAGTTTAGTGTCCTGCAAGTAAGAAAGTATTGTGTTTATGTACTGGCTGCTGTCCTTCAACAATTCAACAACAATGGTTTCAGAAACTTAGTTAGGAAGAACTAGTTTTACTCACTTTTCTGAAAATGGTTACTGATTCCCTACGTTATAAACCCTAAATGTGATGTACCTAAATGCCTATAAATGAAAAACTGTAAGTACTACGAATTTTTCGCGGAAATGTCGGCGAAAAATACAACATTTCCGTTTACTTGATTTAGCTGGTTAAGGAACTCGACCTTTTAAATCCGGTAAAGTATGTTTGTACCACATTTAAGCATAATCGGACTATTTCTCTTAGGATGTTTCAGCATGGAAAAAAATCATAAGGCAAGAATTCATTTATTGTACGATTTTTGAAATAACAGTGTCGGTTCTACAAGTAATCAATTATTACACTGATAGTGGGTTCGGTTCCCACTACGGGATGGTGGCTTTTCTTTAGAAAAAAGAAAGGGCATCAGCCTTACCTTGGCTAGAAAAGGGTGGTAACCTATAGATAACGAGTCCTAAAATTCTTAGTTAATAATAATGGACGTTAAAATTTAAATAATAAATACTGATAGAGGAATTGGAATGGGAACGGAGTAATATTTTAAGGTTGAATAATTGTTGTCGAATCCACTATAAATTCCAGAGAAATTGCTATTGATATCCGTCGTTAGGTTTGGCTAAGCAGTGGAATTTCGTCTTAGGATTTGTGGAAACCCACCTATAAGCTCCGGCATCTTCTATCCCGCAATACCTGACAGTCGAGTTGGCTTAGTCGGGGCTATTGTTTTCCCGGCTTGCTGTGAAATTAGGAACCATCCTGTTTCTGAAAGGAATTAATTATATTCAATGTAGTTAGCGCTCATGAGAAATAAGATAATATTTTCATTTGAAGTTACATCTTAGAATGTCAAGAAATATTTGAAGTCCTTATGAAGGAGAACTAAGGTTTGCAGTAGTCCTTAGAGCTGGTGCAATGTAGTCGGAGAGCTGGTGCAATGTAGTCGGAGAGCTGGTGCAATGAAGTCGGAGAGCTGGTGCAATGTAGTCGGAGAGCTGGTGCAATGTAGTCGGAGAGCTGGTGCAATGTAGTCGGAGAGCTGGTGCAATGTAGTCGGAGAGCTGGTAACGCACGTTTCATGAAGTGTTTTATCCACCTTGACATTTTGCCATAGTGCATCTCTTGGGTAGATAAGAAGGTATATATGTGTTGACTAGACTTACCCGGGAAAACCAGGAACTTCGCAGAGGGGAAAAGGACAAAAAAATATGGTTGAGACAACCATATTGTTTTGCCCTTCTTTCTTTATTCAAACGTTCTTTATTCATAAGCCAAAAATGTTTGATTTAAAATTAAGGGAATTTTACAGTGAATAGTAAATAAGGGGGACACTTTTAAGGGGGTTAATATGTAAAAAAATAAACACCAAAGTAGTTTTTTTGAAAAATATTAAATGAAGTGTTTTATTCGTGTTGCGATTTAAACAGCGTCTTCAATAAACATAATTTAACATAATTCCAAAAGGGTAGACACTTGTTGGGGGGTTTAATTATCAGCAAACATGGAAATAAATGTTGCCTATTATAACTGCAATACAATGCGTGCAACCGTAAGAGTGAGTAAGAGCACCGATCATCGGTGCAGTTGTGGTTCTTTTCTGTGTTTTTATTGGGCCTTGGTCGGGTGATGTTGGACAGCTGTAAAGGCTGTACATTTTCAGTCTATCATAGGAAACATTTATGTTTCTTTCATGTTACATTTATGTGTTTTTTCATGTTTGCTGATAATAAAAATATTTATAGAAGATGCAGCCTGAACAAAACACAATTTGATATCAAAGCTTGTTGGCTTCTGAATAAAACACTTTTCTTGGGCCAACCATATTGTTTTGCACCTTTGCCTTATGCGCCTGGTGTCTCAAGTTAAGTCTAGCCAACACATATTTACTTCCTTATCTACCCAAGAGATGGACTATTGAAAAATTTTAAGGTGCATAAAACACTTCATGAAACGTGTGTTACCAACTCTTGGTCTAATATGACATGTTTCAAGTACAGGATCAACGAGGATATTTTTTTAAAGTTATTTCGGTATTTAGTATCTTATCAAAGTAAAAAAAGATAATCGAACGAAAGTCGACTTGCCAAATTATACAATATTACATAGGTGTAAGTCACACAAATCAAATCATATAGTTAATTAATTCAAATTTTAACTCAATGTAAAAATTGAATTCTAATAATTATCCTCCTACGAATATATCTTAATGAATGACGGGAAGCAATAAAAAACAAGGTTTTAACATATTTTACTGACTGCAATGAATAATATTATATATCTTTCGTGTTCTATATATGTCAATATACATTCTAAATAAACAAATCAACACTTTTTTTGTGTAATTGTATATTTTTATTTGTACAGGTACTTACATGTTTTATCTCTTGATTTTTATTTATTTCTTCATTATATTTTACAGTTACCGAGTTCTTTTTGGTAAATTTACAATTTAATATTGTCAGGTTAGGGAAAACTACGAAAATGACCATTAGCTAAGGACCTCAAAGTTGAGTAACAATTTACTGTGAGTAACAATACTTGGAAATAAAAATTATTATTTTGTCCTTTTTTTTTAGAGTAATATATAAATATTGATAAATGTTTTAGGTACCAAGTACTCGAAAAATGTAATTTTTTACAGATCGTTCACAATAAATGTTATTCATAAATACTTGAGTGAAAATGTATTCCTGATTGTTACAGTTATTTCGAGGAGAACAAGAAAAAAAAACGAAGAAGGGAAAGTAAAATATACACATATTGTGAAACGAGGAAAAATGAACAAATTAAATACAGCGTATGAGGGAAGAGCGAGGAAAGAAATGCTTTTTCGTAAGGAGAGATTTTCGAGGGTTTGGGCAGATAAATGGTAGAACGGGAAGGGCGTGGATGGAGAAATATACGGAGAGAGAGAGAGAGAGAGAGAGAGAGAGAGAGAGAGAGAGAGAGAGAGAGAGAGAGAGAGAGATTGAAAGAAGGCTATGTAAATGTGCAAAGGCTGAGTAGGGCTATTTACTTTTTCTCCAAGGGAGGTCGGTAAGAGTGATTGTTCATCCATAGTCCTAAATCCAAACATCCACTATCCAGTTTTCCATCACCTCCTTCAAGCATCGGAAACAGTTCTTCTGGAACCTTAGTTTCCTTCAACAATGCTAGAAGACAATTACTATGAGGGTTTAATGCATCTTGATTAGTTTTTCTGTTTTGTTTACGGAGCTCCAACTTCTAGAGCTTTAGCGCCTAGCTAAGTATTGGTTACCACCCTTTTTAACCCTGGAATGCTACCTGGGGTACACCTGTACCCCAGTGCTTCTATTATGTGTTGCTTCCGGTCGACAAATAGCACTGCAGTTCTGAAATTCACTGTAGTTTCATGTCTTGACAAGGCAGTGTGGCTGTGCCGTTCAAAGCGTTGATTGTGTTGTTTTTTTTCAAGTTATTTAACCTTTAAGGTACAGTACCCCAGTGTGGCACAATCGGTGTAGGAAAAAATTCTTTACTTGAGTAAAGAAAAAAAAACGTAAAATTTATTAATACTTATTTTAAACAAGGAAATTATAAATTTTTTTTTTATTTTTTATTTAAATTTTAATGTCCATTATTATTAACTTAGAACTTTAGGACGGGTTATCTATAGGTTACCACCCTTTTCTAGCCAGGGCAGGGCTGATGGCTTTTCTCTTTCCTAAAGAAAAGCCACCACCCCATAGTGGGAATCGAACCCACGACAGTGCTCACGCCTTAGCACTCATGGCCACTGGGCCTCCAATATTTTTTTTTTTTTTTTTACAACTTACCTATTATTACATATTTTTTTAAAGTCAATGCAGTGGATATTTAGAATCTGTGGCTGTGATTTTCAGTAAATTGAATTTTGTTTATTTTATAACTTATTAAACATTGCAGGATACAATTCTATGTTACTGTTAAGAGAGAGTGCTTTAGCTGGCAAGAAAATATTTACAAACAAACAACTTTGCTAAAACAATTGGCCCTAGATCTGATTAGACTTCAGATGTGGAGGCGATTGGAAAATCCAATTTCAAGGTGAGAACTGCGTCAAACCATCTCCCGTATTTTAGATGTGCCAGTGGTAGAAGGAGCCAGAAGAAGTCTAGAACCCACATCAGGACGGTGTAATTTCTGCATTAGGTCTCGAGACAGAAAATATTGGGTTAAATGTGCTCTAAGTAAAAAATGTATTTGTTTGGAACATGAAGAAATGGGTGTGCTTCGTGTATTCAGTAATTAGTTTATTTTCATAAGGTATTTCAAAATGTAGGTATAGCTCAATAGTGTTTTATATTACTTTGAAATAAAAAAAAAAATAATCGCTTTTTAATCTGTCGTTTTATTTGGGGTACACACGTACCTTAGTGTAGCAGACCCGTTAGTAAAAACAAGTGTAGCATTCCAGGGTTAATAATTATTATGTAATTGGATGAATATGTATTTCCATTTAATATCTGTATTTGCGCGAATTGCTTTCGATGCTCACAAATAAATTAAAAAAAAAACAAAAAAACTGAATACCTTTGTATATACCTAATAGTTTTAGTATTGTTGCTTATTCTGGGAATTAGAAGGAAATGATCTCCTACAGTTGGATTTAATGATATTGCATTTCTTGTAAAATATATATGTGTGTGTATATATATATATATATATATATATATATATATATATATATATATATATATACACGGTAGTAATTTTAATGCTATTTTCTTTAATGGAGATTATATTTGAATTTAGTTCTATAAATCCAATGTAATTGTGACTCCAATTATCCTATTTTATGCTAATGTGTATTTGATTTGAACCAAGAAGAGGTTTCGTACTGATTAAAGATACTGGTTAAGACAGAAGTCGGGACAATGGCCCCTGTGATTACACACAGCTCAACTGCAGTAATTCAGTATTTAAGGAGATAGTTGGTAGAAGTTGGTTAGGGCTCCTATCTAGTTGGGAGGAAGGTCGGGCTGGAGTTTGTCGGGCCGGACTTGTGGCTCTATCTGGTGGCTTGTTGTAAGTCTTATCTCGCTAAGTCCTGTAGTCAGGATTTCGGTTGGACTTAGACGAACTTCTTGAGCCCACCTCAGAGAATTCTTTACTTACTGTATTGCTTGCCTTTTGAACTTTTCCTTTCCACTTAAGACTACATTTCATGGTTCAATGTGAGTAACTATCAAGATGAATTATGTTATTTTTTAATTTGGATATATGGCCTGAGGAAAATGCGCCATAATATGTGTGTGGATATATATATATATATATATATATATATATATATATATATATATATATATATATCTTAATTTGTTAAAACATTCTTTTCATTTTTAGTGAATGTTTAACACTAAAAAGAATACTTATAATGGTAATTATTGGATAAGAGACTTATACCTATAGGTAATTATTAAGGTCTTAATGTAGAAACAAATGTTCAAAAAGTGTATTTTGAAAATCAATATTCTGTAATCTGAAATAAATATTAATTCCAGATATCACTACTATGTACTTGGTTATTCGCAGAATGGAACAAAAGTAAAATTAATTTATCGAGGACATAGTAACGCATAAAAATGCCCAAAAAGTGTATTTTGGTCCATACACTAATGTTGATTTTGTATATTCTGTAAGCTGAATCAATATGAAGTGTATTTTTTTTTCTTTTTTTTCTCCAAAAACAAAATTCTGAGGTCAACTTTAATTAAAAACACCTTGGTATGATCACTTCCCCAGACCAGAATTTTATTTATATCTCCTCCTTTCTAAAATAACGTTTCGGCCTTATTTTATAATTCAAGAAGAAAAATAAAATAAGTGTTATATCAAAATACACCCTCTTATTACATCATTTATATTAACAT
Source organism: Gonocerus acuteangulatus (assembly GCA_946811695.1). Lineage (NCBI taxonomy): Eukaryota > Metazoa > Arthropoda > Insecta > Hemiptera > Coreidae > Gonocerus > Gonocerus acuteangulatus. Next base: position 93,424,263 of record OX328124.1, on the reverse strand, counting down.
AAAACCTATGTCAATAATTTAAAACATATTTTACATTAACACCAGCAGACTCTTTATTAAATCCTTTATTTTAGGCCTTGTCATCCTGGCATACTTCTCAAACAACTAAACAATAGACCTTAAAATTACTTTTATTTACCACTAGCTGACCCGGCGAACTTCGTACCGCCTAACAGTCGATTCTTTATTTTTCTTTTCTTTTAATACTTATTCTGGTATTTGGGACACCGGGTCAGCTAGTAAGATAAAAAAAAGAGAAAAAAGAAACTTAATAAGTCAACAATTACATTTTGTCAAAAAATAAAAATTATAAAACACTTAAAATTCTTTTAATAGTCACTAAAAATTACAATATCATATTTCATATTGTGATACCTACTTATTATATTTCATTTTATTTTTACGTATTCTAAATTAAGTTTCATTTTTATTGTAGTACTTAACGGTACACGATATTTTTTGTTCCATTACCTGACGCGTAAAAAAACAGAGCGGATGGTTTCCAACACGGAAACAGGCAACATACAATTGACCATGCGAGAAACATGGGTTTTCTAGATTAATACCACAAACATTAAGCCCAGGGGCTTAATGACTGTCCCTGGGCAATAGCAACACAGTTGTAGGCACTGTAATCAATTGACAGCAGCTCAATTCAAACTTGCAACATTATTAGTCGAATGTCGCGCTTCAAGGGTCTGTCTTAACCGAGCTCTGTCACGTTCATTGCGATCTTCACGTTCATCGCGATTTTCACCTTCCTCGGCAGTACAATTACATTGATAATTAATTTCTTTTCTTTTTTTTTTTTTTTTTTTGATTCTTTGAATTTCGGGTTGTTCTGCCTAAATTTGTCCGCCGCCTTAAAGGATGCATATTTAGTAAGTCACAAACACACAACACTTTAGTAATTTTATAGAAATTTGTGGCTTTTAGATTTAGTAATATTGCAGATGCACAGCAAAGAGATGTTTAAATTTCAAGTGACATTTTACCACAGACAATTTACATTTTACCAAAGACAATTTGTTTTTGAGTAATGTTACCATCATATAAAATATTGACATTAATATTTGTACGATACTAATGTCACTCAATTGTTTTGCCTTTCCAGAACCCCTACACTAACACTTAAACTTTATGGTATGTTATTAAAGTTCTAATTGACCTTTAAGTATTATTACGAATCTTTTGTATGGGAATATAGAAAAGTGGAGTCTTTTTAGCGCCGTTCCTCCCTCCCCCATAGGGAGGAACCCCGCTTATAAGGTTGATACAATGAAACAATCCGGAAGTGCCGACTAGAAAATTTCGCGTTTCAGAACCCCTAGAAACCGAAAATAACGGTGGTTTCAAATTATATATATATATATATATATATATATATATATATATATATATATATATATATATTTGTCTGTTCGCTCTCTAGGTAGAAGACGAATGGTCCGATTTTGATGAAATTTGGTTAAAAAATCTGTCGTCCAATTTGAAAGGTCAAGTTCTTTAACCAGCAAAATCCGCCCACTGGAAGATGGCGTTTGGGGCGAAATTCGCGCATAATAAATCGTAACGCTTACGTTTTTGAGTTCATAAGCTTGTAAGTACTCGTTTTATAGGCTTCTTAGGCTAGGAAAACGAATGAAACCATTTTCAAGGCGATAGCTTTAACCGTTGTTGAGAAAATTGGAAAAATAGTTTTTGAATACCGATTTTGGTTTGGGTACTTAAAATAACGGGATTCAGTTGAAACATTATCTTCATGTTCTACTTTCATTAAAACATGTATATGTTGAAAGTTATGTTACGTTTGGAGTTAAGGAAGGGTTAGAATAAAATATTTTATGAACAGACATGAAAAGTTTTGGAAACTTCGTATACTTTCATTAATATCTCGAACACGGTTGGGAAATCGTGGTAAGTGGATTGAAACTATTTGAAAGCTTACTAAATTCTCTACAAAAATGATTCTAAAACTATTTTTGATTAGGTTATGTCAATCGGAGAAATAAGTGCTTAAAACTTCAAATACGTCTGTTATGTTCTTATGAACGGGTTTTTGTCGTTCTTTTTGTAATTTTTGTCTCTTTCCCTTGGTTTTTTATTGCTTTTTATTTTTGTAATTTCTTATGTTGTATTTGTAAGGAAAATGTATGTGTGTGTAAAACAGGATAGGTAAAATGAGACCAATTTTCTGTTGTCAGAAATAATAAAAAGTTTTGGGAACTTCGTATAATTTCTTAATATCTCGAAAACGGTTGAAAATCTTGTGAAGCGAAAGGTTACCATTCGAAAGCTTACTAAATGGTCTACAAGAAAGGTTCTAAAGAAAGTTTTGAATAAGCGATGTCAATCGGAGAAATAAGTGCTTAAAACTTTTAAGTAATTGATTTCGCTTATTCGAACTGTTCTTTTTGTCTTTGATTTTGGTACTTAGAATTATGGGATTCAATTGAAACATTTTCTGCAAGTTCGAATTTTATCAACACTAATATGTTGAAATTTTGGTTACGTTTGGAGTAAAGGAAGGGTTAGAATAAAATATTTTATTAACAGACAAGAAAAGTTTTGGTAACCTTTTATACTTTCGTTAGTATCTCGAAAACCGTTGACAATCTTGGGAAGCGAAAGGTTACCATTCGAAAGCTTACTAAATGGTCTACAAAAAAGGTTCTAAAGAAAGTTTTGAATAAGCGATGTCAATCGGATAAATAAGTGCTTAAACTTGGAAGTAATTGATTTTGTTTATTCGAACGGTTCTTTTTGTCTTTGATTTTGGTACTTCGAATGATGGGATTCAGTTGAAACATTTTCTGCATGTACTAATTTCATTAAAACTAGTATGCTGAAAATTTACTTACGTTTGGAGTTAAGGAAGGGTTAAATTAAAATAATTTATTAATAGAGATGAAAAGCTTTGGAAACTTCATATACTTTCCTTAATATCTCGAAAACGGTTGAGAATCTTGGTAAACGGATGGTTACCATTCGAAAGCTTACTAAATGCTCTAGAAAACAGGTTCTGAAGAAAGTTTTGATTAGGCGATGTCAAACGGAGAAATAAGTACATATAACTTAGAAGTTTGATAAACGATAATTGATTTCGTTTATTTATACGGTTCTTTTTGTCTGTTTGTATTTCTTGTTATTTTGTTATTGCTTCTAGGAGAAGGATGTATTTCTCAATAAAACAGGGGAATAAATACAAATTCTTTGAACCTGTAACAGAACTGAAAACGTAAATATTCGCCGTGTAGGGTCAGTCCGGGTCGAGGTAGTCTGCCGGTTCAGGTAGGCTTTTATTGCACTTCATAAATCAAGATTCATTGTTCTCATCAAGCATTCTAGGACAGCTGACAGTTACCTTTACCTGTAGGAAGTCATGCAGCCAAATGCTATACTAGAAATATAATTATATTTTGTGGTTGAATGTGGCCGTAGTTCAATAAAAAATAACACTACTTTCTCATTTTCATGTACAATTTTATTTTGTTTAATTGCATTTAAAAGTAAAATGGATATGTTAGCACTGCAAGTTAAGTAAATTAGAAATATATTCGTAGAAGAGTCTTCGTAGACCGAAACTTGGGACGGCAGAAAGAGTAATTTCTGCTTAGGATAGTTTCATCCCTTGCCGAAAATCTTGTTTTTTTTTCATATTTGTTTACATTAGGAATGATCCAAACAAATTAATAACTGTTTCTATTCTAAGTCTACAAAATAACACTAGGGATATGAATGGAACCGCGCTAAGATGACGCAGTTCCTGCGAGTCGGACTTTTTACTTCGTTAACGCAAATATAAATCAATTTAAATTGCATTATTAACATGTGATTCTATTCTCACCTAGTGATTACTTGTTCTTATTTATTTAATTTTTTTGCTTATTCACAAATAACCTAATACGTTAACTGTTAAAAATATTATAATTGAAAACATATGTTTTTATTTAAAAATGAATTTGCGTTAAGGAAGTGAAAAAGACCCGAAAAGTGTTGTTTTTAGACTTTTTCAGGCAATTCTTTAAATTTTTTTCTCCGTAAGAACCATCCTCGTAGTTCAAGGAATATTCTGAAAAAAGAATTAGCGAAATCGGTTCAGTTGTTCTCGAGATTGGCGCTTACCAACACATTTAGCGATTCATTTTTATATATTAGTTTACTAGCTGACTACCCGTGCTTCAACAAGGCCGATAAGTAGTTTTTATATTGCGTTAAATAAGGTATGATCAAAATTAACGCTACTACATACGTACCCACTTGTATGTACTTTTGTGTGTGTATATATGTATATGTATGTGTGTGTGTATATATTTATATGTGTATAATGTTTGTATGTATATATATATATATATATATATATATATATATATATATATATGTATATATCTTATTTAAGTATAAATGTAAATTGTATCAAAGTGTAAAAAAATTGTATATATTTTATAATCTGTATTAGGGCTCATAGCCATAGTTGCGGAGCTCTTATAATGAAACAAATAAATAAATTATTGCACGAACTTTCGAGTTACCCAGGAAACACTATGTGGAGGTAACCGTGTTTCCTTTGGGGAGTAACGTTAGGTAAACAGAGACAAATACACGTTGAAGAGAAAAAAACTAACTACTTTGAAGTTTTAAGCACTTATCTCTTCGATTGACATCGCCCCACCGAACATTACATCAGAATCTTTTTTCTAGAGAATTTAGTAATCTTTTGAATAGCCGCCTTCCACTTACTACGATTTCCCAACAGTTTCTCGAGATCCAAAAACATTGTATCACCAATAATACATTTTTTTCCATGTACTTCTTACCTCCAAACGATACCAAAGTTTAAATATCTTAAATTAGATGAATGTAAAATACCTGGTGCAAGTTTCAAGTGAACCAATCATCGTTTCTAAATACCCAAACAAAAAATTAGTTTGGAAAAGTATTTGTATCAATTTTTCTCGTAAAATCAGAAATCGATTTAAAAATGGGTTCATTCGTTTTTCTACGTTAAGGAACCGATATAACGAGTACCTGCAAGCATATAGACTCGAAAAACTAAGCGTTCCGATTTATTCGCGCAAAATTTGCTTCAAAAACCATGTTCCAGTAAACGGATTCAGCTGGTTATTGAACTTGACCTTTCAAATGAGAAGAAAGATTTTTGTACCAAAAGTCATGAAAATCGGACCATTTTGTGCCGATGAGGAACTTCTTAATAATTCAAAACCCCCTAAAAGTACTTAAACATTTGAATAAAAAAAAAAAAAAAAAAAAAAACCTTACTTAGCGAGTGTATACTTTCTAAACGGATTGTCCGTGCAAAATTTCAAATTTTTGTGCCAAGTGGTTCGGGATATTATTACCTCGGATGGACCATCACCAGGGCGTAAACTCTATGAGGGACAAAATCACTGTTTATTTCTAGTAATTCAAGGAATGCCATCATTGTGGAAATTAACCTTAATTAAAAATAATACTATGAAATAGATAATATACGGTAACAGCTGTTCTTTATCGTCCTAGCAACGCATGCTGCCTTATTGTTCTGAAGGGTGCATTCAACCGCGGGAGGTCATAGGCACCCAACGAAAGGATGTAACCTTTTAAATAAATCGTAAATACATTGTTTTACAACTAAAACTTTAATCCCCTCTAAAAATACCTAAAAATTTGAATATCAAAAAATCCTTTCTTAGCGAGCGTCTACGTTCTATAGAGAGTGTCCATACAAAATTTCAAAAGTTTCTGTTGAGTGTTTTGGGCTGGGCGATGATAGGTCAGTGAGTCAGTGAGTGGTATTTGACAAATGTATAGGAGATTATCAATTTATTCTAATTCTACAATAAATACATTATTATAATCTAAAATAAATACATTCATTTTTTAGGTATAATCCAGTCTTTCATATATTGACTTGGTTATTGGCTTACTGACACAATATTTATTTATTTAAATAATAATGTAGCAGAAAATAATTTAAAAAAATATATTTCGAAAATGTACATTCTACCAAAAAACACCAATATTAAACCATGTAGAAAATTAAAAAATATAAAAGTCACAAATTTTGTCTTTGTTGTAATTTTCTGGTACATTTTAAATATTCATTTATTTTAATCATAAAATAATTTACACCTTTTCAACATGTGTATTTAGGAAATATTTATTCTTCCAAATGAATATTAGGTTTGCTTACGCCTAAAAAGACGTTACCTGGATTTATAAAGTAAAATATTTTTAGTACAGCTTTTAATATCTAACTGTGCTGTGCCAAAGTAATTAAATAAATCCCCACAGGCATATTTGCAAACCATATGCCAAATATGTGCTTAATTAATAATTGATCATTTTTTGTCGATATAAATTTGTAATTATTTAGAAATATTTTGAGAGTAAGTTCACGAGACAGCTTTTTTTGAAACTCGTGTACAAGATACTTTAAAATGTCGTCAATCGACCTTTAAAAATGTACAAATCATAATCACTGTATTAGCAAATATCAAAGATATAAGAAAAGTTGTGGTACATTTACAAAAATATATAATACCATAAGAAAAGAATGTGTTTTGTAAATGATGTCTGAATCAGTTGAGTAGATCTTGTACATGGATAAAAAAAAAAAAAAAAAAAAAATCTAGTTATGACAACATAAATTTATTGTGGTATAACCCCTTATTTTCTTATAAGTACTTGCAATTCTGGCATTATCTATGAGTTGATCTAGATTCGCTCAGATCCTTTGCCGAATAAAATATTAAAATAAGTATTATATGTTCTGGATATGCAAACCTATGAAGTACAACTTGGAAAATATTAAAGAATGTTCATGTTAAACTAAAATTCGGTAAGCACCCTTCAATATGGTATTCCTTTCAACCGTATTGTTAAATAAATATCTACGAGGTTGTTGGAGCACCCGAAGGAGTGTTTTAAAATGATTGCGATCTAGAATGGGGAAGGTGAGGCAAGAAACAGAAGCCCTTCCCCGCCAAAAACAGAGCTTCACTAATTAGGACGGGAGAAACGGAGGCGGGATTCGCGCTGCATAGAATTAACATTAGGGCGTTTTGTCGTCGGTTTTATCTACCTCCCTGTCGCCATTAACCAGCTCTCCGAACCCTGGTGGAGGAAATTTAAACTACTCTATATCTAAAGGTGGCTTCCTCCAGCCTGTCTCCGACACGTACAAGCCCAAATATGCTGCCTGTTAATGAAACCGACGGGTTTTAAGCAATCCCCTATCTACTGGCTTCTTGTAATATCACGGCTTAATGTATCCTCTACAGCTACCGTGGACTAATTACGGTAATTGATGGGTAAATCATAAATAGCTGTATGTTTGATTGCCGTGTTCTAGTGTCTAAAGCCTTTGATTTTCATGCGGTGGTTCGAGTTCAGCCGGTAGTAGGAATATTTTTCATTTAATGGCCCGTTAAGAAAATTCCCGGTTACACGATGGATGTCGGCGCTAATAACCCAGATATCGATGCGTCATAAAAATAAAATAAAATTACAAATATAGTACGTTAACCTACTGCCAGGCACGATTCTGTTTCACGTGAACTGGCATTCACTAGGAGGTCAGCTTTTATAATTCCCAGAATTCCTGCATTACCTGGAGTCTGTGAGAAATTAACTGTTCCCATTACTTCTTTTGTGAATTCATCATGAATCGTTATTCGTCGAATTATTAAGTAATAAGTAGATTAACTTGGATTAATAGTATTGATATACAGGATGTCCCCAAAATAAATGGCCAAACTTAGGGAATCGATGCAGGATGAAAAAAAGTCCTTTATATCTCGTTTTTGATTCGGTTCCAAAAAATTAAATCACAAAAATTAAAAGAAATTATGAAAAGGCAGTCTTTTATATGACATACCCTCCATGGTGGACAAAGTACTAAATTTTCTCAAAAAATCAAAATTATATACAGAAATATAGCCTGCAAAAAAAAAATGAAATAAATAAAAAAAAAATAATAATAAAAAAATAAAAAATAAAAATAAAAAAAATAACAAAACAAAAATAACACAATTAAATAAAAATAGAATAAAATGAAAAAATAAAAATAAATAATTTCTGTATATATTCTCTACCTTGAAGAGAGATGGATAGATTACATATAGATTTAAATAATCTGCCTTACGGACCAAGCTCATATAACCATAATTATTATATCATTTGAATAGGCGGAAGGTCATACATATATAAAACTCGTCAACTTCACTTCATATGCTTTATTTTTATGCTCTACATGTTTCGCGTCTCTTGACGCCTCTTCAGGAGCAACTTAATCCTATATACATAGATTTAGCCTTAGCTACGGAAGAGCTTCCACTGGTAGGGCCACGTCCATACTGCATATGAAGTGAAGTTGACGAGTTTTATATTTACCTTCCGCCTATTCAAATGATATATTGAAAGAGAAAGGGTCACAATTTTTATAACATAATTATTATTATAGCAGTATCTATGCTAAACAATTATATTAACCATATTAGTTTCAGAACGAATTTAAAAACCTTTTGAACATTATATAAAATTACAATTTAAGAGCATTCCCGACAATATATGCAGTGCAATTCACTCCTGTAATAACTTTATAGTACAAAAATAATTTTCATTGAAAAACACTTCACAGGATGATGGTAACCTTTGACGTTTTTCGTCCTTAAACCCTATTCATACAAACATACATTATAAGACATATCGTCGATACAAATACAAAGTAACAAATGTGAAAAAATGCATCTTTCATTGTCAATCCTTACTAATTTCTGCTGGACTTGTGTACGGCCAATTCTTGAATCTGACTTCACTCTATTAAAGCGCAAGTATTCCACTATCAAAAGGTCAAATCTGCCGAATATTTGACTGCCCCAAAAAAAGTTATGGATAAATGCTTTTCCACTCTGATAATTCGTGATTTGCACATTCGTTAGTTTGCATTTGTATCGACGATATATAAAAATCCTTAAAAGTATATGTTTTATCCCTTCTCTACTCTCCCTCTCCTACCCACCTGCTTTAATCCCCTCCAGCCCAAAATGTAGGAATAATTATTTCTCTGATTTTTTTAGGAATATTGAAATAACGAGTCCCATGTTTTTGACTCCTCGACTTAACGCAGAGTCTTTCCACGCGTTCCTCGATAATAAACAGTCGTTGTTCTTGGAGGAAGTTCTATGCCCTTGGTACGGAACCCGTTTCACCTTCCTGGTTCCACAGGACCAGGTTCCTATTTTTGCAAAGTTTTTTTTTTTTTTTTTTTTTTTTTTTTTTTTTTCATGAAGAAACATTAAATTTAATATTCTTTTTAATATAGTTGTTTGATTTGAATTTATGAAGCATTTTGTAAATACATTAGGGAGAACCGAGGGTCGCAACCTTATAATATACTTTAGTCTAAGTAGATTGTAAGCGATGTTATTGTTATGATTAACGTAAAGCATCTGTTCCCTACGACTGGCATTACGCAAGTCCTGGAACATCCACATATGTTATATTCTGATCAATCACAAAGATGATTAGCATAATTTTCTCCCAGTTCTATAGGAAGGAGAGAATTTGAAATGATAAAGTAAAAACTTTCTAGGCAGCCATCTGTTTAACGAGTCATCAGACTAAAAGCACTGGCTTATTCATCGGAGCTGAAAATATATCCATCGTGCTCGGCTCTGAAGGCTCCTAACTCCATTGGGAAGGAACGGAATTATTATCCAGGAATAAACAGCTCTTGTCACAAATGGATATTAACTTGAATGACTTTTATACATTTGCTAAGATTTTACCTTGTGACGAATCTTCTGTGCTAATTTTGGATAACTCTCTGTCAAGAGGCATTAAAGAGTCATATATAAATGTTGTATATATTATTTCATATAGCATTTATAAAGGAGCTAGCGATCAAGTGATGTAAACAAAAATTCCGTCTCGCAGAAACTGAAGGCGTTTCCGTTCTTATCTCAAGTGCCATTTGGAAAGCATCAAATATGTACAGTTAATGTTTTGGCTTTGTCTATCGTGAAAAATGTATACACTTACTTCAATAAATTATCAAAGAAAAGCAAGATTTTAGTGGACACAATGCACAGAAACTGTATCTGTGGCCAGAAGCTGTCGCCAAATTTGGTCAGCCATCAGTCGGACATGACTGTTTTTCTTCTAAGCGGAAATTACTATCTCATTATCAACGTCACAGTGTGGCAGAATCCCAAAATCCTTGCATCGATTCAGCGGATTGACTTTGGCATTAATGTTGTGTATAACACAGTCGCGGAATTGCTTTAGAAAAAATAAACAATTAAAAAAAATAATAATCAAAAGTACCGGGTTAAATTCGCAGTAAAAACCAAATATTTAGTCATTGTACATTAAATAATAGAGAGGCGGAATTATTATTGATAATTATCAATAATAATAGAACACATAATCGGAAGTCCCGCGTACAATGCCAGGTAAAAATAAATTTGTACGTAATATATATTGAATATTGTTCAAAATAGATATTGAATAGTATAAAATCCATTTTTCATAATTCTCGATTTTTATCTCATCACTCTTCCTCTTCCTCCTCTACATTATCATCATCTTACGAGTTCTCCCACGATCGTGTGACATTGTATTACTATGTCTTAGGTATGAGTAAAAGGTATTCATATTATTTTATAATTACATTCGAATCACCGAAATTAAAATAGCAGTTTAGATCTTACCTTATAAAAAGCTGCTTGGAGCAAAAAGGGGCAAATTCGGGTAGCCAGTTCTGGCAACACTATAATTAAAGGTTTCAATTTGTATTTTGAAAGTTGTATTCCATTTTACTTACTGATTCTGACACTAAAGTTTCAACCTATCTTTTCTATATGATCACTTTATGTTTTTCACAACTCCAAATAATTTTCATTAGTATTTTAACTATATCTAAAAAATATCAACTCAAATTTTACGAGAAAAAAATCAGTAGGAATATTGAAGTCAAACATAGGTCATGAATGCTCCTCAAATCAAAACGTTTACTAGTGTTTTTCTCTGCTGACTTTGATGTTCTATAGCTCCAGTTTCAAAATTCTTGGAGAGGTAATATTTTATATATAGACGGTTTCAAGTTTGACCGCTCAAGAAAAAAGCATTCTACGACTGAATTAATTTGTGCCAGGAGTGTGGGATTCTGCCACACTGTGTGCCATCTCAATTTCCCTCTAGGAAAACATTATTACAAATATGTGTCTCATTCTTTAATCTTATTTTATATCTAGTTAAAATATTTTAAAATTATTATATAAGAAATATTTTTTTAGGAATATGCTCGACTAAACCTACCTTACATCGCCCTCTACTGAAAAGACCGAAACACTGCACTTCGCCATAGATGCGGTGCGATAAATAAATAAATAAAATAATCTTATTTTACCAAAATATTCATTTTGCTGTTAAATGCAATTGTTCAAAAACAACAACAGATCAAAAACTGAAGCGAACCGGGGCAAAATTCCCACTTAAAGAAGAAAACCAACCCTGCTGTATATTATGCACAATATTCTCCGAATGAGATCGTTCTGGCCAAAATTGCAAAAGAACATTGTTATAATAGCGAGGATATTACAATATTTAAGTATCGTTCACCTGTTTTTGTTAAATCGCAGGTGAAATTAAGCAGAGCTAAAAGAAATAAGGAGCCGAATTCGTCGTAAGCCGTTAGCATATGAATAGAAGGACGCCGCTGTTAAAAAATAAAGAAGAGGGTAAGCGTAGCAAGAGAACAAACAGCGAGGCTCAACCATCTCCTTATGTCAGGCTAACCTTCACTCAGGCTCAAAATTAGAATATACAAAGCCATAATAACACCTAGCTAACCCATGGTGTATCTTTCGTGACATACCTTTATCCGACCCCACTACGGAAGATCCAAGTCAGGATCATAAGGAAATGTGACCTGGGTACGTCATATCAGTGCAGACGAAACGAAGTACTGCAGGAAGAACTTGAGGTACCTGTTGTTAAAGAATTTATTAAAACACGATGCATTAAGTTGTACGACAACCACAGCTACTGCGGAAATCCACTCTTTGTAGATATCACTCTGCCGACTCCTCCAGCAGGTTGCAAGACAGTAAATCTGACGATGAAATGGCTGACTTAAGGCGACTACCAAGGGGATACTCCCTTTAGAACAGGAACTGCGTTATCTTAGCACGGCTCCTTTAATACCATTAGTAAAGCAACAGAAGCATTTATTAATTTATATTCTCAAAGAGAAGTAATATAAAATTTTAAGCTCCTTAACAGGAAACTGATTGTATCCTAAGCGGAAATTACTTCATCCTTTTTGTCAACGTTCACTTTTGGAAACACTATAACTATATTTCTCATTTTCCTATCTTGTTTTATTAAAATACTTATTTTACTGTTAAATGCACTTAAAAAACAACAACAACCACCTAAAAAGTTTGGTTCGACGTTTTAAGCAGTTATTTCTCTGATCGACATCTCCCTATTGAAAATTACATTAAAACCTATATTAAAAAAAATAGTAACCTCTCAAATATTTACCTTCCACTTACACGATTTCCCAACCGATTTCAAGATATTTTAGAAAATATACTAAGATCCAAAATCTATTCATGTCTATTAATAAAATTGTTTTCTAATACTTTCTTATGCCCTAACGCAACCAACAAATTTAAATGCAATTTCTGAAAAATTAATTCCTACACAAATGACTATGCATAATTTCCTTGCTGCCTGCTTAATGACATTAAATGCTGGCATTAAATGACACCCCTTTGCCGTTTCCATGTTCTGAAGCGTACTCTCTACTTTTAATTTTCAATCTATACTGATTGCTGTTTGACTGATGTACGGCAAACTTTTGAATCCAAGTTTACTCCGCCGACTTTTTGACTGTCCAAAAGCAAAGTAATGAATACACTTTTTTTCACGTTGGAAAGTGGTGATTTTAACATTCGATACTTGTATCATGATCATCATCATGTTGTAGTATTGTGCATTTGTATCGAATATATATATATATATATATATATATATATATATATATGTAAATTTTTGCCTAAGTTATTTTCGTGATCTATGGGTTATGAAACATGAAATTTTCTATTCGGCACTTCGCATTTCGTCGTGAGGTCATCTTCATAAGCGGTTTCTCCCTTGCCATGGAGGGAGAGAGAAACCGCGCTATACTCCATCATCAAACACTAAAACGTAACAATGTTACGTGGAAAATAGAAAAAAAAAAACATGCACTGGCGCAAGCCAGAAATTTTGATTTAGAGCTTCACATTTTGCAAAAATAAATATGTCCATCTCTGCATTTGAGGTCATGGAGAGTAATAATAGTTTATCGATAAGGATTTATGCATATTTTAGTGTATATTTAGAAATGTACTGCAAGTTAACACATGCTAAGAATATGATAATCATTACATGATAGCTTCTTATTGTTCATCAGCGTGATTACGGTCTGTTTACTAAGATTAAGGAGCTAAACCTGTGTAAGATATTATCTATTTACAAGAGATCAAGGAGCTAAGCCTGTGTAAGATATTATCTATTTACAAGAGATCAAGGAGCTAAGCCTGTGTAAGATATTATCTATTTACATGAGATCAAGGAGCTAAACCTGTGTAAGATATTATCAATTTACAAGAGATCAAGGAGCTAAACCTGTGTAAGATATTATCCATTTACAAGAGATCAAGGAGCTAAACCTGTGTAAGATATTATCCATTTACAAGAGATCAAGGAGCTAAATCTGTGTAAGATATTATCCATTTACAAGAGATCAAGGAGCTAAACCTGTGTAAGATATTATCCATTTACAAGAGATTAAGGAGCTAAACCTGTGTAAGATATTATCCATTTACAAGAGATCAAGGAGCTAAACCTGTGTAAGATATTATCCATTTACAAGAGATCAAGGAGCTAAACCTGTGTAAGATATTATCCATTTACAAGAGATCAAGGAGCTAAACCTGTGTAAGATATTATCCATTTACAAGAGATCAAGGAGCTAAACCTGTGTAAGATATTATCCATTTACAAGAGATCAAGGAGCTAAACCTGTGTAAGATATTATCCATTTACAATAGATCAAGGAGCTAAACCTGTGTAAGATATTATCCATTTACAATAGATCAAGGAGCTAAACCTGTGTAAGATATTATCCATTTACAAGAGATCAAGGAGCTAAACCTGTGTAAGATATTATCTATTTACAAGAGATTAAGGAGCTAAACCTGTGTAAGATGATACCCTCGAATTTGGCTCGAATGCGGATTTTACGCATGGGCGTATATAGAAAATAATTTCGGCAGGGGCTGGGAAAATTTCGGGGGCGGGGGCTGAGACCATTTCCGGTGTATGGAATACTAACAATTTAGAACTTAGCTAACTATAACGCTATTAAATCCAAAATATAATATTTTTTATGAACTGAGTGATCTTATTTAATTTATGTTTAAGGGTTTTATGAAATTTTTACCGATCAAAACAAAATTTCGGGGGGGGGGGGGGGGGGTAAAAGCCCCTCCTTATATACGCCCATGACTTGACGCGTAAATTCATCGCAAAAAGGAGACATTAATTGCCTTGTAATTAAAAATAAAATTGATAAAATCTAGGAAATATGTTATTAACACCTTTTGACGTCAATTATTAAACAATTGTTGGCATCCTTTCTAATAATATTTTTAATTAAATATTTCACGCAGATAGGAAGTTGCAGTTTAATCAAACTGTTGGAAGTTCAAAATAATTAATATAATAAGTGCTATGAAATTACCTGGGAAAAATATATATGAATAATTCTTCATTTCCGGATAATTTCAATAAAAAAGAAAACTTGGTTTTTCTCATTGACTCAGAAAGGAAAATACCCGATTCACAGGAATTTCACAATCAGCCAGTAGCTTTTCCGAGATTTTCAACAAGATGTTCTTGGAAATACGTTACGGTAATAATGTTTTCCACGTACATTTTTGCGTTTCTAAGCACCTATGTGGTATTCTAACGTATACATTGTAATCTGTGTAAGTAATTCTAGTATAAATAGCAAGTTACGGTAAATTAATTTAATGCAAGCTGGTTCGCTTGCCGCAAGATAAGGGTGGGGGGGGGGGGGTGAAATAGTCTCGAATAGTGTAAATGGGAATTTAGGAAGGACCCCATCGATCCCTAATCCCAGAGAGTGAATCCTTAGAGTGGCAACCCTGATTGGTAATTCCTTAATTCTGTTTACCGTCGAAGGGGGTTCCTTGATAGAGAGTTGCTCGATACACTTCCTGTCGTCCTATTGTCGTTGTCTTGATTACTCCATGTTGGTCTCATTATCCTCCGCAGACTTTGACCATCTCCTGAACCCACAAATCCACTACTAACTAGCTTCGAAGGGAACCCACATCCAGCAGTAAGAAATAGATCCATCAATTGTCTGGTCTGCTGTGGGCCGGAAATCCATATTAATTTTAATCAAAAGAGAATAGCTTTTTGTGTTTCCAGCTGCTACATCTAGAAAGGTTTATTTGTCTAGCCAGGAATTCCAGATTGCTGCAGGAGCCTTAATGTCAAAATTAAATTTTGTCATAGCTTGACCGCCAAAGAACAAGAAAAAATTTGATAATTACTCAGAAAAAAACCCATGTTGTTTCTGAAAAAATTGATTCCTCCACAAACGCAAATACTTTCGCAAAGCTTTAAAGAGTAATAAATTAACCACATTATTCTGTTAAAACAATTACTTTTAAATCGTTTTAGAATACATTTATCTAGATTAATTGACTACACTGTCGAAAGTTTAGATCCAAATTTTAGGGTTTCCTACAAGAACTCTCATTATTCTTTTTTCAAACTGCCTTTACAAAGCTTAGAACTTTTCTTCCAAAATCACTCAAGAAAACCCCCTGGAAGGCTCCATTGATACTAAAGGACAAAAAGTATCAGAATGTAGGTGCCAATAACGATTAGCTCCTTGAAAACTGTAATTTTGGTTCTATTAAACTGTATTTCCCAATTCAGAACTATATCTTTGTAAATTTTTTAAGTACTTTTTAAGTAAGTCACATGCTAAACATAAACGAAATGAATCCATTGTTACATTTGTAATAGTTTAATTTACCAGTATATATAATAACATCAATGTAATGGGCTATCTTAATGAAAATGAAAAAAAAGAAAAAAAAAGAGGAAGAAAGAAAAAAAGAAAAAGAAAAAGAAAAAAAATAAAATAATAAAAAAAAAATCAATAAATAAAAGAAGAAAAGGTGAAGAAAAAAAAATGGAAGGTAGCTCTCTGTTAATCCTCCTAACAAATATAATTTTACAGGTCTTCCCTTAAAAATGTCCTTTTTAATCTGTATGAAATAGTACCACCTAAGAGAATGGATATGCTAATTATATAAAACAATGTAGGTGCTGGCGTAAAAACATGATAAAATGTTAATCGCCACTAAATCCTGATCCTAATCCGATTAGCTCCTTCCAAACTGATCTAATCAGTATCGTTGATTTTTCTTATTTATTATTATTTTATTTTTTTGATTTAAGATTATCATTTTGTTGCATTTGTTCACTATCAGCTTGATATTTAATTTTTATTTTTATTTTTTTTTAATTTTATTTTTTTTAGCTTGATATCATTTGAGTTAATTAAATTCTGTATTTTAATTGTTTCTTTTTGTAAGCAAACTTAAAATGATGTTAAATAAACCAATTATTACAAAAATCGAGTTACTTATGAATCGATATGATGCATACATCGCATGAAAAGACGATAGAGACATCTGCACATAGGACACACCACTGCATGTAAAGTACATACTGACTATATTTTTACAGATAAAGAATCTCACAATATGACCAGATTGTACGGTTATGGGAGTAAATATGTAGAAAACACTCAACTACCTCAACAAGACAAACTTACAAGAATATAGAAAAAAATAAGCATAAATTATATCTTTACAACTCTACTTCAATATATTTTGCAAACATTATTGAACAATCGGCGCTAATGGCCAAGATTTATGTCCATGCGCCGTAAAAAAAAAAAAAAAAAAAAAAAAAAAAAATTATTGAACAATATAACAATCAATAAAATATTAATCTTTAGAAAAAATACATATATGTGCGTTCGAGTTTTGAACTCAAGTAATCCTTATATATATATATATATATATATATATATATATATATATATATATATATATATATATATACGTGTATATATACAGAGTCATGTTCATTTTTTGTTGTACTACAAATGTTTTTTAATCTATTTGCACAATATAAACTAATATTAGTAACGTCAAACTGTCAGCAATTTGTGTACTACTGTAAATTATCGAAATTTATAAACTGTATTTATCACATATAAAACATACATTTGTGGCGACATCCTCGAGTCCATTGATTTCACCTAAATAAAGAAATTGTAAAGCAGTATTTTCTTGTATTCATTTTTAAGCTTATGGACACCTTAGCAAATCAACAAAAGATTTGGATCTGCTATTGTTCTCAGCTGAACCCTCGAGAGTCGCCAATAGGAAATTCTCCCAGACATCATGGGCAGGAGATGGACTTTGAAAGCTCAAACTTTCGACTTAAATTTTCCATTATAACTTCTACAAATAGATTAAGTTGAGACGTCAATACTGCAAAAAGATCAGGCTCTGGCGGTCTTTATCTGATTCTTTACAGTATAATTGTCGTAGATATTTTTTTTTTATTTATTCTAAACAAGGCAATGTAAAATTGAACGTTTTTATTTTCATTTAATGAGTATTTTCTGCAAAAACTTACTATGAGGCTGTACCGTATGAAATGTCAGTTTTGGCCGATTTCCTTCGAACGTCTTGAAACTGTTGTGGCTCCTACTCCGCGTTCTTTGGCATATTCCCTAGTGCTTTTTGAGGGACAAGCTTCAACCCTTTCTTTCAGGTGGTCATTGTCAAGCTTGGTTTCTGGCCTTCCTCGCTCCTCCTTGTCAAGGTCAAAATGTCCACTTCGAAACCTGGACAACCACCGGTAAACAGTTCGTTCACTATAAATGAATATTCGAATCAAAAAATAATTTTAAAATCTTTATTTGTTTGGAAATAACTATTTTCCAGTCAGGAATTTGAACCCTGACCTTCGTTTTACGCTTGTGTGCCTTGTCAATTTGGCTACAAAGCTTCATATCACAGCATGGTGAGTTCATCTAAAGGACTTAAATCTTCTGAAAAAAGGTAGACTCGTATTGCCAAAAACTGGACTATACATACACATGGCACGAGGCACGTGGCATTATCACTTACATTGGTAATTTGTTAAATATGTTTTCCTAACGATGTACTCCATCGGTGATTTAATTTTTAATTCTTTCTTTCTAAAGCTGCACCTACATTGGACCCATATTTCTCCCGATCCAATCCAATATCTTTTGACCGACAACGGCCGACGTGAGTGCTTACATTGGTCCCGACCCGATCCGATTTAGTCACAACTCGTCAGTAATGACCTTGCAGCGAAGTGAAAATGAGTTATTAATTTAAGAAATACAACCTAATAAGCATAGCAACCTTCGATTAGGTTAAATGTTGAAGGTATAAAGGAGGAGTTGAGAGGCCAATCAATATTCTGGTATATCAGTCCCAAAAAAATAAATCATTGTGTAACAGTTAATTTTTAAGCATTAGTATCCATATTTTAAAATTATTTATAAGAAAGGTAGCTAGAAGGTTATAAGCATAAGAAGGTTATAAACATTGGAAGGTTGTAAACATTGGATGGTTATAAACATCTTTAGTAATTTAATAAACAAGGGAAACAAAAAACAAAAACGTTAATTGACAAAGCTGTTCTAAATATTATTAGCTTTAATTTAAAAAAAAAATCATTGAAATCGGTAACGATGTAGAGTCTGTAGACCTTTTTGAAACACAATACGTTGTTTGCCGCCATTTTGCGTCGTCGGTCCCAAATTGGTCTAGAATCAAACAAGTTTGAACGACCTAGAATCGTTGGCGATCGGATCGGATCAGATCGGGTCGGGTCGCGACCAATGTAGGCTCCTCTATTGATATGCATGAGTTTGTTTTTCTTCCGTCATTCGGAGGCTATCGGATCGGATCGGATCGGGTCCAATGTAGGTGCACCCTAACGCTCTTCACTGAGATTGAAACACATTTTCTCCCGTTCTGCGCTCTGATGTCTTCTTAGTAACGCTAAAGAGTTTCTTATCACAGCATGGCATGTTAATTCACTGGGTGCGTGTTCAAGCGAGGGACTACGTACTACAAGCGGATTCGTGCTACAGATCAAAAATGAATTGAAGCTGTTACACGATGCCGCTTGTTATTGATTCAGTACTAGATGAATTCGTCGGAGAACCTTTTTCTCTGTTGTTCTTCACTTCAGAACTCTTTCCTTTGTTCTTTTTTACTAGTATTAAGGAAATCTTCTATTTCCCTTGTTATTTCTAAGGATTTCTCGCTGAGACTCCGTTTTATTTCTTTATCTGTAGTACATTTATAACTCTGTAATATATTTTTGTTCTTCATAATATGAAGAGAGAGAACATGGAAAATTTTATAATAAATAATTAAGTAATATATTAAATTACTTAATTGTTATCAGATTTTCCATGTTCTCTCTCTCACTTATGCCTAAGTTTTTATTTTTACTTTAATTTCCTATAATGTGTATCGAAAGTGGCACTATCGACTAAATAATAATTACACAAGATTTGTATGTCGTATCTAGAACAGGTTGTTAATTTTAATTATTAATAAATAAATACCAAAAATATTTCTTTTTGTGCGGATTGAGTCCATCTAACGTAATCTTTGATATGCATTCATCTTTGATTGGCCTCGTTATTAGTTGCTGCTATCAAGGAAATATAATTCCCCTGGGTTCATGTATATATATAAAAATCACGAGTCTGTCCGTTTTTCTGTTTATTTGTTCGTTTCTTCCTTATACAAATCTACACCGTTTAACCGATTTTGACCAAACTTTGCACACAGATAGGTCTTGAGACGAGAAATCTCCTAGGCTAGGTCAAAATAGTCAAATTTCAAAATTTGGTCAAAAGGTCAAATGTTTTGTCCAAGAAAAATTGGCTACATTGAACCATTCAGATTGTGACGGCCATTTTGAATCGACAGCCATTTTGAATAATGTCTTCAATTTATTTCCTGATGTTCCTGATAATTAGACTAACTCGAACTCATTGAAGACTTTACATCATTATATAATCATGTAATGCAGTATATTTCAATTTTATTTCAACAGTCACTGTCTAACTAAGGAGCGCTGGCTATTCTTTGAAAAGAGCTATCTACTCGCAGGCTCTGCCGGCTGTTAGATGAAGTGCTGTTGTGCTGGCCTCTGCCGGTATCATTATGACCTAAAAGAAATTCACATCGTTAGACCGATTTTCGTAACTGGGTATAGACAACTACGTATCAAGTAGATCTTGATACGGGGAGAGTCATAGGCAGAAAGTAGGTGTAGCATGGCACACTGGCTAACAGCTAGTAATGAATAAATAATGTATCCTTAATCAGACATTAAAACTAGCTGGTGCCCGCCCTGTAATAATGACGCCTGTATCCCGGAGCTTGTTGCGAGAAGGCGTTTCCAGTGGACGACCACTATCGTTCTTAGCTCCTTCTTTTCTTCATGAATTGACAATTATATTAATTTGGACTTATATTCATTGTATCAATGCTCCCACAAGATACAAAATATTATTGGCATATAAGGCTCAAAATGGTATTTCAACTACGAATAAAATTTATTAATCCATTATATAGTAGGCACGGCGCTGCGCGTTTTCAGAGGGTAAAAATAAATATTTGAATAGCAATCAGTAATGGTCCATACCGTCCTGTTTATTAAAAGGGGGTTTCATCAAAACAAACTAATTACCTATTTCGATAAAACATGACAAAAACAAGCGTTGTCAGTTGAATGTAATAGTTTGTTTTATAAGCTAACAATTGCCAATTATTTTGATAATTCCATAATCTACTAAAGTTTCGTAACGTTGGTTATGAAGTATTGATGCAATAAGGTAAACGAAGAGAAACTGTATATCATTAAAAGCTACACGAGATGTGTTTCACGTCTGCCCAGAATTACGAGCTTTTGCTAGCGGCACCAAGCAGCGAATGTTTGGGGAATGTAAAACGTTAAAATAAGATCCAACTGTCAGTGGCTGTTTTCCAGTAATGTTTGTCGAGATAAGCAGTCTGGGTTCCGTGTGAATGATCTACTTATAGCACGGTTTATTTGGGATTCGACTAGTTTGAATGTTGAGAATAGAAACACATCGTAGAATATTATTGTGTTCAAAACAATCATTTGGAATGGAGCGTAAACTAACCTCCGTGACGGACGGTTTTTAGATTAAATATTTAAACGATTTAATTCTAGAAGCGCAGTAACAAAATCAATACAAAAAGGGCCAACAAATTGTACATGTTGGCTTTTGTATGAAGACAGTAATCAGTGTTTCATATTTAAATGTTTTAATTAAAAGAAGAACCATCCAAGTGTAGCTTTCGAAATTAATTAGGAATATTTTATTGAAATATGGAATTTGTTATTCGCCAGTGCTTTAATTTTCCCAAGCGTATTTAAATTGCTTATATTGACATGTTTAGCTAAAACAGCAAATCATTATTTAGATTGAAATATTATGAATTAACGTTCTACCTTTCCATGGAAATGGCCTTTGTCAGGTTTTCTAAGTAACCGGTTATAACTTTATCAAATTCTGCATAAAATTGAAAATGTCAAATTGACATTTATTTTTAGCGCGCTTCCTCCTTCCCTCCATAGGGAGGAAACTCGCTTATGAGGTTGACATCATGACGGAATCCAAATGTGCCGACTAGAAAATAAAGGTGGTTTAAATTTGTATATATATATATATATATATATATATATATATATATATATATATATATATATATTTGATGTTATTTTTCGTCGCTGGGATAGTATTTTTAGATGGAACGGCATTTTTCTCCAGCGGTGGTACTCCTCCTCACTTCTTCCCGGAATATTCCCATACCATTCCCTTGGCTACCACCGAGGAAGAAACAAGTACCTGGCTGAAGAAGATGGAGATGAATCCATCGAAATATTCCGGGAAGAAGTGAGGAGGAGTACCACCGCTGGAGAAAAATGCCGTTCCATCTAAAATATATATATATATATATATATATATATATATATATATATATATATATATATATATATATATACTGTTTGCTCCGATGTTGCTGAAATTTGGTACAAAAATATTTTGTCTAATTTGAAACGTTGAAATTGTTAACTCCGGAACGTGGTTTTCGGAGAGAAATTCAAGCGAATAAAACTATAACACGTACGTCTTCGAGTTAATATGCTTCCAGGTACTCATATTTTAGGTTTCCTAACGTAAAAAACAAATGGAACCATTTTCAAGGCGATATCTGTAACCATATTCGAGAAAACTAGATAAAAATAGTTTTTCGGTTTGGGTATTTAGAATTGTTGGATTGAATTGAAATATTTTCTATAAGTTTGTAATTTATCCAAACTAAGATTTATGAGTTTTGGTTACACTTGGAGTTTAGAAAATATTCGGGAAAAAAAATTATAGACATAAAAAGTTTCAGGATCTTAGTATGTTTTCGTAAATATTTTGAAAATGGTTGGAAAATCGTGGTAAGTGGAATGTGATCATTCGTAATGTTATAAAATTCTTTATAAAAAAAGTTGCAAAGCAATTTTTGACAGGACCATGTCAATTACCCAATGTCATTAAAGTGCTTAAATCTTCGAAAGTGTTAGTTTTGTTCTTTTGAACACGAGGTTATGTTTTTTGTTTAACTTACTTTTTAATTGGTTGTTTTTTTTTTGTTTCAAATTTAACAGTGAAATGAGTATTTTAGTAAAACAAAACAGAAAAACAGAGACATATAGGTAATCATGTTTTGTTAGGGCGAACGTTGAGAAGGCAGCTGCAGTTATTTCCGCTTAGGATTTTATTTTATATTTTTCACGAATAATCGAAACCTAGAGAAACTGCTTCTATTCCTTTACTAATTGGACTAGGGATATGAACGAAAACGCGCTGAGATGACGCAGTTCCTGTAAATCAGACTTTTCTCATCTATTATACATATATTAAATTGGAGACATTTACTGCATATACTATCGATTACCTCGTCATCAATGTTACACTTAACCATTGAATGAAATTAGACGGGAAAACTAGTGCCAAGTAACATTTTAAACAAAACTTAACTGTAGCTGCTATATTTTAGATGTTATGAGGGACTATCAGTGTATGACGGAAATGCTACTAAAATATGACTAAAAGTTGTGTATACTACTTAATCTTGTCGGCCCTAACCATTTCAACCGATAGTCCCGTATAATATCCACCATGATGACACCAAACAGTTAATGAAAGAAATAACAAGGGAAGTAATAAAATGTAAAGTTGGATGGTGGAAAGAATGTCACCAAATCGCTGCTTAGAACAACATAGAACTTGACCTGAACATAGAACATGTTAATACATGGACAGAGCAACTGACAAAACTCACAAATAAAATACTAGAAACTGAGATAGACTTATTTCACCAACGTGTTACACCACACGTGTGGAGTCAACCTCCAGGCAGCTGTACAGAGAACTAATACCGAAAAGACTTGAAGCGGCAGAATATTTAAAAGATAACAGACTCCCAAAGCTAAGAAGTTGGGCCATTAAAGTGAGAGCGGAAGTACTCTCATTGAATGGTAGACCTTGGAAGGAAGGAAGGGAAAAGCTTTGCTCTCTATGCAATCTAGAAGAAAATGAAACCATGTTCCATTTCCTGACCAGGTGTCCGATACTGGAGGAATTCAGAAGGAGATGGCTGGGAAAGGACATAGACGGCGCCAAAATAGTAACTTTACTGATGACAGAGGACTGTTACAAGGTGGCGGGGTACGCACGAGACACAACTAAATACAGAAAAACACTTACAGACGAATTTAACTACTGACACAACAAAAGGAAAGGAAACCAAACAGACGGAACACAGACACACAGAGATACCCAATCAATCCTCATGAATACCTATAACAAATTGATTGAATTCAAAATCTAAATTATATAGACATTGGACAGACTTCGGCATGACGGTCAGTCTAGGTCTTAATCTAAAGATGTTTTTTAATCACTTAACGATGACACTTCTTACTTATTTTTTGTATTGTTTATTTTGATTTTTTTCTCTTATTACGTAATAATAATTATTTTTTGTGATGGATATATGCAGAAAGGAAAATTGTTAGTGTTTTTAAATAGTTTATATTCATATTTAAAACTATGGAAATACACACATTTTCTGTTTGTAAATTATTTATTTGTAGATTAGCTTTAAATATTCTTATTTAAAATTATTGTAAACATGGTCATATATTATGTTTGTATTTTTTTTGTGTAAAATAAACATCCTTATTCATTCATTCATTGATTCATTCATATAATATCCATCATAAAGCAGCTACGGTTAAGTTTGTTACAGATGTTGCTTGGCAGTATCTTGCTCCGACCCCTTCAATTGTAGTACATAATAGAAACTTCGGTTCTGACAAATACTTGGTATTAACACTTTGACTGCAAACTATGAGGTAACTTTTAATTTGCTTCATTCGCCCACACTGGCCAGTACTCTAAGGACAATATCCTCTTGAACTTATTTCGAGAATATCAGCATAGTTTTTCGGGGATTTTTTTTTTTCTAAGGCGGTTCTGCATCTTATCTCTAAGGCTTTTAGCACCTCTCTATCTATAGGTTTTCATCCTTCCTAAATATCATTGGAGCAGATAATTCATTCAGTTGGCCCGTGTACAAATGAACTCATTCTGCTGCAGGTGGGACTCGAACCTGCATCTCCTGCCTGGAAATCCTTGGCGTTAGTCTATAGATCATGGGGAGACGCAAGAGAAAACTTTTTGGTTGCTTGGTCGTTATGGAGGACTCCAAAACTTGCGCTTGACATAGACCAGTAAGTATTTCCATTAAGGTATCGTAATAATCACTGAGATAGCGTGAGTCTATAATAAAAAATATACCTGCATAAATAACATATGAAAAGTTATATTATTATAATAATATATTCAAAATTCTAAGATCACTAATTGACCTGGTCTAGAAGAACCAATTAATATAAGTACTTGACATAGGTAACTGCAATTTATTTTAGACGAACAATTATTTATTTAAGAAAAATAGATGGTTTATCGAAAAACGCAAAATCCCTGAATATAAAACTCAAAAGTGCTACAAGAATTAGAGGAAACTTTCAAATAACATAATCAACATACTCAAAATACTCTGCACAAAATATTGAGAAGCGTTGATTGAAGTTCGGCAAAGCTAGACTAATGATTTCAAGGGAACAGTTACTCAGATAATTTCATTCCTTTTGGAAGGCCAAAAAGATGTTCAAAGAAAAAGCAAATAAGACTAAGCTCCATTACTCTAATAGGATGGGATCAGAACATCAGTACCCATCCTTTTGTTTCTAGCTCTAAGATGACTTTTAATAATTTTTCGCAAGAAAACAAATTGAATATTCCAGAAAGACCAACGAACTTAATCTAGGGGCCGACAATGACCAAATTCTCAGCTTTAGAACTAGAACATATTACTAAAGAAGAGCACAAAGCTCTCGCTTTAACGTGGATCAGCCTTCTCCCACTTGATTTCAAAACGGTGTTTGAAACTGAAGAAATTTCACCGAAACGGACTCTATTCATCATATCTATTATTCATTCTTTTACCGAATATTTAAAATTCATGCGAACAAGTAGAGCAACAGGAGTAAATGCCTAGAATTATCTTTTAGAACAAAGCTACTGAAGACATTATACTTGGAAGCAGTCCAACGAATTTCCAGAGGAAACTTATCTTATTAAGAAGTTATTTGAAAAATAATTTGCTGTGAAATATCATAATTTTCCATTGAATTTTGAAATATTAAAAAGAATCCCAATTATTTGGGTATGACCGACCGGTTATTGTTGAGAGTTGTAATTACCTTGGGGTAAGCTTCTATTAAATGGGGAGTTTTATAAAATCTTTAAAGGCCTAATTTTCTAATGCAAATAATGCTATTGATCCAGTAAATACCTTCTATTAAGCATGGACGTTATTTGAAGAACACAAAAGCATTACTTCATTCCTAGGCCACCCTACATTTACATATACAATTTTCTGCCTTCAATATGTATATAACATTACAAACCATAAGAAAAAATCCTACGAAAGTATATTGAATTTACCATCAAACTTCACGTTCATGTACGCTTGGGAATAGGTACATTATTAATCTTCTATGAAACGAACCATGGAACGGGCTATTTGAGCAATATGTTATGCAGAACTAAAGGTATACAAATATTTGTTGCATACGGTTTATCTACCTGACTGGATTACCAACAAATTTAGTTCCCTGTCACAGAGTTAACACAAATAAAATTTCTGCAGCAACTCAAATATACCAAACATTTTAACTACAAAACGGAAAACGAGGAACGCACACAACTTATGGTATATGGTTTTGGTATAAGTCACTTTAGATAACAGAGCCTGAATAGGCGATTTATGAAAAATAAAGGATATTGCAAAAATTCGGCCTTTATACAATGAAACCGATTACGATCACAAGATATAAAACTCAGATTTTTAAACTGTTTTTTGAGAAAATCGTTTATTACCCAAAACATACTTACAGTGTCTTACACCACTTTCATTTTAGCCACCACTAGGGTGGGCCGAAAAAACTCATTTTTTTCATTTCGAAGTTGTAATAGTGCGGAAAAGTTGCGAATTATATAGAGAAATAAAAGGAAACAAAAATTATAAAAATTGGTTGACATCTTCCGTTCGCGCAAAGGCATTGAAATTTGACAAAATATGAAAAATCTTCCTTTTTCGTAATATTTTTAAAATTTTTGAATTTGATGATTTCCTAAAATAATAGTTTTTAACGTCTTCGAATAAAGCCTAAAAACAGTGTGTTTTAATTTGGTTTAAATCAGTTGATATCTTTCACTCGAGCATAGGGTCAAAATGAGCCCAATTATTGAAAATTTCACATTTATAAGAGTTATTTTGTGTATCTTTAATATAATTTTTTTTAAATGTAATAGTTACAGTGTTTCTATTGTTGAACATAAAAACATTGTGTTTTATCATGGTGTAAATAAATTAACAAATTTCGGCCGCAGAATGACCCCAATGCTTCAGAAAAACTGGATACATCCTATCAGGTCGAACACTTCCCATCAGCCCAAACACCTTCCATCAGTTCAATAACATTCAATCAGCTGAAATGCCTGCTATATGCTGAAATATCTCCAATCCATTGAGAAACCATTCGTCATCCGGAAACCTCACTTTAACGAAATATCTCCCGTCAGCTCAAATAGCATCCATCACCTGAACAACTTCCATCAGCTCAACAATCTCACATTAGATGAAACACCTCCGATCTCTAGAAATATCTCCCCTTAGTTGAAATACTTGTGAATACCTTAGATACATCCCATCAGCCTAAACTCCTTCCTTCAGCTGAACAACGTCCGATCAGCTGAAATTTCTTCCATATAGTGAAATATCTCCCATTAGTTGAAAAACTAGTCAATAGCTTAGATACATCCCATCAACTGGTCACCTCCCACCAGCCTAAACACCTTCCTTCTGAGGAACAACGTCCGATCAGCTGGAATGTTTTCCATATGGTGAAATATCCCCCATTAGTTGGAATACTTGTCAATAGCTTCCATCCATTTTGATACCATCCGTCATCCGAAAGACCTTAGTTATAGTGAAGAGAAGAGAAATTGAGGAAAAAAGGAAGGAACGTTTTAATTTCTTTCTTTTTTTAAGAATTTCCTAGGTGAGTAAAGTTACTAGCACTTAAAGACTACAAATTTCCTAGCTAATTAAGATAGCTAATATTAACTTTTCAAAGGATAGAGGTAAAGTGTACGGTTAAAGGGTCAGGAGTCCAGTAGAATGAACATTAGTCAGAAACTCGATCTAATGTTTAGTCTTGACCAAACGGTCCTTGTCGGCTGCCTTTCCAATTGATGGACAATGAAGCCCTCGACGCATGACACAAAACAAACCTCCCACTCGAAGCCGTCCCATCCAAGATGAAAGCATCCAGAACATACGTCAAGGGGCTTATTAATACATCATAGTCAGATCTGCGGAGTGCCGCCCCACGGTAGGGAGGTGGGGATAGGGACGGGAGTGGGAGGCGGATCGCCACCCCAGTTCCAAACCACCTCTCGGTCTGTGCGTTTCCTATCGTCACGTACTTCTCTTATCACCGGAAGAATATCACGCGTGTATTAGGCATCGCACACAAATATCGGCATTACACCTGTGCTCTTCTCCAGCCTGTTCTGGTTCATTAAAAAATATTTCTATCAGGTATTTATTAAAGTGGATAATCAAAACGTTTATGTTAAAAGTAAAAATTATGTTAGCAATTAAAAGTAGAATTAACTAACAGTAAATTGTAGATAAAAATAGCAATAACATTTTTTTCCTTATTTTAGCTCACAAAAACGAATAAGATGACAAAATATTTTAATTAGTCAAATGTAAGCAATTTTATGATATTGAAATAGAACACACATGAACTGGTTTGTAGAAAATCGTAAGTTTAGTTTAATGCGTTATAATTCATAACTAGGGATCTATGACTAGAAAACACATTAACTACAAAACACATATTGACAGAATGTCTAATGAGACATATCTGTGACTTACCGTAAAACATGACAGGACGGTTCTTCGACTGCAGTAAATATATAGAAAAGATTTATTCATATTCTTAAAAGAAAAACGTATATGATTGACTAATATTATAGGTACTGGGAAAGAGTTTATATTTATTATTTATGTCAGAAAATTAGAATTTCATAAACTACCATACCTTTTAGTAACATATTTCTACAAATAAATATAACGAAAATAGCATAATCGCTACGAAAAAACTTCAACATCTCAAATTTTCATTATGGCTTTTTAATTAATTTTTTATCATATTTTAGTTATGTAGCAGTACAAAGCAATGAATAATTGAAGGGGTCAGGGCAAAATAGTGCCAAGCCCCATTTTTAACATAACTTCACTGTAGTCGCTGTATGTTGGACATTAAGTGGGACTATCAGTTGTAATGGTTAGGGGCAAAAAGGTTAAGTAGAATGCATATATTGTAGTCATATTTTAGTAGCATTTGCATCATATACTCATAGTCCCACATAATATCCAACATTGCCCAGACCCCTTCAATTGTTACATGATGTTTTACCAAAATTGTAAAATTCTTTGTTCTTTTTATGTTCAAATATTGCATTTATCACAATAATTTTTTATGTATAATTTTTTAATGTTATTATTATATTTAAAATTTGTACATGTATTCAGCCGATGTTTCTATTCTTTGAAATAATTGCTTTTGTTGCGGAACTGCTACAAATAAATATAATTTCTAATGTTAATATTGTTTTGAGTAATTTTTATTATCACAAAATGCTGAAATTCATAAAAATAAAAGCAAAAATTGTCGCTTTCTGTAACGTTAGAAAAATGTATCCAAACAAATACATGAATACTTTAACATTTTTTCAGATCATAAATTATTAATGTGTATATTATTTCCAGTTTGCAGTAATAAATTTGCTATTTTTATATTCTTATTACCAATGATCGGGACGATTAAATTGTCAAACAAATTAAATTACTCACTATCTAAACAATTAATAAAACACTAATATTTCGGCGAAATTTCCACGAAAATTGTTTTTCGGCTTTCCGTTTACAGGCATCGAGGCACTGTCTTAATAAATAGTTTGACGTGGGGAATAAAAGGAAACATTTCCAAGTCAATATATGTCGCGGCTTTTGAGAAAAATAGAAAAATCGTGACCACTTGAGATTTCTGTGTAATTTATTTATTATTTTTTTATAGGTGCTCCAACTGCCGGTTCGTAAGTGAAAATTAATTTGAAATCGTAATATATTACATACAAAAACGTTTTTTTTTTTTTTTTTTGTTACAGAGATCTTATTATGAGTAATCGATTCCGAAAATTCTAAATTGTCAGTTTCGTTATTTATAACCGTTTTCGTATTTGTTTGTTTCAGTTTTTAATTTTTTGTTGATTTTTTTTTAGTTGTGATTTTTCATTAAAACATGAAAAGCGAATGAAAAGCATCTTAATATTATTCGTTCGTTTTAATAGCAGAAGTTGAGAAGAAAGAACGAGTAATTTCCTCTCGGCTCCTTCCAGTTTCCAGAGCATTGTGGTGCGTAAATTTTGCTGCTCTTCCAGATGTTTTGAAGGAAGGAGGGTTAATTTTTTTTACGAAATATCAAAACAAAGAATTAACTATTTTTATTTCAGGATTCATGAATGAAGAACGGAAATACTGACGCTGCTACTTCGAATAGGATATTTAACAAATATCATAATCTTCATTGCCGATAATCGTAGAAATTTACCTTATCCTTTCACTGTAAAATAATAAGTAGATATTGCATTATCATTACGTATGCATGTAAATTTTAATTGAATTGATTTATTTCCGAACGAATTTCTGAAGACAGAAATAATACATAATGAATTCGGCTTCAAGATTGGAGATGCCGATTGGATTGATGGAAAGGTTGCTTTGACGAAGCCACAAAGAAGTGGAAAATCCTCTTTCCCTTCTTTCGGTCTTGAAAAGGGATTTGGAAAGCGATTTTCTTGCCCTCGAAGGATTAAATTTAAATCTAGGCCAATGCAATGACCAATTCAAGTACTCCAGAGGAACGGATGAAACCGAATAGCGGCATGAGTTAATGTTCCCAAAAGTATGGAACAAAATTAATATCAGCATAAATATTTAATCATAATTGAAATTAATTTTAAAAGCAGGTAGACTTTCATATTGTCATATTATAAAAAGTTACAATACGATATATCCATACCATTTATTACTTTCGGGAAGTATGAAATTTATTTGTATCAAATAAAACACTTAAAATTATTACAATTTTATATAATTACTAGCTGTTACCCGGCGTGCCATGCTACACCTACTTTCTGCATATAGAAAAGCCTAAATAAATTAGAAACCAAATAAGTATTATTAAAATCTAATAACACGAATCTGTAACTGTTTCGAACCCGTGACCTCTCAACTGTAAGTCCTAGACGGCTTCGACATAACCTATAACTCCCCCCGTATCAAGACATACATGTATGCCAAGTTTGGTAAAAATAGGTCTTGCTTATAAAAAGAAACAACAACATACAGACAGCAGCTGGTAGACGTTTTTGACCTGGCCTATGACAATCCCCTGATCAAGACCAACCTGTGTGCCCAGTTTGATCAAAATCCGTCAAACGGTGTGGGTCTGTATAAAGAACAAACATACAGACAGACAGCTGGTAGACGTTTTTGACTTAGCCTACGACTCTCCCCAGATTAAGATCTACATGTGTACCGAGTTCAGTCAAAATCCGACGACCGGTGTGGAGTTGTATAAGGGACAAACATACAGACAGACAGCTGGTAGACGTTTTTGACTTAGCCTTCGACTCTCCCCAGATTAAGATCTACATGTGTACCGAGTTTAGTCAAAATCGGATGAACGGTATGGATTTATATAAGGGACAAACATACAGACAGACAGCTGCTAGATTTTTTTGACCTAGCCTAGGAGATTTCTCGTATCAAGACCTACCATTATTCCAAGTTTGGTCAAAAACGGTCAAACGGTGTGGATTTGTATAAGGAACAAACAAACAGACACGTGATTTTTATATATATAGATGAATTTAAGAAAAAAATATAATTATTTTTTTATTTTAATTGGCTTGGCCAGCTATTGAGTTATTTGCGCTTTTATGTAGTTCATGACATCATTTTTATATAATACATAACGCATATATGTAAATATATATTTTTATATATATATATATATATATATATATATATATATATATATATATATATATATATATAAGAATGTAACATTACTGCATGTGGTATCTCAGTAAATCGATGGTAATAAGATTATTTTGTTATTTTGTCCAATTGAATAAGTTTTATTCTCCTTTTCTGTGTATATCTGTGCAGCAAGGGAACGAGAGATCCCTGAAAATCCTAAGCCTTCCTTACAACTCATGAAATACTCGTTAACTAAGAGGATTCTCGATTGTGGTCTCCAACTTGCTCCACTGGTCTTCTCTGACCCACTTCAAATGCTGACCGTTCGGAGCATAGGAAATGTATTTTATTCTTGAGTTTTATTTCTTATTAATGAGTGAAAATGGGTGTTAATTAAAAGAAAGAATGTAACTTATTGTTGCTAATTGCTCGCTAAAAAAAAAACAATAACAAAACTTGAATGCAATTTACAAATCGCGCTTGAAATTGTTTAGAAATTAGCCATTTCTGTGTTCTGTAGCTTACTATTTAATGTGATAACGTAAATTAATTGTCGATAAGCACAGCGCATGTTTTACTTTATATTTAAAAAAATACATTTCTTACATACATTTTAAAACTTGGTTATCATATAGAATGTATAGAACGGTTTGAATTGATTAGACCATTCATCGCACCAAATATTTTCATTTGCACTTTTTATCAATCCCAAACGGAACTAATTATAACCTCTTCCTAGAAAACAGTCACAGCTATCGCCATAAAAAGTGTTTCATGCGTTTTCCTATGTATGAAAACTTAAAAAACGTGTACCTGCAAGCCAATTAACCAGGGGTCGAAAATAATTGCTAACATTTATTTTAAAAAATTACTTCTTAAACTTTTACTTTTATTTTCTTTTTGAAAAAGTAAAAGTTATGAAATGACTTTCTGGGTTTAAACTTTTATTAAAAACGTTTTTTTAACTGTTATTTTTAAACTCAAAAATAAAAGTTTTAAAGTAATTGTTAGGAATAGACTTATTAGGAAAACGTTTAAAGGAATGAATTAAAGCTACTAATGATTTTTTTTTCGCGAGAATTTCGTTAAGAACACTTTGCTGAATGACCCTGGCAGTCGGAGCACCTATAATTAATAAAAAAATAACACTTTGCTGCGCTGGAAGGATTCTTCTGGTTAATGAACTTGATATCACAAATCTAATTATTAATTATTTAATTAGTTGTCACAAATAGGTGATTAATGTATGTTTTTTTTTCTTTAACCCTCCGTTGACCACGTGGGAGAGAGTTACACCGTCTTCCACGTGGGGTCCACCAGGCCCCCACTTATATTTATGGTGGTAACGTGCTAATAGTCCATAAGACTAGTTTTAAAAACATTATTCAATCAATTTGTAGGTGTCAGTGAAGATACCGTCCAAATATGGAGTCTCAGGTTCCAAAATTGTGGTTGCAGGATTTGAAATTGCATTACAGAAAAACAATAACACAGGGAAATGGAATAATAGTCTCTGAAATGTTTAATTCCATTTTATATTTGAACAAAAGAAGGAACCTGAGTTTACAGATAACAACTTTTTTCGAGAAGTCATTAATTATGCACTAAAACTAGATAATTACTACAACAAAATGAATCTTGAATTTGCTCACGATAAACAAACAATTATAATATTTGGTAAAAATGCAGTTTCCAGCCCTCAAAACCGATTTCTTTCAAACTTTGCACAATAACGTATTTTGATGCACTAAACACGAATACGATAAAAAAAAACGTCGGATTTAACTAGGAAAGAAGTTATTAAGCACTTAAGTTCACTGTTGTGCAGGTTATGAGACCTAATGTAAACAACTAAATTTGTCAACATACGCATGCGCGGGTATGGAAAAGTTCGTAATAAGGAAGTTTAATTGAAATTTACCATAAATTATCGAAATTCATCAGCAGTTATTTATTTACAATCATTTTTTTAAATAATTAAACACTCCTCACATTTCTTGTTTCGTTCATGAAAAGTATTATATATCAGAAATCCCTTAATAATTTGCTAATGCCTTTATAATTATCGTTCTAATTCGCGCCTATCGAACTTCAATTGTCAACAAGTCAATTGTCAAACAAATATTTTGATGCTAAACAGAAGAACATTTAGATGGATATTTAGCCGAATTTCTCTTCAAACGCGCTCATAAATATGAAGAGCGTTTAAAGGCATTTTTCAGTGCGATTGGGGATTTGTATCCACCGAACATCCAGTCTCAAGAAGAAGAAGAAGAAGAAGAAGAAAAAAGCTAAAAGAGATGTCTTGGAGGATTAGAGGAATGTCTAGGAAGACTTTAAGGGCATACGTGCTATGCGTTTCCGCTCGCTCCGCTACGCTCCGCTCGCTCAAGAAAATAACAAAACCCCAGTCAATCCAACTCGCTAAAATTAATAGAATTCTATTAATTTTAGCGAGTTGGATTGACTGGGGTTTTGTTATTTTCTTGAGCGAGCGGAGCGTAGCGGAGCGTAGCGGAGCGTAGCGGAGCGAGCGGAAACGCATAGCACGTATGCCCTTAAGCGACAGGCGACGACGGGTGAGGATGCCCTTAAAATTAACAATATCTTTGAATAAATGGTTTCTGAACATTTCAAATGAGAGTTCTCTGTTTCCCAATGTTACATATCTGCGCATGCGCGTGTTTACAAATACGCTGATGCCTAGTTTTATAACCTTCCTAACTTTAGTGCTTAATATTATAGTCTATTAATTTTAGCGAGTTGGATTGACTGGGGTTTTGTTATCTTTTTGAGCGAGCGGAGCGTAGCGGAGCGAGCGGAAACGCACAGCACGTATGCCTTAAAGTCGT
Source organism: Gonocerus acuteangulatus (assembly GCA_946811695.1). Lineage (NCBI taxonomy): Eukaryota > Metazoa > Arthropoda > Insecta > Hemiptera > Coreidae > Gonocerus > Gonocerus acuteangulatus. The sequence goes on along the minus strand of OX328124.1, from coordinate 93,389,396 downwards.
AATTTATGCCTTAAAGTCATCACAAATTTAGTTGTTTACATTAGCTCTCATAACCTGCACAACAGTGAACTTAAGTGCTTAATAACTTCTTTCCTAGTTAAATCCGACGTTTTTTTTTATCGTATTCGTGTTTAGTGCATCAAAATACGTTATTGTGCAAAGTTTGAAAGAAATCGGTTTTGAGGGCTGGAAACTGCATTTTTACCTAATATTTATCTAATGAAAACGTCAATGACAGAATCACTCTTCAGTTCCACCTTGTGAAACTTCTTGATCAGAATTCAAACATTAGCTTTTCATGTTCTTTGCAAACTGGACGGAAACACCTAGCGCACGTGTACTTGGATTCCCTAACATTTGATCCGTCGAAAATATGAAGCTTCGTGTATTTATTACTTAGTATAGTACGCCACATACACAAAACTCTGGAAGGAAATTAATTACAAAATTAATAATTGAAACATATGCTCATAATAAATTCAAAAGAGCAGAACTATTTATGTTTTTATTTTATTTATCAATCTAGGTTATTTTAATTAACTTGTTCTGGAATGCACTCGACACTACCCAATTCTGAGGAAAGTGCTTAGTTATGCAGCTCCCGCGGGACGGACTTTTTATAAATAATAACAATCCGAATTCAATATTTATAGTTACGAAATGACACCGTCTATTAACACAGATAATATGGATAGAAATATCCTGAGGTGGTTTTGTTTAAACGTATTGTGTAAATTCTGAATATATTTAACCTTTAACTGGTAACATGCAAATTTTGTACGTTATAAGTAACATGCGTCTGTGAGACGTGTGCATGGTAAAAATGTTATTGGGGGCAAATATATTTGGAAAAAAAACTGTTTATAATGAAGGTGTAGTTTATTAAAATAATTAAAAAAATAATTTTCATTGCTACTTATTATAATTAGGTCTAAAAACAAGCAAACATTCATCGCTCTAGGAGCTCAAGTATTGCATACTTTTGTTGAACTCTCTAGCCATAATCGATTCAACATATTATGCATTTTTGGTTGTTTGTGTTCTTTTTGAGTATGGAAATTAGCGGCGTTTTTTTTGTTTCTTCGGGTTCCCCAAGCCAATTATCAAACGACGTCACCTTTTTTTTTTTTTTTTATTTTATCAAACTGTTTATTAGTGAATTGTATGTAATCATATTTTGTCGTTGCTTTTGTACATGTACCGCCGAAGCGAGTACATTTTGTCATTGTTTCCGTAGAATGCCAGAATTTACAAGCCTGACCGTAATCGTATAGTAAAATATTGCCAGCGTCCACCGCCTCGATCTTCTGTTCCATGAATAATTGGCTACGATGTTATTGTTAAGTTAAATACTTTCGAGCTAAATTAAATTAAAGTTAAATAAGCATTTTCAGTCAACAAGCAAGCTAGCATTCATTTATTTTTCTTCTTTTAAAACAATATAACCTCCAAAACATATGATCGAACATATGATCTAATTACATTTAACAACATATGATCTAAATACAATTAAATATATTCCTAACATCTCCCTCTTCATTGATAACGTCCAAAGATAAAGTTTAGGCCCTAATAAATCTTCTATTCCTTAGATAGAGCCTTCCATTCACTTCTACTTGATACCTTCTTATTCCTTCCTTCTTCACTACCTTTCCTTTAATCCAAGGATCGCCTTGGTTCTGCGGATGCAGCTTCACCCAGACCTTCTGTCCTTCAACTAGCTCTGGTAGAACTTGGGATCCATGATCGTAGGCAGTCTTGTATTTCTTCTTTCTTAGGTCCCACTTCTCAGTAACATTCTGCGGAACCTTCGGCTTCAACAAGCCTTCTTTGATAGGCAAAAGACTCTTAGTTCTCCTCGACATGAGAAGCTGGGCGGGGCTGTAACCAATATCTTGAAGGGGAGTATTTCTCCACTCCAGCAAGGCTACATAGAAGTCGCCTCCATCTTCTATTACTTTCCTTCTCATATTTTTGAAAATTTTTACCGCTGACTCTGCTTTTCCATTGGCTTGATGGTTATACGGCGACGATAAGATAGTCTGAAATTCCCATTCTTTTGCAAAGTCTTGAAATTTCTTGGAAGACAGCTGTGCTCCATGATCTGATACAATGACATCTGGAATGCCGTATCGTGCGAATTGTTCTTTAAAAAAATCAATTAGGGATTCAGCCGTGCATGATCGAGCCTTTTTCACCTCAAAAAAAGATGAGTAATAATAAGCCAAAATCATATAGTGATTTGGCCCCTCCTGCAAGAAATCAAAGCCGACCCTCTGCCATGGTCGCTGTGGTGTTTCCTGCAGTATCAGCGGTTCTTTCTTTAAAGCAGTGGCAAATTTCTTGCATGCCCTTCAGTTCATGACTAAATCCTTGATATCAGCTTTCATAGTTAGCCAAAAAAATCCATTCTTTGCCCTTCTTAAGCAGGCCTCAATTCCTTGATGCGAGGAATGAACTTTTTGTAAAACATCCTTCTTCATCGAGTCTGGTACAACAATTCTGTCGCCTTTTAATATCACTCCGTCTTCTACAGTTAATTCGTCCTGAAAACTCCAGAAAGGTCGAACGGAATCTGGGAGCTGTGTATTTTTTTCTGGCCAACCATGCTGAATTGTTTCAGCTAATCTCTTCAGTTCCTCATCATTTTTTGTTGCTCCACGTAAATCATGAAGGAGTTGATCTGTGATGTCCAAATACTCGAAAGACTTGCATGTTTCAAATCCGTGAAACAGATTATTTCCAGATGTCTTAAAAATTAAGACATCATTCTTATTGCGATTAATATCAGATGGTGTTGGTGCTCGCGATAAAAAGTCAGCAACGACAATTGATTTTCCTGGCTTAAAGTGAACTTGAAAGGAAAATTTTTGTAGCCTGAGGAGCATGCGCTGCAATCTTCTTGGTGCCTTGGTGAGTGGTTTCTTAAAAATAGCTTCAAGTGGCTTATGGTCAGTTTCGACTGTTACATCTGCTTTACCAAAGAGATATTGCTCCAAACGCTCAAATGCAAAAACTACTGCCAAACACTCTTTCTCGATTTGAGCATATGACGATTCGGTAGGAGTGAGAACTCTAGAAATATATACTACAGGAGCTCCATCTTGCATTAGTGTTGCACCTAAACCATACTGACTTGCATCACATTGTAGTGTAGCTGGTTTCAAGGGATCAAAATATTTTAAGACTGGGGCGGAGGTAACCAGGCTAACAAGTCGCCTAAATGCTCTTTCATGAACTGGCTCCCAAATCCAGGATGCTTCTTCTTTGTGGAGGGTCCTGAGTGGGGCAGCTTCATCTGATAAGCGAGGAACAAATTTTCCAAGATAGGTGACAAATCCAAGAAAGCGTTGAAGCTCTTCTTTGTTTTCCGGTGATTTCATTTCTTGTACTGCAGCTACTTTTGATGGATCAGGCTTCAATCCATCCTTTGATATAATATGCCCCATGTATTTCACCTGGTCCAGACCAATTTTGCACTTTTGGTAATTAAATTTTAAGTTGAGATCTCTCGCTCGATTCAATAATCCAACTAAATTCCTGTTGTGGTCCTGTAAAGCTTGTTCGTCTGTATCTCCTGATCCAAAAAGCAGGATATCGTCTGCTATGCTACATATACCCCCAAGGCCATCCAGAGCTTCATGTATTCTTCTTTGAAATTCTTCTGGCGCAGACTTTATCCCAAAAGGCAATCGTTTCCATCGATACCTTCCGAGAGGGGTCCAAAATGTGGTCTTCTTGCTTGATTCTTCGGTGAGTTGAACATGCCAGAAGCCATCTTTCAGATCCAGCACACTGAAAATCCTTGCCTTGGCGAGCGTTGGTGCTATCTCCTCGATCGTCGGCGCTTGATAATGAGGACGCTGGATCGCTTTATTAAGGTGATAGGGATCCATGCATATCCTCAGCTTATTGGGCGTCTTCACTACTACCATGGCACTGACCCATTCGGACGGCTCAATCATCCTTTCAATAACCCCAAGCTTTTCAAAGCGCTGGATTTCCGAGCATATCTCTTCTTTCAAAGCGACCTTCAAGGATATCTTCTTGGTGGCACTACTGTTGGCGAGATAGATTGATCCAATTTAAAATCATAGAGCCTTTGTAGACTACCGATTCCTTTACCAACTTCGGGAAATGAAGACAGTATAGATTTTGGATCTTGCGCGTTTTTCACCAGAACACACATCTTTGTCCAGTGTGATGAGGCCTAGCCTTAAAGCATCTGCGGCTCCTAAAAGTGGGTTATGTTTAGTGTCAATAACCTCAAACTTCAGTCGAAATCTTCTGGTCTTCCAAGTTGTATGCAGGCTAATTCTACCCCTAGATATTTGAGAATCTCCGCCATAAAATGTCAAAATTGTAGAGCTTGGTTCTAACCTTAAATTAGATGTGCCTAAGAGATGTTTTAAATCATTTATCCCAATAACATTGCAGGAGGCACCACTGTCTACCTGGCATTTTAGCATTTTAGAGCCGGTTTGCATGGGCACTGTTAGATTCACATAAAGTCTTTTTTTATAGGCCGCATTTTCAATTTTAAAAACGTCATTGTCTTCATCAGACGGACTCTCCGATGCCATGTCTTTTCCGATTGAATCAGTTTGCTTGACCGATGCTCTCTTCTGCATACATACTTTTCTAAAATGGTTCTTTTTTTTGCATTTCATACAAGTCTTCCCAAAAGCCGGACAGTTACCAGCGCCACGTACGTGCTGGCCCCCGCAAAATTTACATTTGGGCCACCTTTTATTGTTAACTGCAAAACCAGAATCAGATGGGCTTGATTCATCGCGCATTTTTTAAGCTAAACAAGCCGATTGTTCCTCAGCAATACAAAGTTCCCTTTCCTGGTCTAGTGTTAATGATTTTCTAGCTAATAGACCTTTGCGCAATCTTAAATCAGATAGTCCCGCAACTAAAAGATCACAAATGACATTTTCTTCAATTTCAAGCTTTGATAAATTAGCTAATGTTTCAAACTCGCACCTACTGGCCTGTTCATGAAGGCGGTTAATGAAATCCTTGCAGGTTTCATCAGGCATTTGAACAGCACTATTGAATATAAAGCGTTCATATGTGACATTCTTCCTATCAGTAAAGTATCTATCAAGACGAGCAATTATGTCATCTAACGTGGCCTCATGATTGCATATCTTTCTTATTAATTGCAGGCCTCTTTTACCAATTAAGGAACTAAATAAAGCTAGCTTTACCTCTTCACAAGAGAGCTTCGCCGATTTTGTGCCAAAGGATTCAGATAAAGTGATGTAATTTTTCCACTGAGCTTTAAAGATTTCCCAGTTTTCAGCAGCATCTTCTTTGCTTGAAAAATCAAGGGGTTCTGGCTGTGGGATATTACTAGACATTTTCTATACACCTGACACCATGTTAAGTTAAATACTTTCGAGCTAAATTAAATTAAAGTTAAATAAGCATTTTCAGTCAACAAGCAAGCTAGCATTCATTTATTTTTCTTCTTTTGAAACAATATAACCTCCAAAACATATGATCGACCATATGATCTAATTACATTTAACAACATATGATCTAAATACAATTAAATATATTCCTAACAGTTATCTAAATTATCAATTCATGATTTTATTTAGTTATAAAAAATGCCGGTCTATTGTTTGAAAGATCTGTGAATTTTGAGCTGCGTTCCTGGATTAAATCAAATTTACAGTAACGTTTTTTTTTTAGTATGCAAAAAAAAGAAGCGTCATTATTTTTTATGCACGAACTCAATATTTGTTTTTACATTTTAGAATTTTAGGCGGAATTCCCCTTTTTTTTCTTATAGTACCAATGATTCAAATTATGTTCATCTATTCATTTACTATTTCAAGTGAAGAAAACTCATTGACAACAGCAACGCTGGGAATGAAATGTGCAATTGGTTTCGGGATAAAATATAAATAGAGAGGAAAAATAATTAAATTATGTTTTAAATGTTTATTGTTGGTTTACTGTGTACCTCAATTGTAGTAAATAAATCGTTTCAAGTAATAGATGTCTGTGAGACGAACATGAAAATGAGCGCTATTAGTAACACGCGTCTACTAGACGTTGTACGTTTTATTTAGTGCCTTACTACAACCACAAAATAAAATTGATCGGCTTAAAATTTAATTAGCGTTTTTTACATCATCTAAAGTGAGCATCCACTGGAGGTTTCATTTTACAAATGGTTCTAAAGAGCACAATACGGGAAAATACTATACCTACGCGTCTCTCGGATGTATGTTACCAGTTGAGGGTTAATTAAATTTTAGACAGTTAACTCACCAAACATTATAATACTTCATTGACAAGCTTATAATCGTTTTATTTATAACCAAATTCCTAAAATTAAATAAAAAAGAAGACAAAGCAGTAGAAAGAAACCTATCATATAACTATTTAGCCTTGTTGTGTTAACTAGTTCTCGTGTTGGAAGGAAAAAGCGTTCATTTTTCAATTTCGCTCAGTTTTGCTGGAAACATACATCGACGAGAGGAAATTGCTAAAGTTAGCCACACGAGTGTATACGTTGGGAAGTTTCTTCCTTGCCAGGAACATGAAAAAGTCGGTAATCCACAACCAGCCCCTGGTCCGGGATATCAACAAAAAATCACTCATGGCTTACACCCTCAAAATATTTTACTCTGGAGAATGTATAAAAAGTTATATAGAGAGAATTATGACCAATGAATGTGTCTACTTCATTCAGCATATTAAATCTTAAACATTTAATTAAAAAAAGGATGGATTGGCATTTTGAGCGATCAACTTCCATGTTGATATGGCCTGAATTTTCGGGATTTATTTTATTTAATTGACGTGATATTCGTTTTATATGATTCGCGTCGTTTCCATGAAAGACATGGAAAATATGTTACATACAAGTGGACGTTAAAATATTAATAAATAATACAGGAATCAGGCTGCGAGCTTTGATATCGCACTAATATTTCTAAAGTGACACAACTCAAGAATCGGTGTTTTTTAGTTATGACTATGAAAGATATAGGTAAATATTTCTTTATCAACAATCAAAACTCTATGTACTTCAGAGCTTGTAAACCTGAGGGTACTTGCGACACCCTTCCTGTATTAATACTATGCCCCCTACACGGGCAAGAGTGACTCATTTTCAGGTGAGTTTTACTTTGAGTTGTGTCACTTTAGAAATACTAGTGGGATATGTCTGGTTAGCAGTATTTAAAGGTGTCTGCTCGTTGTCAAAGGAGCCGAATTCACAAGCAGCAACTTCTTTATTCTCAATGTTGAAATGATAATGGCAGCAATCCTTATCATGGAAAAAGATTATTACATTCGCATTAGTACTTAAATTCAAGATTTATTTAGCAGTATTTTTTTTTTTTATTCAAGAAAACATTCCTCATAGTTATTTCGAATTAAATTAAAATTTTAACGTCCATTTATAATTAACTAAGAATTCAAAAGTCAGTCAATGGAAAGCCGGTTAATATGTTATGACGGAGTAATAAAATCTTTCTCAAAGTTATACATTAACACCTTGGTTGCAAGCTATACCAATTGTTCTCAAATATGTTTATTAACCGTATGTGTTGTTGGAAGTATCAACTTTGAATATATTTTTGAATATATCTTCTCATGTTGGAATTCTTTGAATGTCGAATGCACGGAGATTACGTGAGCTCTTACACTGAAAAGATTTCCCAGAACTGGCTATGCATAGAAATGCATTATCTACATGTATTATGTAAATAAGAATATTGCAAATAGTATAGCACATAATACAAACGACTTTTTTTTTTATTATAAAATTCGAGTACTTATTTTGTTAAATATATTTCTTTACAATTATTCATATTCTTAAAATTTTATTTTCTTGTACTATGCAATCTTTACCAAGTGAGGTACTTTTTTTTTTAAGGTGACAGAATATGTACAATGGTTTAATCTTAATAGTCGTCTGTTTTAATAATAATAATACATTTGATACTCTGCGCATTGTTTATTCACTTTGAACAATTTAATTTTAGTATCGTAGAATTTTTCGAAATTCTCTTATCAGTAAATCGAAATTTATTTCTTTTGATCCAGAAAGTTTTCGCCTTTTACATGTCATATTATAGCCCTGAATGTTTGACACGCGTAAAGCACGCAAGTCAAGATAAATTATAAAATTGATGACGGGTGAGAAAGCGGAATATAAAGGCCTACAAAATTTTCCAATTTATTTTTTTGTCAGATCATTCGTTATAAAACTGTGTCATATTGAAATTCCCGGAATTATAGCAATGCTGTTGTATTATTCAATATTAATATCTGGCTATATACATTTTTTATGAGTATCAACATGCTTGCTAATCAAACATTTAATACTTCATTAAAATGTAACAGGGGTTAATGAATAGGAAAGGAATCTGTGATTTTATTTTTATTGACTTAAACATTTAGTTACACAATATTATTTTTAGAGTAATGGTTTCATGAGTTATTTTACGCACTCTTCCACTTCCTTAAAAAATGTTCTTTTCGCTAAACCTCGTTTTAGCAAAATGTTAATAGCTAGTTTAATTTAGTTCCTTTCATATAGAAACTTTTATTATGAGTGAATAAATGAATGAATAAAGAAATTATAGTTTTCTTCTAAGATGTACATAAATTGCTCTAACAAAAATGAATTCAAATTCAAAATAGATTGGGTAAGGCCCATCGGCTGGAGTTGGTTATGAAACGATTAATATTGCACTTTCAAGCTTGAGGCAGCTCCCGCTAAAACTTTAAATTAATAAACTCATTTTAATGTTAGTTAAATTGAAATACCTAGTTGATTAAAATATCAAAATAAGTGAGATTATTTGTTCCTAAAAGAGTGCTTAATGCACAGGAAGCTGAAATAACCCGTTATCTCTGTTAATGAAAATAAAAAAAAATTATGTTAAAAAATTATTGATAAAAAAAAATGTAAATAATTTATACCTCGGAAATTCCTCCTTCACATGTCAATAAAAAAAAAGAAAAATGTTTTTTAAAATAATATTTGTACATGAAAAGATGTGTTTCTATTTTTAAAAGAAAATATGTTTTGCTTAGGTTTGAAAATGAGTATTTGACAAAATTAAATTATAGGAAATAATTAAGATCTTGGAAATGTCATAATTAAAAAAAAAAGTGAACGGTACTTTTTTGCAGCAGGAAATTCTGCTGATAAATATTTGATGCCCATATTTAAAAGAATTCAACCTGCTGCAGGCGGGAATCGAGCCCAAATCTCCCATAGGAGAATCCTTGCCGTTAGCTCCTAGACCATGGGAAGAACCTAGCATGGAATTTACAGGAAGTGAGCAATATATAATAAGGAAGTGAACCGGATGTGGCCAGGACCTGACCTAGAAATTAACAGGAAGTGATCATGAATTTAGCGCGCTAGTTTCGGATATACTTTTTGTTCTACACCCTAGAAATGGTTTTTTGGGAAGCTAGGCGACACACAGTGGGACCAAACGACATTTTGTGTTTCAAAAAGGCTACAACCTCTAAATCTAAACCGATTTCAATATATATATATATTTTAATGAAAGCTAATACAATTTAGAACAACTTTGTAGTTCTTCTTTCCTCTGTTTATTAAATTACGTGTAAATAATTCTCAATACGTTTAATGGAATTAAACATAAAACATTTTATTTTTCATCTAACTTAATATTAGCGCTGATATTATCGAAAGTAAACATTTAAGTCCTGATTAGGCCTGGGAAAAATTAGACTGAACGTAAATTTAAATCTTCAAAACGCAAATTTATCTTAATTCAACAGTGAGATTAATTGAAACAATATGATTTTTGATGGATTTGAAAATAGATTTTGATTTATTCTAAGTCTAATCAGGATTTGAATGTTTAATTTTAACGATATCAGTGCTGATATCATGTTAGATGAAAAATGAAATGTTATTTTTTATTGGAGTCTCCCGTGGTCTAGTGACTAGCGCTTTAGATTCACCGGCGCGCTTTAGATTCGCCGGAGCGCCGGCAGGAAGTTTCTCATCTCAGGGCTCCTTGAGAAAATTCCTGGCTGCACCCTGGATTTTGGCGCTAATGGCCCCGATTTGTCGATGCACCGTTAAAAAAAAATAAAATAAAAATAAAATAAAATAGTTTATGTTCGATTATAAACGTTCGTGGATTATTTACACGTAATTGAATAAACAGGGAAAACAAAAAACAAAAATCTGGCTAGACAAAGTTGTTTTAAATTTTATTAGCTTTTATTTTTAAAAAATGCACTGAAATCGGTTAAAATTTAGAGGCTGTAGCCTGCCTTGGAACACGAAATGTCGTTTGGCCCCACTGTGCGACGGCTAAAGCATATTCTTTGAATAGGAATGAAGAGTACTGATCTGAAAAAATATATTTTATCTTCCCAGACTTCACTCTGGTAAGACACTGTAAGTTTATTTCTACCTTATTCCGTGGTTATATCCTCGTGGCACAGATTTAGAGGAACGTTGAAAGAGACTGTCAAGGAAAAGTTAAATTCCACTGGAGTTTGAAGGTAGTTTTCTCATCGTCAAACATACCCACGCTATGAGAAGAAGACAAACATGAAGACATATCTTTTCAAAAGGACTTACTCAACAAGTATAAAAGAGCATCAACTTAGCCCCTATTCTTGGAACTCTATGTTCTTTATTACTTTCAATTTTCCTATCTAAATTTTTACTTATACATTGTACTTTCAATTATTTTTAGATTGAATATTGTTTTGATATCTTAAATATTATTTTTAACGGTTTTCATTGTTCTAAATCTTTTGAATTTTTTTTTTATTTAAGTTGTAATGCATTTTCTCTTGAGCATCATTGGTAGAGATAATTGGGTTTAAATAAATGTCAGAGTGCATTCTACTGTGCTTTAAAAAGCTTGGTTTGTTTTAGAGTTTTCTTCTATACTCGATGGGATTCCATGTTTAGTACGGTTATTATTAGATTTTTTTTTTGCATTATTCGATTGTTCGTACAATCGTTATTGTCACATATATTTTGCAAATTTTTGGGCGTATAGCTTCAAGTAGTCTGGTCGGTTTGTAATGTTGCTACAAAAAAGTTTTATTTCAAGACAGCGGTGAACGGCTGTCAAGATCATATCGCTTTTCAGTAGTTAAAAAAGTTTATTTTTCATACATTCTGCTGTGAGGTTTATCAGTTTCCTTCAATATATTCTTGATTATGTCATAGTGGAGTTGTACCCAAATGATTCTGAATAATCCAAAAGAAACTGATTGCTTCAGTTAATCAATCTATATTGCTTCTAATATGGCATAACGCTCCCTGGAAACTATGGAACTTTCCTCGCCAATTCGCACATTTTCAAATACGTTGTTAATTAATTATCACTAGGTAAAACGTACAATAGAGTGTTGGGAAGACTAAGCTTTTGCCTAAAAAATAATTGTCATTTTTTTTTTAAATTAGCTATGACATAATAATGATTTTGGTTTGAAAATGGCTTAATCCCGAAATGTTAATGACTAAATGATAATTAAAAGTTTAGATTAATGATGTAGATACATCACACACACGCGCACGCGCACACACACACACAAACAAATACACGCATATATATATATATATATATATATATATATATATATATATATATATATATACATATATATATAAATAAATAAATAAGTTTGAACCTCTGTTATTTTGATCTATGGTTATTGTACGCGCTGGGGATTAAAAATTAATCCTCGGCACGTGGTTAGAGGGATGGGTTCAGAGTATGAGAAAAAAAAAATTTAAACTTACCATTACGTTGCCAGCTGCTGAAGAAACAGGGCCCTGTTAGCACCTCCTGGAAAGTAAAGAGAGAAGAGGGTCGGAACGTAATGGGAAATGAGGGGGCAGTCCCGAGCTACAAGAATGAGGTGTGATCTACTCTAGATCTGGAAACGAACTGCGCTGGTATATTAGGGAGGTGGGGGTACGACGTACTTTGTTCCCTAAGTCTTAAAGCCCGTGCCCCAACATACCGCCCACCAAGAAACGATAGTTTCTTAAAAAAGAGAAATAAGAAATCTTGAGAAAGAAGGAAATAACTAATAATAATACATATGTGGTTATATTCCAAAGGTTCATCAGGAAAAGGTATGAGAGAGAGAAGTAGGAATAAAGGAAACGCAACTTCTTCACTTCCAAGGGGGCTGTCATGGAAGACTTCTTCGCGGTAGGCCCACGGAGAGGATGAGGACTAAGGAGGGATGAGTCCTTTGGCAAATTACAATAAAGCCTCGCTTGGCGATAAGAAAGAAAGAGAACAAAACACTTGTGAAATAATAGAAAAATAAATGAATGCTTCTTGCGAGAGAAAGAGAGAGAGAGAAAAAAAAAATAATGTGGCAGCAACAGTAGTTTTGTTACTGGCCTGACATAAGTGCCATGGGTTGTGCGGATTGACACCACACGCACCACGCCGTCACATCCTGGATCTACGGTTTCAACCCGGCCAATAGGCCATGCGGGGGGTGGTAAAGAATTTTCCTTGAGGAAAACGACGTCGCCTACGGCAAGGTTTTCGGAGCACTTCGTCCACTTCTGTTTTTGCATGAGGGTGTTTAAATACTCTGAAGTCCAGCGTCTCCAGTAGGACGCATATACCGACTTGACCCTTGTCCAACGTGATGCATATGAGGTACTTTCTTCTAGAGGTTCTGGAACGGCTAGCAGAGGGCCGCCCACCAAGAAATGACGAGGGGTCAGAAGATCAGGATCATCAAGGGGATGAGGGCAAGAGAGATAGAGTGGACGACTATTTAAGACGGCTTCAAATGCGCTAATTTCAGGAGAGGAGGCCTTCATCTGATCATAAACTTCTTTTAGGTGTCGAGAAAAACCAACAAAATTACGTCCACAGTCTGAATAAATGTCGTTGGGGAGACCTCGTCTCGCAACAAATCGGTCTAGAGTAGCGATAAATGCTTGGGTTGACAGAGAGGAAACAACTTCCAGATGGACAGCCTTAGTACTGAAGCAAACGAAAAGACATAAGTAGCATTTCTTAGCAGCAGCATTTTTCCTGCTGCTTTCCTTAATGAGAAATGGGCCAGCGAAATCCACCCCGGTGCTTGTGAATGGCTTTGAGACATTGACTCTTGGATAAGGCAGATTAGACATAACTGGCTGAGTAACTGAGGCTCTTAACTTGTGGCATGTAAGGCACTTGTGGATGCGCTTGCGCACTAGATCGCGAAGAGAAATTATCCAATAATATCGCTGGATCAAACTTTGAGTAGTCCTAGGTCCTAAGTGCAAGGAAACTAAATGATAATAGTCGCAGAAGAGTTCAGATATTCTTGATTTTTTAGGCAAAAGAATAGGATGCTTAGGGGACTCACTTAAGTTTGAGTACCTCAAGCGGCCACCAACTCTTATAAGTCCCTTTTTATCGAGATATGGGGACAGGGATGCTATATTGGAAGGAACAATTGAATTAGAAACAAATAAAAATGGGAAACTATCTTTCTGCACAAACGATATTATCAGGTCTTCTGCTAACGTTAACTCTTGGACAGAAAGAGTGCCCTTATGACGCGTGTTACTTGATCTAATGTTGTGAACAAACCTCAAAACATATGCTAGAACATATTTCAAACGAAGCCAAGAAGAAAACTTATTTATGAACTCGATTAGGTAAGGTGATGGAACAGAGGCGGATAATAACACTTTAAGCGGTTTCAGCTCTGGTATTTCTTCCTCAGGACTGACGACCCGCGTGGACGGCCATTCGCTGGGAATTTTTCTCAAAAAAGAGGGACCTTTCCACCACAAAGAGTTTTCTGAAAAATGCTCCGGAGAGCAGTCTCGAGTGGCTATATCGGCGGGGTTCTGGTCAGTCGAAACGTGCGACCAATTTGCTGGTGGGAAACTCGCTATTATTTCAGTCACCCTATTTGCAACGTAAGTTTTCAATAAATGTGGGGACTTGTTAATCCATGCTAGGACTACTGATGAGTCGGTGAAAAGAGATACAGAAATAAAGCTCAGATTTGATAAGTCGTTGACGACCGAGTTCATAAGCCGTGATAGCAATAAGGCTCCTGACAGTTCCAGTTTTGGTATGCTTATGGTTTTTATGGGAGCTACTCTGCTTTTGGCCTTGATTAAGAATACCCGTACAGCGTTGCCCGGGTCTTGTAAATGAAGATAGACGGCGGCTGCAAAACCCTTGGAGGAAGCGTCTGAAAATCCTACTAATCTGTGCACATAATTAGGAGAAGATATATAACGAGGGATTTTCACACTAGATACCAGCGGGAGACTTTCAGAAATTTTAAGCCACGTTTCTAAGGCATCACCGGTTAGATTTTCATCCCAATGTAGGTTTAATAACCACAGCTGCTGTAGAAAACATTTAATATTGAAGACTACAGGACATAAGTACCCAAGAGGATCAAAAATTCTAGACATATATGACAGAATATTTCTTTTGGTTATGGGCCCAGCGAAAGGAGTGATATAATATTTAAAAATGTCAGCCGTTGGCTCCCACATTAGCCCTAATACCTTAATAATTTTATCGTCGGAAGAAAAAACTATAGGAGTTTCATGAAATTGATCAGGTATCACTGATAAGGCTGATAGGTCATTGCTTGACCATTTTCTAAGTTCGAATTTACCTTTGTCGAGCAGGGCTACCAACTGGCGAATTATTTCCTGACCCTCGTGAACACTGTCAGCTCCAGTGCATACATCATCCATGTAAATATCTCTTTCTAGTACTCGAGAGGCCAAAGGATATTCAGATCCTTCATCAATTTTTAATTGCATTAGAGAGCGCTGGGCTAAAAAAGAGGCGGGTACTTCTCCATAAGTGACTGTTTTAAGCTCGAATTCCTGAATATCTTCTTCCGGAGATCAGCGCCAGAAAATGTGTTGAAATTTTCTATCATTTTCGCTCAGTAAAATTTGCCTGTACATCATTTTAATATCACAGCATAAAGCAATTCTGTGAAACCGGAAGGACAACAAAATCGAATTTAGCCCCCTCTGAATTTTAGGACCCCCTAAAACTCAGAGGCTACTAAAAAAAAATCAACCCCCAGAGGGATCTTCTCGCTCTATTTTATTCGAATTAGTTAGGAAAGTATTAACTTGTTTACTCTGAGTAATTCTACCCTTTATTCCGAGATCTTGCATTATCTCAGATGATCTAGCACGTTCTATTACAAAATCAAGTAAATTTTTAAAAGTTGGAACATTTACTGATTTGAAATGATTTTCGAATGCAATCTGAGTGGAACGATCTAAGTTCCTATAGGCCAAATGAAAAAGAAGAACATCTTCTAAATTTGCTCTATCAAGCACTTTCAGTGCATTTACAGAATTGGAATGTACGCTAATGAATTTCTGCAGATAATTATGGTTAGATGTCGTAATGGGAGAAAAGAACAAAATTTGATTTATATAATATGCGGCCAGACGTCTGTTTGACTGGTATCGATCTTTAAGCACCTGCAATGCTAAAGCGTAATTTTCTGTTGTAAGTTGGAAATTTGATATAAGAGGTAGAGGCTCTCCTTCGAGTACCGACCTCAAATACTGAAATTTTTGAACTTGCGTTAGGCATTCGTCGGTATCGACTATACTGTTAAAGAGTGATATGCAGGAAGTCCAATCTTCGATTTTCCCCGAAAACGTGGAATTTCTATCGTAGGGAGAAAGGATTTGGTTTGAAGAATAGGCTTCTCCTGCAGGCACGCGCCTGTCGGAGCTTCGGGATACAGCCTGTCCAGCCTAAGATATGTACTGCGTATGGAATGTATGACGTCATCGAAGGCTACGCGAACATTCTGAACTTCCAATTTCTCAGTTTTTATAAAAACTTCCGCGTTAATTTCCATAATCGTATCCTGTATTCTAGAGAAATTATTTTCCATTTGATCCAATTTGATATACGTAGGGGCGAAATCGCGAAAATTTTCCTTTTCTAAATTTGTAGCCCTTTTTAAGTAATTGGATGCCATTGCGAACATTTCCTCCCGCTTTTCCCTTAAAATAGCTAGTTGTTTAATGGGGTCCCGCTTCGACATCTTGAAGTTGGACGAATAAAATTTTAATTCTATAAAATGGGGAACTAATATGTATTCCGCGATTCGGATTAGTCGTGGTTAGTCGCGCTGGGGATTAAAAATTAATCCTCGGCACGTGGTTTGAGGGATGGGTTCAGAGTATGAGAAAAAAAAAACATTTAAACTTACCATTACGTTGCCAGCTGCTGAAGAAACAGGACCCAGTTAGCAGCTCCTGGAAAGTAAAGAGAGAAGAGGGGCCGGAACGTAATGGGAAATGAGGGGGCAGTCCCGAGCTACAAGAATGAGGTGTGATCCACTCTAGATCTGGAAACGAACTGCGCTGGTATATTAGGGAGGTGGGGGTACGACGTACTTTGTTCCCTAAGTCTTAAAGCCCGTGCCCCAACAGTTATAAAACCTAAATTTTTCTAGTCTGCATTTACGGATTACGTCATGAGGTCAACCTCGTATGCAGGTTTCCTGCCTGTAGGTGGGGGGGGGGGACGTGTTAAAAGTAAAGTCGGTCCAATAGTAGTTTTACTCAGAAGAAAATTAAATAAGAAAATAATAATTGAGTGATTATAAAAATAAGTCAACAAAACGATTAATGTATATTTTGTGTTTATATATTTTATTTAAATCACATTATTCAGGATTACAGAGTAAACTAACCATCAATTAGAGGAATGTTATTATTTGTGCAGCTCTTGCGTGGTGGTTTTCTATTTACGTCCGAGAAAGAAATTTTCCGAACCTTCTCTAAGGCATTCATTCAATAGCTACATCCCTTATTATTTATTATTGCCGTTCTATATTCGCAGTATGATATTTAAATATAGGAGAGATCTTACCTGCCCCAGAGTCAATAAATAGGAGAAAAAGGTTTGGCAATAGAAAAATGTACAGGTTGTTTGGGGGAAATATAAATGGGGTGACTTGGTTCCCCTACAGTACCCCTATCTCCAAGCCCTGACATTATCAGCACCTGTCATAGTGTCCTTTTTATACCTGTAGCACTCACAGTACCAGCTCACTCTCTCAATCTCACTCACTCCTCTTACCAGCTAGCTCTCTCACTCTCACTCCCTCTCTAGTCAATTCACAATCCAATTTATGTATTTTCTAGAAAGGAAAGGGACTGATCATAAATTTGTAATATTTCCTAAGAAATATCTTCTCAATAAGGTAAATTGAGCCAATTTAAACGGAGTTATTTGATTTAGAATATTCAGAGAAATATATTGGAAAGGAAATATTACCTGTATAGATCCTGAAAATATATGTAAATCAGCTTACCAAAAATAAGATAATTCAAGGTCTCGGTGAACGGTACACTGAATAAAATTTGCCAAGGAATAATTGGGTTTCGGTTGAGAAAAAAATATCAGATTTTTAGGGAAACAAATTTATATTAGGCACGTTTTATTTCACAGCCTTCTTCAGTAACGAATGCCTAGGTGGTATAGGAAGACTAAAGATGTTGGTTAGGTGACGAAGAATTTGATGATAAAATTAAATATTTTCTTGGTTTCTTACGCGAAGCGAATAGGGTCTTACGAAGCCCAAAGCATCCAGCCTTTCGGTATTATGAAATGAGGAAGAAGGAGAAAGCCACAGAAATGATAAGCCATCCAGCCAGGATTCTCACAGGTCCAATAAAGCAGCTCGTGCTAAGCGAAGATAGCAGTATGAGTACAACTTCGCACAATTTTAGAACCGGCTATTCCATATGAACGCAAGAATGATAAACAAGGCTACATATTAAATCTAGAGAAGCAAGCGACCTTAAACAAGTGCATAACCTATTTTAAGAACATTTCTACGAGAGTTATGGGCCAAAAGAATATAACAGGGATTGTGGTTCGGTTTCAGAAAGTGACGGCAGAAATCAGGGAGAAAAAAATAGAAACCATAGCTAAAAAAAAAACTCATTGATTTCCAGGCCATAATTCAAACCCAAATATTCGGTTGAATCCCTGTATTTTGTTTATTTATTTTTAAAATTTTTAATTTTACTTTCCATAACCTGGAGTATTTTCATTTTAATATCTGTACAATTACTTTTACCATTGCGTTCATAGTTTTATCAGTTTGTTGTTAATATAAATATTCTTTTCGGTCAGTGTTCTTATTCAATAAAACACATTTTATTTGCTGAAATGTATATTTATTGCCGCCAACGTTTCGGCTTGCTATACAAGCCATCTTCAGGGCTGTAAAAACATATATGGTATAACAATGGTAAGGACAAAAAAGGCTAGAAACATTAACATAAATATGAGTACCTATATGCTTGAAAATATAAATATAAATATATATATATATATATATATATATATATATATGTATATATATATATATATATATATATATATATAGTATAATAATAGCAATATAAATAAATATACATGTATATGGTATCCAAGCGAATACAGTACAAGTGTCATAGTTACATACCTATTGCTAGAAACATTAACATAAATATGAGTACCTATATGCTTGAAAATATAAATATAAATATATATATATATATGTATATATATATATATATATATATAGTATATATATGCAATATAAATAAATATACATGTATAAATAAATATACATCCAAGCGAATACAGTACAAGTGTCATAGTAACATACCTATTGAGAAGATTGAGAACTGTCCCGTTTCAAGAAGAGAACATTTCTGAAGACTGGAAGGATGGCTCAGGGCTAGACAGAAGAGGATGGGGGGGAGGGGGTGGGGGGAAGTCGACCTGGGAGTAAGGACAGAGGGACGGCGGTAAAGATAAAGGACTTGCCGATGGGTATTGCAGGTACAAGGAAGGATCAGACGGTGTGTGGGAATAGGGCAACGAACCGGGTGGGATTACCTAACGGGAGGTTTTGAGGATATGGAAAATGTTGGAATAGGTTGAGGAGATGACTTCTTTGTCAATTTTGTCATTGACGGGATTGTTTTCTAGATGGATATATATGGATTCAGAAAGGAGACGCTCCTCAAGGTTGGGTTCAGTGGAGAGGATGGAGAAGTTTTGGAAATGAAATGTATGTCCGTCCGTGATAGCGTGTCTGAATAAGACGCCCTTTTAATATGTAGTGTTATCATAACTCATGCAAACATTTTCTGTTACTACATTCTATTGATTCATTCCAGAGATGGGCATAATTTTATTTATAAATAAAAATACGAATTTATTCGTACTTCATATATTTGTGAATACGAATGTAAATAAATTCGTACCTCATATATTTGTGAATACGAACATAAATAAATTCGTATTCATAAGTATGAATACGAATTTATTTTTATTCACATATATTAAATATAAAAATACAAATAAAATTTTATTCGCAAATTTTTCTGCGACTAAAAATAAATTCACAGAAAAAATTGTAAATAATCACAAAAAATGTGAATATTTACAAAAAATCAAGTGATTACAAAAAAAATCACATTAAAATATACGAATAAAAATTTATTCACATTATAATTGGTAAATAAAAATTTATTCACAATAAAATTCGCAAATAAATCACGAATTTATTCGTATTAAGATGATATTAAGAAAGTTATTGAAGGTGATTTTTTTTTTTTTTTTTTTTTTTTTTTTGACGGAGGTACAGATGACAAACTCTGTCTCTGCAGCATGGCTGGTGGTCCCGCGGCGTAAACAAAAAATTTAAGCGCTAATAACGTAGAAGTTGAACGCCTTAAAAAAAAAAAAAAAACAAAAAAAAAATCACCTTCAATAACTTTCTTAATATCATCTTAATACGAATAAATTCGTGATTTATTTGCGAATTTTATTGTGAATAAATTTTTATTTACCAATTATAATGTGAATAAATTTTTATTCGTATATTTTAATGTGATTTTTTTTTGTAATCACTTGATTTTTTGTAAATATTCACATTTTTTGTGATTATTTACAATTTTTTCTGTGAATTTATTTGTATTTGCAGAAAATTTGCGAATAAAATTTTATTTGTATTTTTATATTTAATATGTGTGAATAAAAATAAATTCGTATTCACACTTATGAATACGAATATAAGTAAATTCGTATTCAGAAATATATGAAGTACGAATTTATTTATATTCGTATTCACAAATATATGAAGTACGAATAAATTCGTATTTTTATTTATAAATAAAATTATGCCCATCTCTGATTCATTCAAGATGTTTACTCATCGATTGGGGGGCTTGCGATATCGGTGGGCGTGCCCCCGCCTGGTCGGGTTCTGTCGGTCGCTATCGCCTGGCGCTATCTGTCACCCCAATCAAGGCATAAATGGCCCGCGTGGCTGACATGCCTTAAAAAAAGCAAAGAAAGAAGACTTGTCTATCCAAAGTTCGACGATTTGATCAAATATTCCAATAACGCTTATAAGTAAGGAAATTCAATTTTGGTATTCCCCTTTGCATTGCCATATCAGTCCCCATAAAAAAAATAGTTGTAGAAACTTATGTCCTGGTAGGAAACATAAATATTAATTTACGACAAACAATACCTATATTTTTCAATAAAATTTTCAACCAAAGTCCTGATAAATAAGTCACCCGTGGCATGAGGTAGCAGCTCTTGACTTCATTATACCTGCACAACTTCTTGTAGAGCTTTCAAACTTTGGTTAAATATTTAAGAAGCTTTCCTTCCTTGAAATTTGGTAACCTTTAGGTTACTCCTCGCAGACTTAAGTTTCTAAGCCAAAGTTATAGAATGCCAGATCCACGAAGACTGCCTCACCTTGACGGTTTTGAGTAATTGATTCTAAGAAGAAAAATGAAAATAAAAAACCTTTAATATAATCAGTTTTTTCTTTTTTATATAATTTTGTAAAATCAATCAGGCAAAAGTGCAATCAACTAGGCAACGAATTTTTAGAAATGATACGTTCTTTAATATATTTCCTCAGAGTCGCTACTTAGGGTCAATGTAACTAAACCTAAACATTATTCCGGTAAAGATTAAACTATCGAAACTTGCATAAGAACTTGTAGAAAATTAGTTACCATACCAAATGTTTATCTTCCACATACAGAATATCCTAACTGCTTTCATGATATCTGGTGATCCCATAAGTAATGCCGGTTTATGTCGGTGCACTCTAGAATGAGTCGATACAGCGCTTCCTGCTAGTTTTTCAACCGTTACAACAGGATTGATTTCTACAGTAGCCTGCAGGAGTTTGTCAAGTTCTGTTAGTAGACCTGTACGAGGCTGGTCTTCAAGTTAGCGGTTTCCTGCTCGAAATAGTTCAAACCAACGCTGCACTTGTCTTTCACTAGTGACATTTTTTTTTTGTCCCAGCTGTGATGGGACAAAACACAATAAATAACAATATTGAAAATTCACGAAAAAAAAAAATCTACTAATGGAGGGATTTCAGTTTTTTTGATACGACTTTCTCCAGCGGTCAGTTTTTTAACTTAATATTTTGTAGAAATCCCACTCTGCTTTATCAGACTGTTGTCCATATTTTTACCTTTTTTTTAAATTTTATTATATACTATAACTTCTAATAGATTAATACTTGTCATAACACATAACATAATACTTATCTCAACACTGAGTTGAGCCGATGGAACAGTTTTGAATCACTTCTTCATCTTCCTGCGATTGGCGTGTTTGTCTACGCCAATCTTCTTTTCACTTTTTATGTAATGTTTTTCCCCCGCTGTTTTGATCAACATGTGCAGATCTATAATAACAAATGAAAAAGTAAAAAAAGAAATTCTTCCTTTAACAGTTATAAGCACTTGTTTCCAGATTGTGTGTGGGATAAAACCTTCATCTCGTTCTGAACGATCTGTTTTTTTTTCGAGGCCTATGGTTTATAAAACTTAATATTTGTCGTCAGAATTCCTTGATTGCGTCATTTGGTCGTGGTCGGTTTTCTTCTTCATTGTGAGGGAGGATAACGTTAAAAGAAATAACTGTCCAAGAGCTGGCAACGCACTTTTCATGAAGTATTTTATTCACCTTGAAATTTTGCTATAATATACCTCTTAGTTAGATAAGAAGGTATGTATGTGTTTCCTGGACATACCTTGAAACACCAGGTACTGCGCATAGGGGAAAGGTGCAAAACAATATTTCCGAAAAATAGAGTTTTAATCAGAAGCCAACTATCTTTAATGTATAATTAAGACAATTTTACAATGATTAATAAATATGACAGGCACTTTTAAGGGGTATAACACGTACAAAAAAAAAACTTAATTGTTTTTATTCCCATATTAAATGAGAGTTTTATTCGCTCTGCCATTTAAATCGGAACAGCTGTACAAGATCATGAGAGCAAGAACCAATGAGAGCGCAGAGAATAACCACAACTGCGCGGTGCTGTCATTCACTCTTACGGTTGCGCGCAGTGTATTGCAGTCTAACATATTCAACATTTATTTATATGTTTCCTGATAATTATACCCCACAAAAGTGTCTGCCTTTTTGTAATTATTTTCAATTATGTTTACTGAAGACGCTGTTTAAATTCTAGCGTGAATAAAGCACTTCATTTAATATTAAAAATAAAAACTAGGTACTTAGTTTTTTTTATTATTATCATTTTAACCCCATTAAAAGTGTCTGCCTTATTTATTATTAATTTGAAAATTGCCTTAATTTGCCATTTTTGTCTTTAATAATAGTTGGCTTCTGAATAAAACTCTACTTTTGGGCAATATTGTTTTGCACCTTTCCCCTATGCGCAGTACCTGGTGTTATATGTCCAGGAAACACATACTTACCTTCTTATCTACCTAAGAGGTACATTATAGCAAAATTTCAGGGTGCATAAAACACTTCATGAAAAGTGCGTTGCCAGCTCTCGGTCTATATTTGTTACGATTAAATATCAAACGATTAGTAGAACTCCATTATTAATTCTCTTACTTGAGAGAAAATATGGCAAGCTACCGAACGGAAGAGATATGAAGAGTAATGATAAGAGCAACTCTACGTGATTAGGGAAATGATGAATTCGCTGTAGATATGGAAGGTGAATCACATATCTAATTCGCTGTAGATATGGAAGGTGAATCACATACGTATCTAATTGAGCCAGTAATCTACAGAAGGTGGATTGCTTATCACTTACACTGTGCTGCCATTCCCTCCGTGCATTATCAGCAGCTGATATGAGGCTTCCCGAATATTATACCATATCTCAAGCCGGCTATAATGGTAACTAGAGGGTTTATGGCCGGCCGGACATTATCTATTACAAAAGTCCGTCACGCAGGAACTGCATAACTAAGCACTTTCCTCAGAATTTTTGTAGTATAGACTACATTACTGAATAATTTGCTGCAAATAACCTATATAAATAAAATAAAAACATAAATAGTTCTGCTCATTTGCATTTCTTATGAGAACTGTTCAATTATTAATTTTGTAAATAATTTGCTTCCTGAGTTATGTTAATATATGATACTGTACTACTTAATAAATACACAAAAACTTCATTTTCCGTCTTTTCATCTGACGCAGGAACAGGATACAGTCCCCATAGTGGGAGATAGCGCTCCTCGCGGTGCCTTTGGGAGCCTACTTCTGGCCGGCTAATTCCAATGAAACAGAGTTTAAAGTAAACCCTCCTTTCCAATCGACCGATTTACTTAATTTTTACTATAATTCTTTCTCATGAGATGCCCATGACGTAGAGCGCGTTTCGTTACAATACAGCAGAAATTGCGACCGGTGTGAGTATATTATTACTTTAGTTCCGGACTAAACCCCCCCCCTCCAAATAACCCGATTTAGTTTATTTTTAGAACCAATTTTTCTCTGTTACCACCACGAATACCGAGTTTCGTTGAAATGTACCAAAATTACGGCAGGTAGTGGCAAATTGGTATTGTGGGTCCGGAGTAAACCCCCCCTCCTAATAAACCGATTTAGTTTATTTTTACAACTTATGTCTTTGTATATATCTATGTATATCAACATAACGAATACCGAGTTTCGTTGAAATATAACAAAAACTACGGCTGGCTTGGTCAAATTAGTGTTTTGGTTCCGGGGTAACCCCCCCCCCCCCCTCCCGGTGGACCGATTTTGGTGGTTAACGAACTCGTTCAATCGTATGCTAATTGAACGCTATATACCACGTTTCGTGAAGAAAAAACAAAAACTCTGGCCGCTATCGTGTAACAGACACATAATATATATATATATACAAATTTTAACGGGGGTCATTTTCGGTGCCTACTAGGTAGGATCGATGGAGATTTGAAGAAATTTTTCAAAAATTCCGTCATGAGTGCAACCTTAATAGCTACTTTCCTTCGGAGGAAAGTGCTAACAAGAAAGGTTCGTTAGACTCATGGAAACGCTAATGGTAATCCTGTGTTGTGCCTTTGTGCTTATCACTAGTTTTTAAACTCTTTTATACTTCAGAAAATAGTATTATATTATACTAGCTGGTACCCAGTGTGCCATGCTACACCTACTTTCTGTCTATGACTGTCCCCGTATCAAGATCTACTTGATACCCAGTTGTCTATACCCAGTTACGAAAATCGGCCAGCCGACAGAGGCCAGTAGCAGAGCCTGCGAGTAGAGAGCTCAAAGAATGGCCAGCGCTCCTTGGTTAGACAGTGACTGTTGATATAAAATTGAAATAAACTGCATTACATGATTATATAATGATGTAAAATCATCAATGAGTTTGAGTTATCTAATTATCAAGAACATCAACAAATAAATTTGTGACATTATTCAAATTGGCTATCGATTCAAAAGGGCCGTCAGAATCTGAATGGTTCAGTGTAGCCAATGTTTCTTGAACAAAACTTTTGACCTTTTGACCAAATTTTGAAATTTGACTATTTTGACCTAGCCTAGGATATTTCCCGTATCAAGACCTACCTGTGTGCCATGTTTGGTCAAAATTAGTCAAACAGTGTAGATTTGTATAAGAAACAAACATACAAACAGAAAAACATACATACAGACAAACAAACAGACACGTGATTTTTTTATGTATAGATTATACAGGGTCTTCCGCGTTCACATGTCATAACTTAATGGGTTTAATCTGCACGTAATTTCTCGTTAAATATCGCAGAAATTAGCGTCATCTCAGGATGTAGCAAAACTGGGTTTTCAGGATTTGTGATTAATGTATCGTAACTAAAAACCACAGAAATTACACAAAATTTAGAAATTACACTAAATTTGGAATATTGGAACACCCGTTATTGAAACAAAGCCATGTAAATAAGGAGCTATTCTCTATGTAAATGTGAACTATTGATATTAGTGTTTTATTAAATTATTCAATGCTTTCTTAATCAGTCCTTGATTCCAAAGTGTCCCCCTACCCTTAATCAAAGCAACAAGTGTGTCTACCTAGGAGTGGGAAGAATGTGTTCTGGATGGCTTCTCCTTCAGGCTAAAGCAAATTTATTGTTTTGACTTAGAAATTAGAGAAATATAGATTAAAATACATTTTTTTCTAAAAAAAAAAACGAGGCACCACTTTCAAGGTTGTTAAATAATAAAACTTTTGAGGAGGAAGCAAACCTCTAAGTCTACAAATAGCTGTTTAAGAAAATATTGAATAATTTAAGAAAAAACTGATATCAATAGTTCACGTCTACAAGGCTTTTAGAATAGCTCTTAACCGTTGAGTGGTCACCTGTATTTTACTTACATTACAGGTCGCGTCGGGTCATTATGACCCGACTTTTATTTATACATTTTCTATATAAAAAATGGAAAAAAAATAACTTTTTTGTCCTCAAAATTCACAATAAAATGTACTAACATTATGTGTACATTGGTTTTGTTTCTTTTTTAATACTTTAAATGAAAATAATTGAACTTGAAATTTAGGCTATGAAAACGCATATATAAAAAAAATACATCTATTTCTTTGAAGAAAATACAAATTGATGAATTATTTATATTAGATACAATTAGGACAAATGATTTCCATGTGAATTATACACACACAATTATAAGACTTAGTACCAAAATTGGAATATTTTGTGTCTTTCTTACACAGAAACACACAGAACACTTTTTCCTTTTACTCTCCCTAATAGCACTGTTCTGCAAAAAAAAAACTTTTCTCCCCTCCCTTGAACAATCGTGCCTGTTTCTCATGTTTTCAGGTGTGCTGAGTCCGAATCTGAACTCAGAAAAATTCTATCACCCTCTGATTTTGAGAGAAAAGAGGAGAAACTTGGAAAAAATGAAAAATTGTATTTGAAAATTATTGTCTTTATTATAACAGATTTTTTTTTCTTTTTCAACGGTAAAATATAATTAATTGAATCCTGCATGCTATCAGGTATAATACTAGATATGACACAACTCAAAAAATATACACACGTCGTCAATGAGTATTTTTTTTTCTTTTGTACTCTTCCTCCTCTGTCTCCCGCTGCAGTGTCCAGCAGTAATCCGCCAGCATCTTCTCATTCCATTTGCCAGTATATCTTTTTTCCATTCTGGATATGTCTTGGTGGAATCGTTCTCCATGTTCGTCCGAAACTGCACCCAAATTTGGGGCGAAAAAGTCTAGGTGACTATGCAGGAAATGTATTTTTAAGGACATATTGCATCCCAATGATTTATATGAAGTAAGCAGTTCTTGGACTATTTTTCGGTAGTCTCTAGATTTTTCGTTTCCTAAAAACTTAGCAAATACCTCTCTTAAAGCAATCCAAGCCTTCTTCTCAGTAGTATTTAACTTTGCTTCAAAAGTGAGGTCCTTGAGTAGATGTCGAATTTGGGGTCCTAAGAAAATTCCCTCCTTTATCTTAGCATCGCTGAGATGCGGAAATTTTTGTTTTAAGTACATGAAACTTTCTCCTTCCTTGTCCATCGCTTTTACGAAGTTTTTCATTAGCCCCAATTTTATGTGGAGTGGGGGTAAAATTATTTGGTTTTTGTCCACTAATGGAGGATTGGTAATGTTTTTTTCACCTACTTTTTCCTTACGCTCTGGCCATTTTTTTTACGACATAATGGTCTCCTGTTTTTCTGCTGTCCCACTCGCCAAAAAACAACAAAATTTAGTGTAACCTCCTTGGAGTCCTGTAAGCATGGCTACCACTTTAAGATCTGCACAAATGCGCCATTTGTACTCATGGTACTTGATTTTTTATAGAAGTATCTTCATGTTGTCATAGGTTTCTTTCATGTGGACCGAATGAGCTACTGGGATAGATGGATGTTTGTTTCCATAATGAAGGAGTACTCCTTTTAAACTAAACTTGGAGCTGTCAATGAATAGTCTCCATTCCTCTGGATTGGTTGGCAGATCAAGTTCCTGGAGCAAATGAAATACATCATTGCAAAATACAAGATTTTCTTCCATCGAGAAAAAGCATAGAACTCCTGATTCCCGTTTTCTGAAGAAAGATACATTCACGCCTCCTTCCAAGAGATTCCATTGTTGCAACCTTGACCCAAGCAGCTGAGCTTTTGATTTTAGGAGATCTAAATCACGAACAAGATCATTCAATCGCCTCTGATTTATGAGCTGTGGCTGAGTTTCAGAGGGGCTGGACGAACTTGAAATTTCTTCTTGTTGACTGGTTCCAGGTTGAGGTGAAACGCTTTCAGAATCGCAGCTCTCCTCAGAACTAAGACGGAACTTACTCGGATTTGGTGGGATGGGCATGGAGGCATCATGTGGAGCTGGTCTCATGGCAGAGGGGATGTTGGGATAAACAATTTTCTTTTTGCTCTTGAACGAGAAACCTTTGATTATGGTCATGCAAAAATAGCAATCGGTCACGTGATTTGTAGGTTCTCGCCATATCATGGGACCTGCAAATGGCATTGACTTATGTGTCCCATTTAGCCAACCAGTCAGAGAACGTGAGCATGAACTACAGCATATTTTAGGAGCCCAGGATTTGTCCTGATCACTTACTTTACATACAAATTATAACTCGTATGCCTTCTTCACCAGCGGAGTCAGAGGTTTCTGAGTGGACTTGAATGTGACTTCACCACAAACATAGCAAAAGGAATCAGGCTTATGTATACACTGTCGTGACATTACAGAGAAAAAGTGAACTGTTCCCAGAACAATGATAGCAAAACTGAATATCCAAATAAGTGCGTTTAGCGAAAGCCTCGAGAGTACTGATCAAATCCTAGAAGAAAATAGTGACAAGAGAGGGGCTGAGTGGGAGGGGGGGAGTTGGGGTATTGAGGGTGAAAGGGGGGCAGTTAAGGATTCGAATGAAAAGGATACCACCATAGAAGAGAAAGGAAGGTCATTCCCCTAAAGATCCAGGTAGAGACCAAATCCCTGCCTCAATATCAAAAACTGAAAAAACACTTTTAGCCATATTTCTTCAACCACTTGTAATATTCCCATCAAATTTTTTTTCGTTCAAATATACTTCATTGCGCTCAAAATCATCGGGCTTTTGAATTTTTTTCACTATGTTTTGATGCAAAAAAAAATTCGTCAAATTTCCAAAAAAACTCACATTTTTGGATAAAAAACTAGAATTACTCAAGAAACTGTCCGTGATAGACAGAATCTGACTTCAAATTCGTGTTCAGCACATTAAGGAAAACAGTAAGTTCGTGCTGAACAGTGTAGTCGCTGCTTCTTCATTCACTGGCAGAACAGCAATTCAATGATCTTCTAAATAAGATTTGAGCCTTGTTTTCAATGGCCTTGGTATGGTTTGGCATACTGAACTGGCAATTAGATGACTTCGGAGACATTAATCTACAGGAAAGAAGAGTGTGTCGGGTCACTATGACCCGACGCACATCGGTGCCGAGAGGGAAAAAACCTCCAAAACCGAAGGTGTTCAATCGCGTTTGAACTAACATTTTGTATACCTAATTAGTTGTAGAATACTGCTCTAATATTGTTTTTCCATTTTATTAATTGGTATGATAAAAAAAAAAAAAAACCTTTTGTTGACCGTTTTCTCACTGAGTAAAAATCTCTCAGTTTTTAGTGAAAAGTAAAACAATATTTTATCACACTTATTTTATTCCTGGAAAATTGATATTACCCAGGAAGTCTCATGAGTATATGTACGTTTTAAACAAATTTTCTTTTTTTCCAAAATGTACCATGAACTTGGTGCATTAAGGTTGTGAAGATATCTTTAATGAAACGCAATTATCCGTAGTTTATTCGGTGTACAAAACAAAGCGGTACTCAGCTATCCTCTCGGCTTAGTATTACCTAAAACTACATGTTTAGAAGTTGTTTCCCTATAAATTTCATCGCCGTACTCGGCCGTATGTTTTCACAGCCTAATAAAATGAACGTGTCAATAAGCGATGCGAAAAGAAGACAGAAAGCATTGTATGGAACATTGTTCTCATGAAATGCCATAATAAGAAATACTTTACTTTTAATTTAATAATTATTCCTTTCTTCGAACAATATTCATAATTTTGACCAATTAATTCTGCTAAGGTCCTTCATTTTATCTTCGAAATATTAAATGAGAATTTCTTATTAAAGTGTCCCCTCAATGGAACCTTGTTCGTTCATTATTTGCAACGTTATTTAAAGTGAAGAGCGCGAAAGAGGAAAATATAAAAATATTTGATGTTGGAAAAAATGTCTTCTGATATTATCCAAACCCTCTTTTTGATCAGAACGTTATATATATATATATGTATACATATATATATACACGCCCCCCGGTAGCTCGGTTGGAAGCTTTGTGCTCTCATAATCCAAAGATCGCTGGATCGATCCTCGTCTTTCATATATATATATATATATATATATATATATATATATATATATATATATATATATATATATATATATATATATATATCTTATTTGTTACCTTGACAATTATGCCACACCTGCATTAATTTAATATTTGAGAGTAAATCATATTATCTAAGTCACCTATTAGCGATTTCATGCGAAAAAATCCTGAAATATAAATCAATTAAAATTGTTAATGAAATTATTGAGTTCTTTATGGTAAAATAATATCAGTAAGAGTTCAAAGCTGCATTTGAGAACATGTTTTTTGAGATGATTCAATTTTAATCCCTTAGTTAATAATTGAACATTTTAAAATATAAATCCAAGATACCCCCTACACACTCTCAGACATATTTAAGCTACGAATTACGGACTATAATAAATAACGTCAAAGGTTTTCATCCTGTTTTGAGTCAATAATACCGACGAGTTGTTCTTGTTTGATTTGGGATTGGCCCTTCAAGTGATACACACTAGTAATTAGTGACAGGATGAACTGACATGTGACAATTGTAATTCCGAATTTCCTTCAATAACAAATATATACAGTGATTCTTGAACAATATCTCACACAGTATTTTTCTGGTAACTAATTCTTGCTAAATGTTGCCAACTCAAAGGAAATTTTATAACACATAGTTAAAAACGTTGCTTTTCGATTTAATAGGAAGGCCTCAATTACGGCATAACAAATCTATATTACATCCTCATTCCATGAACTTTAAAGGAAATTGTCCTTCGAAGGAAATGTTATTCACACCTACATTCAAATTTGAATGAACTTTATTTGAAACTAATATAAGACAATTTAAAGAAAAATTATTGGTTCCTTAGAAAATTTATCTCTGTTTCGTATTGTAAAACATTAAAAAAATAACTATGTAATAATGGGTAAATACTTTAATATAGCTGGGTATGCATATCATCTCAAAGCCTTTTTATTCCATTACTCAGACATCTATACCTAAAATAACAATCATAATAAACAAAATGTTACAAGTCACTTGTATATTACGCTAATATAAATAATGAATTATGCAGAAAAAAACTAAACGATACATTAAATAACGACTGACTATTTATTTTGACAAAAATTTATAGCAGGAGTTATAACCACAACAGGGGTCGCAAATAGAGAAATTAAACATTCCTTTTCATATCCCATGTTTGTTGGGAACAAGACAAGAAAATTCTCATAATTAATTTTAGTAAAGCCATTAGGAAATGTCTGAAAATGCGCTTTTCTTTTTTTATTAGTGATTTTGGATTATAACAAAAAAATTGTTTTTCTCAAACGTCAAGAAACTGTTGAATTTCCGCGATATTGTTGTTCACTTTTATAATTCTAAGCGAGATGAAATGAGGCTTTTTATATTGTGATGGAAGCTCCAAACATTAAAATAATTTTCCTACAAGCTTCAAAGGCTCGGTGAACAAATTATCCTCATTATCATAATGAGTATTTTCAGTCTTAGTTTCTCAGAGAATTAATGATCTTTAACTTTCGAGGGATTAATTTTTCTGAAAATATTATAACTAAATTGCGGCTCTTAGAAGAAACTTTCCTGATAAGATTTTTTGGTGAATATCCTTTGAGGTGACTAAAGGAGACGTACCATCTCAATGTTTTTACATTTAAAATTAACGTGTAATTCATTTAAATTAATCTTCTTCTACCCGTGAGGATCATTGGAAATACATTTAGGCTTTATATTTCGTTATATACTTTGGTTTCCTTACTCAAATTTTGAACGGTTGATTCGTTATCTTGTAGATATTCCTGTAGAGTTGTTTGAACGTTATGAAGAGCTCGAGGTGAAGAGAACTTTTTACATTGCATAATTGAAGGGCTCAGTCCCAAAGGTGACTAACCCACAATTAGAAATTACTAAGAAAATCGGGATTAAAGTTAGGAAGGATCTGAAAATAATTAGTGATGGTGGAAAAAATGATTTCAATTGGTCCAATTGAAAAAATTTTGTCACCAACACTAATTTTATTCGGATTCTTCCTAATATTAAATCAATTTTTTTTAGTTATTTCTAATTGTGGGTTATTCATCTTTGGCACTGAGCCCTTCAATTATGTGTTCTGTGTTCATTGTAATATTTCATGTTATTGGAGTTTTTTTGCACATTGGCCAATTCTTAGGCGAGCCAATACATTCTTTCCAAGAGTGATGTGGCTGTATGCCATTGTCTAACGTCACGCTGTTCTCTTTGTGTTGTTGTTTTAGCACTCAAAAACATTGAAGATACAGACACGGACGACATAACAATATGCACTGACTCATTAAGTTCCTTACACTCAATGACAAACATTTACAGCACACACCCTATTGTCATAGAGATTTTTACACAATTATTCCGACTACAAACAAAGAACAGACATATCACTATGTTTTGGTTACCTGGACATGAAGGGATTTCACAGAGAACTACAGTAGACTTACTAGCGAAAACTGTAACTCAAAGACCTACACCTGACCTGAACAAAATGACAGCAACTGACCTATGCAAACTAGCTGAAAATAAGACAGTAAACGACTGGCAGACAGAATGGACTAATTCTCAAAGCAAACTGGGGGAAATAAAAAATACAATAAGACCCTGGTCAAGAGAAAGCCTAACAAGACGAGACCAAGTTATTATTACGAGACTTCGCTTAGGACACAGTTTACTAACGCACTCCTATCTAATGGAACGACAAGACAGACCTGTATGCGCATGTTGTAACGAGACATTAACAGTTAAACACATACTTACTGACTGCAGATTACGAGACAACCTAACAATTCCTCACTACTTACACAACTTACTAGCCGAAAATAGTCCACATATTAACACCATACTAACTCACTTAAAGATACTTAAACTATATTCAAAAATCTAGCCCTATCTCCAATTTACCTCCTAAAGTTAATTTAAAATAATGAACGAAATAGCCTTTAGAAAATTATTTACATTTTTAAAACAATTATATATATATATATATATATATATATATTTTTTTTTTTTTTTTTTTTTTTTTTTTTTTTTTTTTTTTTTTTTTTTTTTTTTTTTTTTTTAAATTACTGATTGGCAAATTTTCCTTGTAATAGCCTTCCTCCTCTGAGGAGTCTACACTTCCCCGGGAGACAGCCCGAACGGGAAGCGAATTAAGTTAATTAACATACATTTAAAAATTAAGCCCAATCTCCAATATAATCTGACCTCTTCTACCCCCTTTTTTTTATTTTTTTTTTACTTATTTTTTTTTTAATTTTTTTTATTTTAATTTTTTTTTTCACACTCTATTTAATATCTATTATATTACCGTATTGTTATTGTGAAATATATTATATCAAAAATGTTATTGTCATTATTAATTAGCTCACTAATGTACTAGCTATACTATAAAATTGACTAACTTGTTATATACACAATGTGCAAAAAGTATTTTGTAATATCTTGATGTACTGTTAAAGAGGAAGTCGCCAAAAGTTGCGATACTCTTAATAAATAAATATCAATATCTCTTTGTGTTTGTGTCAATAGTGCTTTCCATTTTTCTGAGATCTTAAGTTTGACGACTCTCTTTATATCCTGCACAGTTGCTTCATCGCCGTGCTGAACATGTGCGTCATTATCAGACTGAGCACGGTTTAAGTAAAGATCTGCTAGTTTAATGTACTTGATGCCACAGGGCCTCCACTCCTATCAGCCTGATGGACTTGAGCCATTCCATTCAATACTGGGCTAGCTGAAGGAACGTGATGTTTTCTCAAGTCCTTCGGCCGGCCTTCTCTGGGTGCTTAAGCTTTGTTTTTATATAGGAGGAGTGCGACTTTATTGGAGGAAATATAGAAATTGTGCAGACTCACTGAGAGGTAGTTGCTTTGAAGACGTTGTAGACAAGTCAAGGATTGGTTGGGATTCGGCTTACAGAAAACCTCAGATTTCCAGAAAAACCTGTATTCTGAACGTTTCGGCATTCACTTGTGAAGCCCCTTTCAGCTAAAATATAAATATTAACAATTAAAAAGCTTTATAGCTGAAGAAGGCTGCAATCTGACGTTTTCTCGTAGCCCAATCCCATACATTCCTAGACTGCTTATAGTTTGAAGTTTTGTTCACAATATTTTAATATAAACCCATTCGAGACAGATAGCCACTTTCGTGACAACGGGCAGGCATGCCCCCACGGACTGATATCGAACTTTGTGACAAGACCATTTCTTCGCTTCGGGACTGAAAGCAACCGCTGTTACAATGTTTTTCGATATATAGTGGTAGTTTTCTTAAGCCCTAGTCACTCTTGTATCCACTAGAATTCATAAAAATGCATTTTTAGACAATTGAATGCGGGTTCCATCTGCCATATTTGTGTGATACCAGTTAATGTATCCATACAGATCATGTTCCGTAGATATTATACCCATGCCGAGGTATACGACTTAATATGATTTAAAATAAAAAAAAAGTTTGAGGCCTGCCGTTGACTTTTCTGAAGTCCTGAATCAAAAAATTGTAACGGGCAACTCTTAAAAGAATGAAATAACAAAAGCTTATTAATAGAAATGTGAAGAGATAAGCGATGGAGGCTCAATTATTTTAATGCCGCCCTGTGGAACCAGGAGTGTGAACGGGCTTCGCTCCAAGCTTATATGCCCTTGGATATATATGTCGTGTGGATTGCCGTTTCGTAAGGGTTAATATTAATATTTTATTTCGTTATAAAAACGTTGAGTGCATGCATGTTTCAAAAACAGTTATATAAGAATTATTATAAAACAAAAAATACCCATATACAATACTAATAAGACTGACAACACACTTAGACAGAACAAACATTAACTTACTAAATGGCTATACGCATATCCCCATATGAGGATATATAAAATTCCCGCAGGGAGGAATTCGCGATTGCGAGACTACATCTGCTTGTACTACATCTGACTTGACTACATCTGATTTGACTACACCGATTGACTACATCTGATTGCGAGACTACATCTGCTTGTACTACATCTGACTTGACTACATCTGATTTGACTACATCGATTGACTACATCTGATTGCGAGACTACATCTGCTTGTACTACATCTGACTTGACTACATCTGATTTGACTACATCGATTGACTACATCTGATTGCGAGACTACATCTGCTTGTACTACATCTGACTTGACTACATCTGATTTGACTACATCGATTGACTACATCTGATTGCGAGACTACATCTGCTTGTACTACATCTGACTTGACTACATCTGATTTGACTACATCGATTGACTACATCTGATTGCGAGACTACATCTGCTTGTACTACATCTGACTTGACTACATCTGATTTGACTACATCGATTGACTACATCTGATTGCGAGACTACATCTGCTTGTACTACATCTGACTTGACTACATCTGATTTGACTACATCGATTGACTACATCTGATTGCGAGACTACATCTGCTTGTACTACATCTGACTTGACTACATCTGATTTGACTACATCGATTGACTACATCTGATTGCGAGACTACATCTGCTTGTACTACATCTGACTTGACTACATCTGATTTGACTACATCGATTGACTACATCTGATTGCGAGACTACATCTGCTTGTACTACATCTGACTTGACTACATCTGGTTTGACTACATCGATTGACTACATCTGATTGCGAGACTACATTGCGAGTCTACATCTGCAAAACGGAACGAACAGTCAAACCCATACTAACGGATGCATTCATAAAGCTAATATTGACATACTTAAGTACATTACAGGCCTACTTACTGCGAGCAGTTATCATATTGTCACTATAAAGACACATAAAAAGTACTAACATGTACGACAAAATATAAAAATCATCCGATTGTTCTTTTTCAGAATTAAATAATTTAATATTTAATATTTCATTTTATTCCTATTATAATCATTATTTTATTTTATTTTATTGGTGTTTAACATTAAATATATCAATGAGCAGCGCTTAACACAAAAGAGCGATTTCATGTGAATAACTCTGAAGTAGCATCGATAAATATAAAAATTTTAATGTGTTTCTGTTGGTTTTTAGGTAAGACTGAAGTTTGAAAATTCTCTGAAAACGCGCGGAATATTTCAACAAATCATGTTATGGTGACGTAAACCCTTTTCATTATTTTGTTTTAATTTTATGTTATTACATTCATAAGAAAAACAGACAAAATCTATTTTTTAAAGCCACAAAGCCCTTTCAGTATATTTTCCAATAATGAGAAGCCTTGACCACCTAATGTAAGCCCCACTCTCAGAGCTACCATAGAGTTTTACGACACTAGAGAGCTAAGAGCAGCCGAGAGCAAGTTAAAGGGCGCTCAAAGGAGCTAGCAGTTCTAAGCTCCTGACTGCCTTACTACCCAATTAATCTAGTGAAAGGGACAGCTCCAGGAGTTCCTAGAGAATTCTAGGACTCCATGGAATGAGATTCGGATTTATACTGGAAACCCCCTGATTTTTTTCCCGGTAGTTGCTATTACTCCAGGAGCCAATTTTTAGAAATTTATTTATTTAAGAAAAGTTATAAATAAATATGATTTTAGGGTCATTTTTAAAACCTCTCACTCTCTCTCTCTCTCTCTCTCTCTCTCTCTCTCTATATATATATATATATATATATATATATATATATATATATATATATATATATATATATATATTAAAGACTTTTAACTGCAGATTCATTTCTTGCAAAAAACATATTTGTCCTTGAAATGGCCTTGATTTTGCGCCGATGCGGTGAAACAGACCTCGGATTTGAATTCAGCGACCCTCAAAACCATGTAAGCTTTAGTTATTTCTTTCTTAACGACTTCATACGAAATTTGACCTTTAAATGATCTTGACCTGACGTGATGGGCATGTCAAAATACAATAAGAATATATGTATGGTGTCTTTGAGAAAGACCCATTTTTTTTTGTTTTGTACCCATGCCACTGTAATGAACTTGCAGCTTTACATGCTGTAATTTAATATTTTCGGCCAAGAAGAATTTTTGTTGTTTTGTTTTGGGGGGATGAGGGTGAGTGGAGGGGTAGAAGATAAATCGTAGTATCATATAGGTGTTATGAAAGAATGCCTATTCACAATTGTGTTTTAGTTTTTTGCGGAAACGAAGCAAAAACGAGAAAAATTCCAAAGGACTTTTTTTCTTTATTCTTGCATCCTGCATCAATTTCCGAAGTTTCGCCGTTTATTTATTAGTGGCACCCTGTATATATATATATATATATATATATATATATATATATATATATATAAAACCATTCAAAATTTCCGCAGGACATACAGAAAGTTGAGGCCCGATAAGATATAAAAAGATAAATTCATATTTCCTCATAAATTGGCAATCTTGCCAACAGAAGGGAACAGGTTTTATTGGCTCGACTAAAGATTTGCATTATGTGTAATTTTTAATCCAGATTTGAAAACAAAATATCGACTCACAGACTGCTTTAGACAGATAGACTTGAACATTTCATACAACTTATCTTAGATCACTGAACGTAGCCCGCACAATAAAAGGTGTACGGTTAAAATTGATTAAATATTTTTTATTTTAGAAATACTTTTTATAAAATCCTAAATATACGATCCAATAAAAAATCTAGCTTCATAGAAGAATAATTATTTATTTATTTATCAATGAACTCCGCAACTTTCGGCTACTAGCTCATCAAACTGGTTCTGTTCTTCGTCAAAAATAACTATGTAAAAAAAAAAATAATAAAATGACATAAGTAATAAGAAAAACTATGCAAAAAGTTTAAATATAATACAAAAAAAAAAAAAAGAAGAAAAAAGAAAATGAAAGAGAAGGCCACTACAGCTTATGACAAACAGTTTAATATTTAATAGTTGAAAGAAGTTATATTTCTGGTTATTTATCTCTTTGGCATATTTTAGATATTTATAAGTTATTCCTGAAACTTTTGGACCTGGCATAGTAAATTGTAGATAGTTCTCGATTATTAATTTAGCTCCATCATAGACATATATAAAGAATAGTCAGTACTTAAGAATTATTATTAAAATTTAGGTTTATATATATATATATATATATATATATATATATATATATATATATATATATATATATATATAGGTAATATAATAATTCTTTTAGCTTCTTTATATATAAGGAAGTTAAAAGAAATAGTGCATAGACATGAATGAAATCACTGACAATGCTACTACTACTTTTTTTTTTTTTTTTTTTTTTTTTTTTTTTTTTTTTTTTTTTTTTTTTTTTTTTTTTTTTTTTTTTTTTTTACGGCGCATCTACAACTTGGCCATTAGCGCCGGGCTATCTACAGGTTGCCACCCTTTTATAATGCCAACAGCACGTGGTCGGTCACCCATTCACGTACTGACCACGCCCGACGTTGCTTAACTTCGGTGATCTACGGGAACCGGTGTATTCAACGTGGCTATGGCCGTTGGTTGCTACTACTACTTGTACTAAATTGTGAAATACCAAAAGACAATTAAGTTAATTATTCTTCTAAGAAACCAGATTTTTTATTGATTTATTAAAATTTTGTATTGTTGCGATTACATTCTTAGTGCGCTTCCAGATAGAATAAATATATGTATACACTTTTCATAAATAAATTTTCTTTCATTTAGTGATTTTTTGTGCCTTGAAGGTACGTTCATCTTATAAAGATTTGAGATCAATTCTAAAAAATTAATCAATGTGCTAATGTTGAATAGCTTTCTATGTTGTACTTTATAAAAATCACTTATTTGTTGTTATATTTTTGTATAAAAAGAAATCTCAGAAGCCTCGAGGTATTTTTCATTCTGTAAATGAATTCAAATCTTTCACTCCGGGTTAGAGAAATAAGTTTATCCAAAAAGGTCGCTGTTATAACTCTCATGACTTTGAAGAGCGGAGTTAAGGCGTACTAAACAAGAATAGGATTGTGTTGACGGCTTACCTGACGAAAATGAAATTATGCAGAGTGACTTTTCTCTGGTCCTTCATCTCATAATTTGATGCTCCAAGAATTTTCCATATAATACTGTCGCTTCAGAGTCTGCACAACAACACAGCTTTATATTCGTGATGCCTGCTATTTTTGCCCTTCCCCCTCCCCTTCATATACCGCTGGGAGGGGGGGGGTGGAGGGGGGAGGCTTAGAGCGCCGCTCCGAATTTAATAAAGTTTTATTAAAAAGGTTGCTTATGTCATAGTCGGCTTGCTTGATTTTATTTCGCAAAAATGCGAAATTTTATGTTTATTTAAAAATGAAGACAACTCATATTTTTGGTATTACTTTTCATAATTAGTAACGAAGCTATCTATTTAATTACAAAGAGATTTTAATGAATTGATGAAAGCCTTATTTTAATTAATGGCTCCTCAGGGGCCTTATTAAAACCTATTTTTTTTTTAATTCTGATTTTTGTTAATCCAAGAAAAGTACTTATCATTAATACATTATATGAAACCTTCAGTATGTATGTGTTGGATTGGTAAAATATTACAGTCCGTACAATTTTATTTGCCCTGTTTTGTTATGAAACATGAATGGATCAAGTGTGCTAGCTTGAGTGCTTGCACGTATGTATGTTGTGTATGTGGTTTCTTTTTTCTCTCTCTCTCTCTCTATATATATATATTTTATGGACATCTGGGCCATTAGCGTCAACATCTCTGGTGCAGTGAGCAATTTTCTCAACGAGCCGTGAGATGAGGAAATTCCTGGCGCCGGTGGAACTCGAACCCACCATCTCCCGCATGAGAAACTAAGGCGTTAGCCACTAGACCACGGGGAGACCCTTGTTTTTCCTATATCCTCATTTTCTGAGCATCAATATGTAGTTATTTGCCCATTTATAATTGGAATATAAACAATAAAAACAAATTCGATATTTTTGCATGTTGATTGACAGCAGCCAGGATTAATGTGAGTATTATTCGATTTTAACGAGATCTTGAAGTGAGTTTACTCCTGAGAAAAGTTCTCACAAGATACTTCTGAAGTTCTCGTGAGCTGGAGTTGTACTCGATTCGAAAATACTAGAAGACCGAGGCTTTGAATCGGCTTTCCAGTGGATATGCAAATATTTTATCTGCCTCGCTATCAAAAGGGCTCCCCCAGCACCAACTCATCCAACATGGCAAACACGACATTCAATAAGAGCAAACGTCGCATATCCCCCACTCAAATTACTTTTCATATTTCTACCAAAATATATTATTTTCAAAAATAAATGTGTAGCGTATTTTTTTCAAATTTCTTATTGTTCCTTTGTTAGTTTTTACAACTATAATTTCACCATAAACAATTCTGGTAGGGTCAAAAATCCTGAATTTGGGGTTGTTATATTTTTATGATCTAAATTTTTGGCTGATTCTTATAAATTCCTCATAAACATGATACACATTAGTTGTTTTTATTCATATGATAGGGTTGCAGACTTAACCATTACTTAACACATGCCACTCGGAGTAATTATTATGTATAAGCGAAATTGTTAAATTTCACAACTCTTATAACCAGTGGTTACAAATTACGTTTATGGCTCAAAAAGGTATTTCTAAATAAAAAAACGAATACGTTAATTAGCGAAATCCCCCACCGTTACAAATCTGTCGGGTAAATTTTCAGAAAAGAATAAAAATCTTTTGGATTGACATTTCAATATATAATTTTAATCAGCATTTAATACACTATCGAATTCTGTTTACCACACCTTTCTAGCTCATTTTGTTTAAGAGTTCTGGACAATTTTATGGTCAATTGTTGTAAAAAATGTCCTTTTTTATATAAACAAAATAAAGTATTATAACTCAAAAACAATAAAGATATATTTATAACAATTTGGATTTTTAATTATCATATGGAGTACTAATGATGAGCAAAATCTGAAATAAATCAGATGTATATATATATATGGATCACTTCTATAAGATCAAAGAGTAAATTATTAAATATTACAAAAAATTAAAACAATAAGAGAGAGTTTTCAAATCACGAATAAAGAAGCGTCACCAATTTATGCATTTATATGGTGTGATTTTAAAAGCTGAAATGGAAGTAAACCAACCCTTATGGGGTACTATGGATGAGCTAAATAAATTCAAATAATGTAAGGAAAATATTTCGGATCACATGATATGGAATGACCCATGTACTTATTGTATCATAGTTATTTAACCAGGGAAACCATTGATTACCCAAAGGGAATAGAATTTTCATTGAGTTTTTTCTTTATCTTTTAAATAACATCCATCCGTTATCCGAATAGCCATATCAATCAAATTTCTGACAGTATTCATTATTTTTGATTTGGGGATAGTCGGGATAAAAATTTATCGCCAGCAATCCACCAACTCACCCCCTCGGATTGAGACACCTCGCCAGTACTCTAATCCCCAGCCTCGCCCGGCAAACAAGGATGGAGGAGATAGCCTCTCTCATGGGCCTTATCGATCTTATCACAGCTTAGTCATCAAGAGGCTTTCACAGTCGAGTGTCTTTCGCTCCTGACCTCCTTCTGGCTCCTTTCCTAATCTCCCGGAAAATTCACAAACGCCAAGTTATCCATGTCGCCTAATTTATAGCTCTAACACTTTAATCATTTTAAGCCTCTCTGTCTTGATGACTTTTGAGGAAGCGGCAGTCAAAATGCCAAAAAATACTTATGACTGTGTTGAAACTGTTTGCAGGACTTCAGACGGTTTAATACATGAATCTTAACGTGAGAGCAGATTTGATTTACTGATCATGTTATACAACTTTAGCCCGTCGGTTTTAATTATAGAATTTGGCTTTTGATAAAAAGCAACTATAGTTTAAACAATTAAGCGCCTAGAAGGAAACGTGATCAGATTTTGCTCTTCATCGTAAAATGGACATTTTCATTTATCTGATACCAATGGGTCAAACTTTGTCCAAAGAGAGCGAACAGACAAATATATAGGTAGCTACTTTTCTGTTCACTCTGAGACAAATAAATAAACATAAACAGTAAGTATTACAGGTTTGCACCAATTTCAACATACAACCAGTGTATATACAATGTGTACAAATATGACCCTATTTTAGGGTACATGTGCAAACGCAGCCAACGCTATTTATTTCTTTATGATACAACAAGAAGCAAAAAAATAACATATTATTATAAAAAATAAAAATGCTTTAGTACACCTGTACTTTATATGTACATATTTTGATTCTATGTAGTAAATTC
Source organism: Gonocerus acuteangulatus (assembly GCA_946811695.1). Lineage (NCBI taxonomy): Eukaryota > Metazoa > Arthropoda > Insecta > Hemiptera > Coreidae > Gonocerus > Gonocerus acuteangulatus. The sequence goes on along the minus strand of OX328124.1, from coordinate 93,347,369 downwards.
ATGTGTCGATCAGTGCGTTCCAATATAGTTGGACCTGCAGATCTCCATAAGCTGATAAATCTACTTTTTATGATCCACATAACACATAGAATATTATGTTAATAAATTAGGGTCACTGATGAGTATACTGATTGTGGAAAAATCGATTACATTATTTGTGTACGTGTATATCTTGTTTACTCTCAATTGGGAGTAGTTGACACAAAAATAGAATGATGGAGGTTACCCATAGAAATAGAATGTAACCAATTAAAATATCAGTTGAAATGTCTGGTAGCAAATTTAAATAGAATGTGGTGTTATATGTTTTTATTTAATTTTCGTGGTAGGCGGAAGGTCAAAAAATAAAATCTTCACCACTCAGTCTCACCAACTTTATTTCGTCCCTACATGTTTCACACCCCTATTGGTGCCTCTTCAGGGGAAAAATTACAAAAGTAAAACTTACAGCCTCAACTTGAGGAGGATAACCTTCCACCAGTACGGCCACGTCTAGAATGATCATGGTCTGAAAGAATTCAATATGGCGAAAAATAATCAGCTGATCGATAATCGATGTCATACTTTTAAAAATTAATTTCCAGAAGAAATATAGTCCTAACAATTAAAACCATCTTCCCACCTTCCAATTAAAACATTGTGAGAAAAAGGGTCAGTTGAAGAATAGTTTTTATTTAAGTTTGATAGTGACATATTAGTAGTGAAGTTCCATAATCTGGATGTGAAGATGTTTTACTCATAGGTTTTTGCTTCATTCTGTCGAAATCTGTATATTATTGTAGACGACTAACGGAACTATTCAGATTTTGCGTAGAAGAGTATACACCAGTAGACGTTCATTGACTTCCACATAAATTTTTTCGCAAGGTTAAAGGTTTAGTAATATAAATATTTTGTCAAATGATTTTGTAGTGTCGTGCATGAAAGGCTCCATTCCTCATTTCTTAAACTTAGACATCAAGGTCTATTGGTTTGTAAGAAATTACATTGTTTTCTTTCAGAAAAACGAAAATAAATAATTATTCTGTAGTTTTTAAGCGTTTAATGTGACAATTCAGTTCTCTACATTTGTGTGTCTAGACTTCCTGTTAAGAAGCAAGCCAACACATATGGAAATTTTAAAATTGCTTGCGGAATATACTTGTGGCCTATAAGGGAATATTAGAAAACGTTGAATTGAGACAGAACATTTTCCTTGAGGATTTCACCCGGAAAAGTGGAACCTGTCCTTTCATTTGGATAATTTGCAACTAAGTTGATGTTTCATCAATATTCCACTTTGAGCAATTTGTAATGGAATTGAAATGAGCCGCTTCTATATTCAATACAACATTGAAATATTCCTGTTAATGACTGGAGTCTTGTTGAAACTATCGGAAATTGCAATTTTCTAATCAACTGGTGTGTATAGGAAGTATCATCCATCAATCTGAAAATCCCTAGATTCACCTATAACTGCTTGAAGGTTTGCATTGATATTAATATTGTATAATGATTTAATACAATAATTTGTGATAATTCATGACTAATATTACTTAAAATTGTGAAATTACAGTATTATGCCCGAAGAAACTAAATAAAATTAATTTGGGAGGTTCACTAGTCACTTTTAATTCTACCCATCTCATATGAATATACCCTTCTACCATATTGATGGCTTTATTTTGTAGTGTTTTAAGCTTATTTTGTCAATAGTTTATTTCTGTTTGAAGTAAATAATCGCATTTTTTAAATATAAAACTATAATTTATTTTTTCTTGAAATAATGGATTCAGAGGTACAATAAATCACCTTTTAGGATCTTTTATCATTTCTAGGAGTTCAGCGATATTTTTCAATAGCACAGGTGTTAGTATCTGGCTGGTGATGGTTTATCGTCATATTGGTAAATGAAAAGAACAACCTTCGCTGTTTGAAATGTTTTATTTCGAGCTAAATAGCGCTTTCGAGGCGAGTTATCACCTTCAGTGCCTGTAGACAACAACATAACAAATGAATACCTAAAATAAAATGAAAAATCAAGTAAATATTCATCGTAAAAATTAAAAAAAAGTTTAAACTTTGGAGAACAACAAAAAACAACGACAAAAAAAAAACAGTAAGAGTTAGGATTTAAAAAAAACTCAAACAATGAAATTTTGAGTCCGATGACAACTATAAAAAATAAATAAATAGAATTTAAATAAAAACCTACAACAAAAATCCCCCAAGACACGCGAAGACAATCACTTAATTAAGAAGCAATTATTAACAAGAAGAAAAACGCTTATACAGAAATTGAACAGCTACAGACTGCCTCTGTGCACTCATGCGGCACTTGAAGCTCACTAGCGTAATATGGTAAAAATATGTATTTTATTTTCAATCAGGTTTTAATTTTGTTATGTTGTTCTTTGTAGTCTTTGTTTCTAAAGTGCTATGTAGCTTGAAATCAAACGTTTGAAATCATGAAGGTTGGCCTTTACATTTTCGTATATGCTTTTCAATGGTTCGTACATTGAAAGCCTTGACTTGATTGGTTTGAAACATTGGACATAAAGAAAAAAAAAACTCTACAAAATTACATTGATAGATTGACAATTTGTCCTGTGAAATGTATTGCTTTATTGTTCTACCGGCCCCCATTGAAGGAGAAGTTGGCTGAGCTTTGTTGAGAACGCAGGGTGTCGAGTACAAAGCACTTTAATTAATATTAGATGCAAGTTCAATAAAGGACAAGGGCAGACAATGGAAACTCTGTTAGGTACCTCTAGAAATACGAGATAGGATCCCAGGGACCTTGTTAGGAAATCATTCACACGTCTCTACGTTCTGTCAACCCTATTAGATCACTACTTATGTCAAGGGGAGGGATTGTCATACCAAAGAAGTGTAATTCAAAACAACAATTACGGCTTTGATAATAAAATTTATAAAGTCTTAAACCTCAATTAGAACGGATTTAATCAAATTACGAGGAAACAATGTTTTCGATGTGTAGCACTATCATCAATACTCATAAAAGTCCGACTCGCAGGAACTGCGTCATCTTAGCGCGGTTCCAGTTTTTTTTTTTTTTTTTTTTTTTTTTTTTTTTTTTTTTTTTTTTTTTTTTTTTTTTTTTTTTCACGGCACATATACATCTAGGTCATTAGTGCCGACATCCAGGGTGTAGCGAGGAATTTCACCAGCGAGCCGTGGGATGATAAAATTCCTGCCGGAGGTTGGGATCGAACCCACCATCTCCCGCTTATGAATCCAAGGCGCTAGCCATTAGACCACGGGAGACCCCGGTTCCTGTTCATATCCCTATTCTCATTTGAAAAGCATAGAATAGAAACAGATAATATTTTCCTCGGCCTTTGTTCAAAGGGTTTTATGGCTATACCTGGGGTCAGGTCCGCAAGACCCTAGAATCCTCTTCTACCGATACTTCATTTCATACGTTTCAATGAGTTGGAAAATATCAAATATTTTCACACATTCCTGTGTTCTTTTACTATAGTAATAATTCTACAGATAAAATCAATTAAAAAATAAAATAAAAAAAAAACAACAGCATAAAGGCAATTGAAAATATTCAAAAGACGTCAACGAATCTTTTTCTCTTGGCAAGCTATATTTCTAACAATGAATTGTTTTTCTTATTTTGCCTAATCTGTTTTATTGTAATATACATTATCCAACTATAAGCAATTACAAAATAACAAGGAATAAAAACAGACAAAAAGAACAGTTCGAATAAGCAAAATCAATTACTTTAATGTTTTAAGCACTTATTTCTCCGATTGACATCGCCTAATCAAAACTTTCATCAGAACCTTTTTTGCAGAGCATTTAGTAAGCTTTCTAATGGTATTCTTTCGTTTACCAAGATTCTCAACCTTTTTCGAGATATTAAGGAAAATATACAAAGTTACCAAAACTTTTTAAGTCTGTTAATAAAATATTTTATTCTAACCCTTCCTTAACTCCAAACGTAACCAAAATTTCAACATATTAGTTTTGATGAATGTAGAACATGCAAAAAATGTTTCAACTGAATCCCATGATTCTAAGTACCCAAACCAAAAACGGTATTCAAAAAATATTTTTCCAATTATCTCGAAAACGGTTAAAGCTATCGCCTTGAAAATGGTTTCATTCGTTTTCCTAGCCCAGGAATCATATAAAACGAGTACTTAGAAGCTTATGAACTCAAAAACGTAAGCGTTACGATTTTTTTTGCGCGAATTTCGCCCCAAACGCCATCTTCCAGTAGGCGGATTTTGCTGGTTAACGAACTTGACCTTTCAAATTGGACGAAGAATTTTTGTACCAAATTTCATCAAAATCGGACCATTCGTCTTCTAGCTAGAGAGCGAACAGACAAATATATATATATATATATATATATATATATATATATATATATATATATATATATGAATATATACATATATATATATATACAAATTTGAACCACCGTTATTTTTGGTCTCTAGGGGTTCTGAAACGCGAAATTTTCTAGTCGGCACTTCCAGTTTGTTTCATTGTATCAACCCTATAAGCGGGTTTCCTCCCTATGGGGGAGGGAGGAACCGCGCTAAAACAAAAAAAAAATGAAAAAAAATTGAGAAAGAAATATGAATATCTAAATAAAAACGACTCCAATATACTGTTGTTTGTTTTTTTTTTAAGGGAAAACCTTCTTGTTTATCATTTCCCGATGGTTTTCCCGTTACAAAAGAAAATTAATAGTAAATACATTTATTGAACACTTCATGTTCGAATTTAAAATTTTGATTTGATCTGCTTTAGAATTAAGGCATGTTTCTAAAAGCTTAGTGTGAATAGGTTTGATATGATTTCGTAATTTTCAGCTTAATTTTATGAAGAAATTTAGGATTTTTCAGCTGGAGAACAAGCTTTGTGATATATTTTTACTTTATGTTCGAATTTAAAATTTTGGTTTGATCTGAGTATTTTGTTCGTTATATAGTAAATAAATATTTTCTGCTTTAGAATTAAGGCATTTCTCTAAAAGCTTAGTGTGAATAGGTTTGATATGCTTTCGTAATTTTCAGCTTGAATTTATGAAGCACTGTCCAGTTATAGTAGACCCACTGAATGTGAAGCAAATATCCTCTTGCCCATACACGTCAGGCATGGCCTGCACATTTTCTGCTTTATTGGATTGCTCAATTAATCAATTGGGGTCTTCATTCAACTTCGATGGACTGTACAGATCAACTCTGGCCTCATGTCTGTCTCATATAAGGTGAGGAATATCTCAATATTGGGACTGCGCCCTCCAAATCTTGAGATATTCCTCATCGTGCATGGGTCGCCCTAATAGAGTGATCTGATCTGAGCGCACATTTGCAGTAATCTTTCAAGATTCGGGGAAAGAATTTTATTTTGGGGATTTTTCTTGCAGTTTGTTGGCGAAACTTCCCTTTACGTTGATCAGATTGGTATTTTTTTTTGTGGCAGAAGGTTTTGTTTCATAATATAGTCATTATCTTATAAATATGATAATAGATAACAAATACAATTGTCTCCCTTCAAATCGGGAACTGTTGATACGGTTCATGAGTGAGGGTAGACGTATATTTATTGAACTATTAGCGCGGTTCCTCCCTATCTCCATAGGGAGAACCCGCTTATGAGGTTGACCTCATGACGCGATCCGGACGTGCCGACCAGAAACTTTCTCGTTTCAGGCCCCATAGATTATGAAAATATAGGTGGTTCAAATTTGTATATATATATATATATATATATATATATATATATATATATATATATATATATATATGTATAGATTTATATATACGCTTGTCTGTTCGCGCTCCTGACGGCTCAAAAATGGTCCGATTTTGATGAAATTTGGTACAAAAAACTGTCTTCTAATTTGAAAGGTCAAGTTTGTTAACCAGCAGAATCCGCCGAATGGAAGATGGCGTTTGGGGCAAAATTCGCGCAAAAAAATCGTAACGCTTACGTTTTTGAGTTTATATGCTTGCAAGTACTTCTTTTATAGGTTTCTTAACATAGAAGAACGAATGAAACCATTTTTAACCGTTTTTGAGAAAAGTGGAATCAATGTTTTCGCATGTCATTATTTTTTTGTGGCTACTTAGAATCGCGGGATTCAACTGAAATATTTTCTGAATCTTGGAAATAATTCCCAACTAAGATGTTTAAATTTTGGTTATATTTGGAGTTAAGAAAGTATGCGAAAAAAATATTTTATTAATAGACATGAAAAGTTTTCGGATCTTCATACATTTTTCGTAAATATCTCGATAACCGTTGGGAAATCGTGGTAAGTGGAAAGAAACTATTCGAATGCTTACTAAAATCTCTACAAAAAAGGTTCTGAAGCAATATTCGATGGGGCAACGTTAATCAGAGATATAAGCGCTTAAAACTTAAAAAGTGTGTGTTTTGTTGTTTTGAACGGGATGTTGTCTTTGTTTTTCTCACTTTTTAATTGATTTTCTTTTTTTATAATTGCATTTATCAGTGAAATTAGTATTTTAGTCAAATAAGCCAAGAAACTATAAAAGGTATTGTTAATACGTTTGGAATGGCTGTTGTTTGTTTTGAATTCTCCTGTCAATATAACCTCCCTCATAGCCTACAACTGAAGATATCATTATTTCTTATTTTATGGAAATATTTAACCCACGAGAGAATGGACTTTTTTTTTTTGCCATGAAGCACATATTTACAGTTGATTATAACAGTGAAACGAATTTGCTAGTAGAACAAGTAACTTAAAATAACAATGAATTTTCGGTTCTTTGGAATAGAGCCTTCTGAGCAGTAGTCGTAGAGTGAGTACGTTTTCAGTACATAATTGTATTGACTTATTCAGCCTTCCTCAAGAATGAGGATTAAGAATTATCCGTATTATTCAGTGTATGTTGGCTACTGTCAGTTTCCTGTTATTTGTGATGCCTAATCAACTCCACTTCTTCGAGATGTACGGAACCGCGCTAAGATGACGCAGTTCCTGCGAGTCAGACTTTTTGTATTTATTGTAGAGACAATGAGTACAATATGTGTAATTGGATCGGTGAAATTAGATTTAAAGCCAATTTGATCTATTAGTATTTTAGATTCCACTTTTCTATTAACTTCTTGGAATTCATCACGATTACTTTTATTTCAAAGGAAGTCTCTAATAAATTGTATTTTAGTTTTTGGCCGAAAATGCTAATTTTTTGTTTTAGAACCCTGCTTTGGGTTGTATCTGATTTGCAATTGTTAATGTATTTAGGGTCTTCCTTCGGTCCAGTGGCTCATAGTTTGTGCACTCATTTTGAACACTTCAAAGACCCGATAGGGCTTTGTCTTTGAGCTTTCTGTGCTCAAAAGCCATTATTACAGGAAATAACCGGAGTTTTAAAGCATATAGGTAGTCGTAAACCTTCAACTGGTTCTAGAATAAATTCTGTTATATCTTTCGCTTATGTAGTTATGAAAGTTGTACCATCCCTGCTGGTTGTCTCCGGATTGTGTTTGAAACATTGATGATCGCATGGTTAGTGAGCACCAGAGTTAGTATTCTGAATCAGCTCCCTCTGGAACAGAGTATAAACCGAGGAGGGGTTATTAGAAATTTCAATGTTTCACAACGCACATGTGAAGGAGAGGGAATTACTGTAAAATCCGCTTGGGATTCAACAATTCATATTGGGAAAATGTAGTTTGTAAAATTTTTCCAAGATAATTTTTATTTTATATTTCCTTTTGCCGAATAATATTGTACAGAGTCAAAATATATTTTTAATTATTTTGAATTTAATTCTTATATTTTTTTGGCAGCAAAATGTTTCCGATTCCTTTTACTTTTGAGCATAATTTTATATATAAATTAAATTTAATTTCTCTTCAGGATAGCTAATATCTTTATAAATTATTTCCAATTAATTTTAATTTACTTCACATATGAGGAAATTGAAGAAAAAAGGAAAATTACCATAAATATTCACGATTTTTCTCTCTCATTTTTAGAGCCATAATTAAATCGTTTCTTTGGCCGCTAAGTTTTTAGCGCGATCCCACCATAAAGAGGCAACCTGCTTATGAGGTCTATCTCATGACGCAATCAGGACGTGCAGACTAGAACATTTCACGTTTTAGAACCCGATAAATCACAAAAATAACGGCTTTAGTTGCAAGACGTGAATCTGCCTGAAAAGTAGGCTTCTCTTTCTGAACTGGTAATGCCTTCCCAATCTCTCAGACTTGTAAAACCCGCACTTCTCGTGAGTGCGAACTTAGCAAGAAACCCGTTCAATAGGATTGCCTGATTACTGAAAATTGCCAACTCGATTTTACTTATAAATCCTATCAATTAAGTATTCCACGCTACATGATTAACGGGTATATTAAGGTTTCATCGAACAAAGTATCACTTGTGCACTTATTATTTTTATTAATATGAAATCACTTAATAATGAGTTCATTTGAACGAATTGATTCATTTAATTTATTGATTCTTCCATCGCTCTAGAAAATATATGATTTATGAAAACCCTCATGCAGAATGGACTAACTTTCTTTTAAGGAAAATTATTTAATATTCTTATTTCATTGTTATTTTCGGAGCACTGTTCCATAAGGACCTATGTTGCTCTCATATACCAATCGCATTAAAGAGTCTAACCTCAAATTTTACATTCCTTAAGATTTTCTAGGACCTGCTATATGAAGATCAATAAAGAGTCCACAAATATATTTCTTCTGGTATTTATTATGTTTCCGGATTGCATTATAGTACACTCTAAGTTTTTTTTAATCAGTTTTATTGAGTTTTTGTAGTACATCTTCATTTTGATATAATTGTTCGTAGAATGAGGGTGATATTTGTCACCCGACCATGTATGACCAAGTCGAAGAATTGTAGGCCTTCGCTGAAAACGTATTTTTTCAATAATGTACTTACTTCGGCTTCCTTTAAGAGGAATGTAAAAAGCTTTGACCGGCTTTTTTCGAAGAGAGAGCTTGAAGAGATGTTACGATAGAGTCGTGAATAAGTAAACCTGAGCTCCCTGTATGTTTGTTCGGAATAAAAATTGCAAAGGAAGAAATACGAATGGAGGACGAGTGTGGGATTTGGCCCAGGAAAACTTGCATGAGAATGTGCCTCTGGATTCCTAACTGCTTGAGGTGACACATATTAAAAATCTTTCTTGAAATTTCCCGCTAAGAGCTTACCACACCTTCCTCGTTGAATTCATTTCTCCAACATAAAGTAGTGATATATACACCTCTAATAATGGAATATTGCTGTCATTCGTTCAAGTATGGCTTTTACTATCGTCAGATCTATTTGGCTCGTACTGCCATGTAGGTTTCCAAATACTATTCACACTATTTACTAGTGTTGGACAGTATTTTTATAAATAGTTATATGTATAAAACTTGTTGAATCGGGCCATCTAAGAACTGGCTAGTAGATATTTGTGAGAAAGGTTTTTTCCATCTCTTAGTCAAACTTTGTAACTACTATCTACTAGTAAGCAATTTGTTTTCTGTTTTTTACGACGTATCAGCTTCTTAGGCCAACAGCGCTGGTGTATATACTTTTCACCGCCCTTTCTAAAAATGTATGTTAGAGGCCATATTTTCCGCGAGCCGATAGATGAAGAAACTCGACCGTCTACAGATGGGACTCGAAACCTGATCTCCCTATAATAGAATCGTAGACTTTATCTACACTACTACAAGTAGACCACAATTGTAAGCAATGTTCACAATATAAATGCATCTTTCTGGAGCCACTGCATCTATATGCCGTTACAAAGTATTTGCACTTCAAGACAATTTTCTTACTGCCACTCAAGCTTCACGCCCCTGGTAATTTTCGAAATCTCACTAAACACACGCGCCCTCTGTAAAATATCTTACTGGATCCCATGATCCCCTTACCTTTCCATTTGGACTCCTGTATTTATTTTTTTATTTCGGCGCACCGATATCTGGACCATTAGCACCGACAATGGTACAGCCGGGAATTCTCTCAACAGGCCCTGAAAAGAGAAACATCCCTGCTACTGATGGGACTCAAACTCCCATCTCCCGCATGTGAATCCAAGTCATTAATTACTAGAACACGGGGAGACCTCTTCATTTTCTTCACATTAACATTCTTGGATATCATTTTTGATTAGTTAAGGAAGAATTTTAACCCATAAAAATGGTAAAAAAAAATGTACAAGGTAGTAATAACCCTAAACTTCCGAGTTGGATTAACATTTTTTTTTTTTAATTTTTATTATTAATAAAAACATTTCCCTGGAATTAACGAATAATAACTAATTTTTTGGGTACTTGAATCCTGAATAGATGTTTTGTCTATATTTCCATCAATACTTGTGGACTTTGCTTCGATAGCCGGTCTCGTTATTTGAAACCCGTCCATTAGCTTGATGAACTTTTATACACTCTGACACGACCAATTATTTAATTGAATTGGCTTACTTACTTTCGACGCCAAGGCTGGTTTTTTCATTATGAAAAAAACAGCCGTCCAACTTCATGGAAATATATATTGGTTTACTAATAGAAATTTTAAGTCTAATTAATTTATATCACTAAAAAAACTTTATAATCAGAGCACAGAAAAAATCTGATCACAAATATTACGTCTCCTTAGCGTGTTTACTTATAGTGGTTGCATTTTACGTGATTCGGAAGCTCTTAATTTTTCAGGGAATAATTAGGATTCAGCAAGAAAAAAACGTCAATACGATTTTTGTAAAAAATCTGTATTGATTGACAAAAATCGTATTGATGTTTTCCTAGCCGAATCCCAACTATTCCCTGACTGCTTATCACCTCAAAGGCTAAATATCTACAACCTTTGCCTTCAAAGAAACGAAATAAACTTCAAAAACTTCAAGAAACATTCTCTATAACCTAGGGTCTTCTGCTAAAATTGTTTCTTGATTGACTTCTTATTTAGAAAATGTATTAAGCTTATTGAATCTGAATAACGCCTTCTCCTCTATACGACATCAATTGTGGTATGAAGTAATCCACAATATATTCAGGAGGATGAAATCCTCAAAGGAAAGTGGGATCCTTCATTTCGGGCTAGCAGGAGAGAGGAGAGCCACCAAAATGTCGAAAATGTAATGACACTTAGTCTATAAAACACATTTCATATGTAATGCCACCATTACAGGAATAAATTAGACGAATTGGGCATACTGCAAATTTCAACAGTGCATTGGATAACGATTGCAAAATACTAGATTTAATAATATCTTTCCTTAAAAACTCGGAATTATATAAAAATATACATTAACGAAAAATATTTTTGCTAGTATATAAAAAAAATAAACATGTAAAAAAAATGTGAATAAAAAAATATAGTAATTGTAGGTTATATGTTACCGACAAAGTATAAAATCAGGCATTTTATAGAAAGCCTATATCCAGCCGGCAATGAATGAAATAAAGCGTATTTCATACTTTCCCTAGGCATTATATAGAATGCCTACTGCGCTTTAGGCGAAGTATGAAAGACAGGATTTGTAGCTTATAGGAGTAACTATCGGTGGACGGCAGGGGCGTTCATGTAAATGTAAATGTGTTAAAGAGCAAAGAAAATGCAAGTCTAAGTGTCACAATACTCAGCCCTGCTGTAACAAGTAGCTCTAAATATGTTAATAACAATCTCACTTGGGTTAATACTACCTTGTAACTTGTTTTTAACCAATTTTTAAAGTTATTCAAATTACCTAGGTTAAAGTGTATAGAGTAAACACAAAACCTTTTTAATTTTATACAACGCCAAATAAGCAACAGGAGTTCAATAGAATACCTAGGCATTTTATACAATGCCTAAGCAATGTGTGGAATATGTTGTAAAAACTAATACTTTCTATACTTTGCCTAAACCGCTTATGCATTCTACAGAATGCCTAGCTTCTAAACATTGCCGGTAACATATACATAATTTAGAAAAAAAAAAAAACATAAATACGAAATGCACAAACACTAATACATTATGACAGGAAACAAAAATTACGCGACAACAAAATCAGACAATCATAGCCATGAAGTTATTTGCCCAAAAGATCTAAACCAACCAACCAACACACAATATCAAACCTACGCGAAAATCTGGTTCTCTTCGACTCCGCTATGCCACTCGACATCTCTCTGCCTCCCTAATATCACAGCACTGCAAGGAATTCCTACCACCTATAGAGGATTACGCCGCATATAAATTAACCATCTGTCGTACCATGATTTGCTCCAACATAGCTCGAATTTCGAATGGTACCTCGGAATTCGTGCATCCACTTGATATATTGCAGCAACTCTACTTGTGCTCAAATCTGTATTACCTATTTCACTTCGAAATGAAGTAAAATAAAAATATTTATTATTTTTATATTTATATTCCTATGAGCTTCGCAACTTTAGTGATTAGCTCATGATAAACCTAATTTTCCTTTAATTATTAATGGGTTAGACGGCAGTGACTAATACGATGTCTAGTCAAAATCACTTGTTCACGCCTAATGCTGTGTTCATTCGACCAGGCTATATTAAAAGTATATAAAGTGTGTTCATTGAATAAAGCGATAAATAACACTAAATAAAAAATAGTAATTATGAGGTAGTAAAGAAGACGACATTTCATATAGTGTAAACAGTACATAATTATAATTATTAACTGTTTATAACATATGAAATATCGTCTTGTTTACTACCTCATAATTAGTATTTTTTATTTAGTGTTATTTATTGCTTTATTCAGTTGACAATATTTTATAATAATTATTTTTATTTTTATAATAATTATTATAGGTTAGTGAAAAAGAGGGATTTCTATTTAATTTGGTATTGAACACCAAATGCAAGTAATAATTGTAAAAATAAAATGAAATTATTTTTTTATTAATTTGAATACTCATTAATCAGTAAATATAACGCTAAAGCATGTATAATAATATAAACATAAATAAATATATGTGCACTTATAAGTATACGTATACGTATGTTTGTAGTAAATATTGTGAATACAGTAAAACAATAAGCAATAACTCTGCAGTAAAAAAGGCAATGTAAAACAGATCATTGTATGCAGAAATATGAGTTGCTATAATTCTAAAATATGTATTTAATTATTGTTATGCATACTTAAATAATCTGCATTACAATGGTAGAATGCGCAATAATTTGGTAATTAAAATTCCAGCACGAAACGCTGAAACAGAACATTCCGAAAATCCATTTGTTAATATTTTGTTGTTTAAGTAAAATGAATGGCTTTAATTAAAAGCAGAAAAACAAAAATACTTTCTATTGAATTTAATTCATAACTGAATGTATGTTTGATGTTTGAAAAGCCGCAGCATACACGAAGGAAGATCACTCTTAGGAATGTTACAAAAATAAATAATGTATAGCAATAAAATGCGGCCCAAAATGGATTTTTTTTTAAATTTTGATAACTGTAAATGGCAGTATAATGAATTCTATTAATTAAAATGCACTTACCTACACAAAGAAGCACGGTACTCAACAAAATCTTAGAGTCTGTTTTATATAGAAGTCGCTTCAGAAAAGAATATATGCGTACTTTATAATTAAAATGAGTAAAAGTGAGAGTGAGAGTGAGCGATAGTCTGCCTCACCCTCAAGTGCTGAATAAATGAATAATAACCAAGGAACAGGTAACCAATAATTTCCCAAGAGACGCCAATCTACCGACTTATTCCCATTTTGTCGCACTTGGAACAGTGCTACCGTTGTGAAGAATATTCATATTTTATGGCGAATGGCTTTATTAAATACCAATTTAATATATATTTTATTGTTTCCTTAGGTTTTCACTAGATCTAATTTTTGATTCACTTAGGATTTTCTTATCGTATTTTCCACATTCCATGAGCACAAGAAAAATATCAATTTCAATAAATCAGACTCAGGTCTTGTTGCAAGTAGAAATACAAACACATATAAATATATACAGGGTGTCCTGCATTGAGATGAAATAACGTAAGGGGCAGAAATCGGTGTTCTATTTGAACTAGTAGCAGAGCTTCTCAAACTTCTGTCTATTTTTAAAATGATTTTTTTTTGTTTTTGTTTTTTTTTTAATAAAAAAACTGTGTTATCGGGATTTTGTAAATAATGTATCGTAAATAAAGATCACATTTTTAGAATCTTCATCAAATTTCCACATTTTTAGAATCTGCATCAAAAAGAAACACTCCGGGGTCTCCCGTGGTCTAGTGGCTAGTGTCTTGGATTCGTAAGCGGGAGATGGTGGGTTCGATCCCTACCGGCGGCTGACATTTTCTCATCCCACGGCTCGCTGGGAAAATTCCTCACTGCACCCTGGATGTTGGCGCTAATGGCCTAAGAAAAAAAAACAACTCGTTATTGAAATATTGCTATGTAAATTAAGAGCTATACTAAAACCCATATAGATGTGAACTATTGATACTAGTGTTTTCTTACATTATTCAATATTTGCTTAATCAGCTATTTGTAAACTCAGGGGTTTGCCTCCACTTCAAAAGTTGCATTATTTAATAAGATTTAAATGATATCTCTTTGTTTTAGAAAAAAAAAATTATTTGAATCTAATTTTTTTGATATCTAAGACAAAACCAATAAAATTTCTTTCGCGTGAAGCCATTCTGAATTCTTTAATCTCACACTTGAATGGTGAACATTCCCTGGGGAAAATCCACAATCATATATACGGGAGCTAATCAGCTGCTTATCAATCTTTCGCTTATAGCACCCCAAAACATTTGGGCAGCAAATTTGGTTTTTTTAAATAAAGAATTTCTCTCATGTCACATGGGAAAATATGGTAGGGGGTAATTTTCAATCTCATTCTTACGCCATGTCCAGCGTGTGCTGTAATCCTAGAAATGTAAACAGTCCCAACTATTGTAAGTTGACAGAAATTTGTAACGTAGCAAAAAAAAAATCGGGGAAAGAATACCCTAAAAAAACAAATGTAATATGAGAAGAAAACCCTTGGTATTAGAGAAAGTATGATTTAAATGTATAAAAGGAAGAAATGTTTTATTCATAAATTTTGTTTATATTCTCATTTTCATCTACTTACAAATCTTCTCAGAGACTTAAATCCAATTTTCATGACAAGAGGTCGGTTTTACGGTGCAATAATTTTCCCGTTACGTATTATTTATTTATCGTTTCCGCGGCGAAATAAATTTAATTTATGTAATATCTGACCTTTGCTTTTTCAGGACAGAAAAGGGTAATATAATGTGTTCTTCTGTCCTATAGAGAAAAGTACCATTATTATGGCTTACTTATTAAGAGGAAAAACCATTATGCTGTAATTGTATCTGTAATGTTGTACATGAGAATAATTTATGTATTTAAATGTCTAATTTCAGTAGAAACAAGACATTGTGCGGAATACTGTTCCACAAAATAAAATAAAAATATTATTAACTTGGATTTTATGAAAATTGTTTCAAATGAAACATTTAAATACTAGATATACGTCATGGACTACACTCACATGACTACACTTACTTGACTGACGATGAAAACTTACACTTTATAGAAACGACTTATATACATAACCAATACAACTCTGAAGATCCACAAATCCTTCCAGGAAAGTTAATCATTAAAGAAATTCTTCAAAGAAGAATCTATTTTCGAATCTTTAGTCTCGTCGCCAACGGCCGTAGCTACGTTGAATGCACCGGTTCCCGTTGATCACCGAAGTTAAGCAACGTCGGGCGTTGCCAGTACCTGAATGTGTGACCGACCACGTGCCATTGGCATTATAATAGGGTTGCAACCTGTAGATAGCCCGGCGTTAATAGCCAAATTGTTGATACGCCGTTAAAGGAAAAAAAAAAAAAAAAAAAAAAAAAAATTAAGCCTCGTCTTTGGTTCTCCATATTTGTGAATATCAACCCAGTACCAAAAGCCTTTTAAATTTCAATTAAAAACTACGATTCCTTGCTAATTCTTTAATAACCACCCTCAAGAATACAGGGTGTTTACTGGCTTACTTCAAGAATACAGGACTATACAACCTTATTTGATGAACGTCTGCAATGTTGGCTAATAAGATACACACATTTCGAACAGCAATAACCATGCTGATTTCTTAGAATAGCTAAGTTCAGAGGATACTGTTCTTTGTGTTATCGCCATTGAAGCGGGACAGAATAAATAAATAATAAACACCCTATCCTCAAATCACTTCCCAATCCAGCCAGTTCGACTACTGCAACATTGTGGGTTCGAGACACTCACAACCTTGTGTATCTGCTTATATATACACAGGTTTGAGGTCTGAAACATTTTAATATCGTCGATACAAATGGAAACTAACGAATGTGAAAATAACCACTTTCGAGAGTGAATATACTTGTATTTATTACTTTGCTTTTGGGCAGTCAAATAGTAGGCGGATTTGACCTTTTGACAATGGTAACATCCTCCTTTCACTGTGTGAACTTAGATTCGATAGTTTGCCATCCATCAGTCCAACAGCAATCAGTAAAGAATTAAAATGAAAAATGCGTTTGTATCGATGATATGATGTACATGAAAAATGATAAATCGCTCAATTTTTTATGTGAGACCTTACTATGTACAATAAAACGACAAATTAACTATCTTTTGATGATAAATTAAAGCAAATTTGTAAAAAAAAGGTGACATATTCCTTCATTTACCTGCAGAACTTGTTACACCCCTTAACTCCGATACCAATAAAAATCATTTTTCAGGGGTGATATTTCAACAGATTTTTTATTTCACATAAATCCTGTAATTTCTATTTTTTATTTGAAAAAAAAAAACACTTTCATTTAATGTAAACAAATAAGACCGAAGAGAGAAACGACTTTAATAATGGGTAACCAATTTAAATTGTCTGATGATTAGCCCGTTCCGACAACAGGGTTTCTTCTAACTGAGAGAAGGAAATTAGTCTCTAATTTCAAACATCTCCAACAGGTCATTATCGCGCTTTAGATATCCTCTTTCATTTAAAAATTACTGCTAAAACCTTTTGCTTTCTAATTGAAATAATAGTAAATCATATTAACTGATTGCATTTAAGTAATCATTAAAAAAAAACGACTGTCTGTGTTCTAAATGGCGATATAAATAAATTATAAACTAATTCAATTAGAAATTTCCTAGCTTTGCCTGCTCCAAAAATTTCACCTTGGATGAATAGGTGTCGTATTTAGGGATTTTAACCTGCCCATATCCCATGATGAACTAAAGGGACAGTCTTCATTTGAATATTTCATTTAATAAAATAAAAAGCATAGCTCAATTAAGGCTCAGCTCAGACAAGATGATAATTCTTCACAATAAAAACAAATACACCATCGACACTAACGCTATATGTTCCTCCTGCAAACTAAGTGAACAAGGAACCCTACAGCTCATATTCTTCATCTGCCACTTGTATTCTACGATAAGGAAGTTGTGCATAGATAAATACACAGCTAATCCTCCAAGAGTAGAAATGCTATAATCAGCTATAGATAAGGATTTAGTTAATGATGTATATAAATACCTAGAGGGTGTTATGAAGCTGAGAAAATTTGTAATATAATAATTATCTTGAGCATGAATCTATATTATATTTTATTTTTTCCTGTTTGACGAAATAACACATACTAAAAGAGGTATTCATATATTTATTTTCCTTGTTTGTAATCAAGTAGATGACTCATTTAATTATTAGTTAGGTAAAATATTTAAAAAAAAAAATGTTTTTGTTTTATTTTGTTTAGAGATTTTTTTAAAAAAAATAATAAAACGTATTATTATTATTATAAATAAAAATACAGTATTTAATTATTTGAATACCTATTCTTCCTAAAGGTGGCCATACAAGTTCAGTTCAAATCTCAAGGCCGGGACTGCACAGTTTGGCCTCAAGGTTTGGACTGTACGGGTCTATCATACACACGATATGTTAATAGACCTCAAGGCAGGGAATTCACAGTCCAGTTATAGTAGACCCCCTGAATGTCAAGAAAATATCCTCTTGTCCACACACGTCAGCCCTGGCCTGCACATTCCCATCGTTATAGGACTGTACTTATTGCATATAACACCAACCATCATCCATCAATCTGAAAATCCCTAGATTCACCTATAACTGCTTGAAGGTTTGCATTGATATTAATATTGTCTAATGATTTAATACAATAATTTGTGATAATTCATGACTAATACTACTTAAAATTGTGAAATTACAGTATTATGCCTGAAGAAACTAAATAAAATTAATTTGGGAGGTTCACTAGTCACTTTTAATTCTACCCATCACATATGAATATACCCTTCTACCATATTGATGGCTTTATTTTGTAGTGTTTTAAGCTTATTTTGTCAATAATTTATTTCTGTTTGAAGTAAAAAATCGCATTTGTTGTGGGCATTTTTTAAAGAGGAAACTATAATTTATTTTTTCTTGAAATAATGGATTCAGAGGTACAATAAATCACCTTTTAGGATCTTTTATCATTTCTAAGAGTTCAGCGATATTTTTCAATACCACAGGTGTTAGTATCTGGTTGGTGATGGTTTATCGTCATATTGGTAAATGAAAAGAACAACCTTCGCTGTTTGAAATGTTTTATTTCGAGCTAAATAGCGCTTTCGAGGCGAGTTATCACCTTCAGTGCCTGTAGACAACAACATAACAAATGAATACATAAAATAAAATGATTAATAAAGTAAATATTCGTCGTAAAAATAAAAAAAAAAGTTTAAACTTCGGAGAACAACAAAAAAAACAGTAAGAGTTAGGATTTAAAAAAAAAAAAAAAAACCCAAACTATGAAATTTTGAGTCCGATGACAACTATAAAAAATAAATAAATAGAATTTAAATAAGAACCTACTACAAAAATCCCCCAAGACACGCGAAGACAATCACTTAATTAAGAAGCAATTAT
Organism: Gonocerus acuteangulatus; assembly: GCA_946811695.1. Classification (NCBI taxonomy): domain Eukaryota; kingdom Metazoa; phylum Arthropoda; class Insecta; order Hemiptera; family Coreidae; genus Gonocerus; species Gonocerus acuteangulatus. The sequence goes on along the minus strand of OX328124.1, from coordinate 93,328,435 downwards.
TAACAAGAAGAAAAACGCTTATACAGAAATGGAACTACAGACTGCCTCTGTGCACTCATGCGGCGCTTGCAGCTCACTAGCGTAATATAGAAAAAATATGTATTTTATTATCAATCAGGTTTTAATTTGTTATATCGTTCTTTGTAGACTTTGTTTCTAAAGTGCTATGTAGCTTGAAATCAAACGTTTGAAATCATGAAGGTTGGCCTTTACATTTTCGTATATGCTTTTTAATGGTTCGTACATTGAAAGCCTTGACTTGATGATTAGTTTGAAACATTGGACATAAAGAAAAAAAAACTCTACAAAATTACATTGAAAGATTGACAATTTGTCCTGTGAAATGTTTTGCTTTATTGTTCTACCGGTCCCCATTGAAGGAGAAGTTGGCTGAGCTTTGTTGAGAACGCAGGGTGTCGAGTACAAAGCACTTTAATTAATATTAGATGCAAGTTCAATAAAGGACAAGGGCAGACAATGGAAACTCCGTTAGGTACCTCTAGAAATACGAGATAGGATCCCAGGGACCTTGTTAGGAAATCATTCACACGTCTCTACGTTCTGTCAACCCTATTAGATCACTACTTATGTCAAGGGGAGGCATTGTCATACCAAAGAAGTGTGATTCAAAACAACAATTACGGCTTTGATAATAAAATTTATAAAGTCTTAAACCTCATCAATTAGAACGGATTTAATCAAATCACGAGGAAACAATGTTTTCGATGTGTAGCGCTATCATCAATACTCATTAAAAATAAAAAAAAAATGAGAAAGAAATATGAATATCTAAATAAAAACGACTCCAACATACTTCTTTTTTTTTTTTTCTTTTTTTTTTTTTTTTACGGCGCATCGACATAATTCTTGGCCATGAGATGAGAAAATTTCTGGCGCCGGTGGGGATATCGAACCCACTCCAATATACTGTTGTTTGTTTTTTTTTTTTAAGGGAAAACCTTCTTGTTTTTCATTTCCCGATGGTTTTCCCGTTACAAAAGAAAATTAATAGTAAATACATTTATTGAACACTTTATGTTCGAATTTAAAATTTTGATTTGATCTGCTTTAGAATTAAGGCATGTTTCTAAAAGCTTAGTGTGAATAGGTTTGATATGATTTCGTAATTTTCAGCTTAATTTTATGAAGAAATTTAGGATTTTTCAGCTGGAGAACAAGCTTTGTTATATATTTTTCCAGAAGTGCTTGCCGACTTATTTCCGAGGGTGCGATACCGGATGTGCAAACTTCAGCTCCAAAGTATATTTAAGAATACAAAATGAAATATTTTTATTTTATTCTTTGATTCGTTCAAGACGACAACATTTGTCATTATAAAAAAATATAATAGAATAAAACAGAATCACGATAACCTCAAACCACAAAAAAACGAAGTTAACCCGGTGAGTGCGACTGCCAGGCAGATGGAAACAGTGCTTGCAATGTGTACAAACTCTTTATTGCAATTATGATTTCGGTTGGTATTTTTAGCGCGGTTCCTCCCTCCCCCATAGGGAGGAACCCCGCTTATAAGGTTGATCTCATGACGCAATCCAGAAGTGCCGAATAGAAAATTTTGCGTTTCAGAACCCCTAGAGACCGAAAATTATGGTGGTTCAAATTTCTATATATATATATATATATATATATATATATATATATATATATATATATATGGTATATATATATATATATATGTATGTATATATTTATATATATATATATATATATATATATATATATATATATATATATATATATTTGTCTGTTCGCTCTCTAGGTAGAAGACGAACGGTCCGATTTTGATGAAATTTGGTACAAAAATCCGTCGTCCAATTTCAAAGGTCAAGTTCGTTAACAAGCAAAATCCGTCCACTATTTTTTATTTTAATTTGTTATTATTAATTATTTGCAATGTGTACAAACTCTTTATTGCAATTATGATTTCGGTTGGTATTTTTAGCGCGGTTCCTCCCTCCCCCATAGGGAGGAACCCCGCTTATAAGGTTGATCTCATGACGCAATCCAGAAGTGCCGACTAGAAAATTTTGCGTTTCAGAACCCCTAGAGACCGAAAATTATGGTGGTTCAAATTTATATATATATATATATATATATATATATATATATATATATATATATATATATGGTATATATATATATATGTATGTATATATTTATATATATATATATATATATATATATATATATATATTTGTCTGTTCGCTCTCTAGGTAGAAGACGAACGGTCCGATTTTGATGAAATTTGGTACAAAAATCCGTCGTCCAATTTCAAAGGTCAAGTTCGTTAACAAGCAAAATCCGTCCACTATTTTTTATTTTAATTTTATTGATCAACAGGTCTTTGCATATATTTAAAAGCTCTGTTGATATAACCTCTATATCTTTTTTGTTTGATTCAATAATAAGAAATCCTTTTTTCAATGATTTTATGTTTTTAGGCCAATATATAATTCCTGTGGGTTAATATGTTTTTTAAATTGAAGCTTTACAGCCTCAACAGGAATATTTGTGTAATCACCCTTCACAGTTAATTTATTAGAATCATGAGTGACCATTTTTGTGTTACAACTAACAATTTTTGAAAACGAAGTTTGACTATCCTTGTTATTGTTATTTTCCTTCTGTTTGGCCGAGATTTTCTATTCATGATCTAATTCTTCTTGAATTTTTTGACTAGCTCAGGAACCTATTTTAAGCACTCTTAAATTCCTTAATTTAATTCAGGAAGTTTATCAAGCTTGATATAATCACTTTTGGACTAATACGGGTGGTCTATACCGAGTCCTTTGTTTGTAAACACAATGAGCTTTCTGCGTAACGGTAAAGGGCAGTAAAAGTATATGACTTTACCTGGAAGTAGACCCTGCATACAGAGAATTGCAATACGAGACCTCATTCTTTCTTTCACCAGCTCCCGTGTAACACCTTAGATCTGTTTATATTGTTAGCGCAGTTCCTCCCTCCCTTCATAGGGAGGAACCCCGCTTATAAAATTGATCTCATGAAACAATCCGGAAGTGCCGACTAGAAAATTTCGCGTTTCAGAACCCCTAGAGACCGAAATTAACGGTGGTTCAAATTTGTAAATATATATATATATATATATATATATATATATATATATATATATATATATATATATATATATATATATATTTGTCTGTTAGCTCATTTCTGGCTTCCCTGATGGTCCGATTTTGATGAAATTTGGTACAAAACTCCGTCGTCCAATTTGAAAGGTCAAGTTCGTTAACCAGCAAAATCCGCCGACTGGAAGATGACTTTTGGGGCGAAATTCGCGCAAAAAAAATCGTAACGCTTACGTTTTTGAGTTCATAAGCTTGTAAGCACTCGTTCGGCTTCTTGGGCTAGGAAAACGAATGAAATCATTTTCAAGGCGATAGGTTTAACCGTTTTCGAGAAAATTGGAAAAATAGTTTTTGAATACGGTTTTTGGTTTGGGTACTTAGAATCATGGGATTCAGTTGAAACATTTTCTGCATGTTCTACTTTCATTAAAACTAATATGTTGAAATTTGTTTTACGTTTGGAGTTAAGGAAGGGTTAGAATAAAATATTTTGTTATCAGACATAAAACGTTTTGGTAACTTTGTATACTTTCCTTAATATCTCGAAAAAGGTTGAGAATCTTGGTAAACCGAAGAATACCATTAGAAAGCTTACTAAATGCTCTACAAAAAAGGCTCTGATAAAAGTTTTGATTAGATCGGAGAAATAAGTGCTTAAAACTTTAAAGTAATTGATTTCGCTTATTCGAACAGTTGTTTTTGTCTGTTTTTATTCCTTGTTATTTTTTAACTGCTTATAGTTGGATAATGTATTTGATAATAAATCAGGTTAAGAAAAATAAAAAAAACAATTTAATCTTAGAGATATGGATTTCCAAGATATAGCTTTTCAAATGCCTAGCGGGGCCCTTCCCAGGGCGGGGGACCCATCCAGGTAAGATCGTAAATAAGACCTTTCTTGAAAGTAAAGATGGAACTGTCAACTTTGGTCCTCCTCTGCCTCCCGGCACTTTCATTGTTGACGAAGGCTACCCATGAGTAGCCAAAACGTAAACGTCTTTAGCCGAATCCCAACCATTCCATCTTTACTCATCACCTCGACGGCTAACTATCTAATCTTTATGCTTTCTAGAAATGTGGACCCAAAATAATAACAGCTTCTATTTTAATCATTTTAAATGAGTCTAGAGATAAGAACGGAACCGCGCTAAGATGATGCGATTCGGACGTTTTTTCAATGAGTGTTGAGGTAAAAAATATCAGCAACAAACTTATTCTATATTTATTGTTATACGCAGTACGTACACTTGGGTAATTTACAGTTTTAAGCATAATTTAAGGAAGCAAATTGAACTGAAAATAAAGGAAAAAATAAATAAATAAAATTAAACTGGGAAAAGAATATCAAAATCATTTCCTTCGCATCGCATCTCAAATAACAATAGCCTTAATATAGCCTCAGATTGTTAATCATAACCAATGATTTAATATAATGTAAGAGGCAGTGTTGGGCAAAAAGTATTCAGAATGATGAATAAAGATTAATGAATAAATGTATTATTTTATTCATGAATGAAGAATAATTACTTTTATTCATTATTCGTTATTCTGTGAATGAATTTTATGGTCTATTCACAAATTATTCGAATGATTAATCAGAATAAACATATTTTAGTGAATAATGATAGATTTATTATGATGTTGGCAGCCGGAAATATGTATATATATATATATATATATATATATATATATATATATGTGTGTGTGTTATATATGTGTTTGAGCAGGATTAATCAGTAGACCAACTAGAAATAAATAATAACGAATGATGAATAACGAATACCTTGTGAATAAGATAATTCAGTGAATTATTCATCATTCACTACAAATTTATTTGAATAATCATTCGAATAATACTTTATTTAACACTGGTAAGAGGCACGGTAATTGTTGATTTTGCATTGGTTAGCAGGTGTTTCACTCTCAGTGTTTTGATAGAATTCCTGCAGTTAGGCTGTTATTTCATTTTGTAGTTGTGTACATCGGTCCAGGTTGTATATATATATATATATATATATATATATATATATTAAACGAAAAGCGGCATAACTTTGTCGTTCTGAAAGTTGTCTAAATTGTTGATTACTTCTAAATGAGATACTCTATGAATAATTCCAGTAAACAAGATTATAACTTTCCCATCCATTACTTCTGTGAAACTTGTAGCTTTGTAGAAAAGAATGAGATAAGGATAAAGAAAGCTTAGAGGGACATAATGAAGGATAAAAACCTCAATTAGAAGGAAAAGAAATAGAGGCAGCTCAAAGGAGGCCAAACAAGGAACAGGAAATATTTAGTCTGCTCCATTGAAGGATTTAGACTCCACTTCAAACGCCCCTTCTTAGGGACAATTTACTAGGTGGGCTCGTTGTAGTCTGAGGCTCAATATACACTTGCCGTCCATGACTTGCTACAATTCTAGCAAGGTTAGGAAGTGGCATTTGAAATTTGGCAAATAAATTTAACTATAATAATCGGAAAATATGCGATAATAATGAAAATTGTTTAAATAAGAATAGTTTTAAATTGTAAGAAATTTTGGGAAAAGCTTATAAGAAAAGTATACCGTGAGTCTTGAGAATGATAAAGTTGGTTCATTCTATACTTCATTGATATCGGCATACTTTTTTTACTATTCCTTGGCCATTCGCTCTCAGAAGCGGCATTTATTGATAAACTAATAATAATTGGCATATAATTATGGTAGTAATAATAATAAAATGGAATAACGATGTTTTAAACAGCAAATATTCATAATTACATTTAGGAAATAACGAAAGAAAATACACACACTTATCAGAAAATAAGAAAATAATTGAAACTTATCAGTTCAGAATTATAGACAGGTAATTAATACCGTATTTTGAACAACAAATAAGCAGGGTAAATTGTTGAAGATTGAATGACCCTCTGTGGAATTGACTCGAGGAGGGAAAATTCGTCTGTAAGTGACGCTTCAGAAACTTAGGACCATTGGATAACTTCGAATGTAATTCGTATTACCATATTCTCTAAACTATGTTCAGGCTGAACAAGGGACTAGAAAAGCAATGTTGACCAAACAGGTAATATTGGCACAATATTGTAACAACAAAAATCCTTTTAATAGGGCAACTAATCGGGATAAGCTTAGCTCTGTCTCTTACAAAACCCAAAATCTCTATTTAATCAATCCCAGTAGCATAGTTACCATGACAGCCGTCTGTAAATCTCTTTCCATTAAAGAATCCTTGTCTATTAGGATCTTTTTTAGAAGATATATTATGGAATAAATAACTCATATTTACTTTAAATTATCAACATAATTAATAAGATCTACAGTAGTCTGACGTCATAGCATTGTTTGTTTAACCCAAAACAAAGAAATAGATGACACTATGAATGTCCCTATAAAATGGAACCTTCACATGACAGAATTAACTCACAAAATGAGCAGGATCTGTATTTATAATTTATTTATCGCGCATACAATGCTTGGGTATTAAGCCTGGAACAGGGAAATAAACAACCAAGGATTAAAGCGTAGCTGTCTATGAATAGCCCTCCAGTAAAGTCGTTTTGAATAGGCTTGTGTAGGTAGCTCATTCATGATATTCAAAATAACCAACCAAAGCCACGGAGAGACCTATCTAAAATTATTTTCACTAAAGTAATCTCAATCTGACGAGGTGTTCACTAGCTTAGAGATAAGTTTGAGGATTGTGATGAGAAGCTGTATTTAGAATCAACATGTACGCTTTTTTAGGATGGCAAGATTGTGGGGAGAGGTCTTTTTATCGATTAGTCTTCTAGTCGGTATCTAAATACATTTCTAGAAATGTCCAATTCTGGCACCCTTTTATAATGCCAACAGCATGGGGTTGGTCACCCATTCTTGTAACAGCCATACCCGCCGATGCTTAACTTCGGTGAGTAACGAGAACCGCTGAATTCAACTTGGCTGTGACCGATGGAGACACAGTGGTATTGTTTGTCAGAAAACATTAGTTTGGAATCATTTATTTTAGAACGTTAAATAAAAAAAAAATACTGGGCGATTTCGATTGAGTGGGTCAGATTCACGAGGAGAAAGGGAGAAGTGAATAAATTGAGTTCATATCAACTTATCTCGTACAGGAGAGTACTTGTGTACATTCAATGGTTCTACATATTCATTAGTTTTTAAAATTTATTTGTATTTGTGTGCACTAATTGAATGAGAATACATTTTTCATTATAACTGATAAAATTATTTTATATTGGTAAACAAAAAAAAGGAGAAGGTTATGTTAACCATTGGTATAAAATTACAGTTTTTTATCTATCATGAATATATGGTTCATGTGGATTCTGGCGAAATGAAAAAGAAGAAGAGATTATGAACTGCAAAGGCTAAATCTATTTCTCCACGCCTCTTTTCTTAGGCATTGCCAACTAGAAGATTTTTTTTTTTTTATCTTTTTTCTTTGTAATAATAAAATGTGCGATAAGTAAATCACATCAGAGAAAAAACATAGTAAATTAGCATACAGGCTGCCAGGCTTGTTAAAACTCGAGAGAGTCACATAAAGCTGACCCCTAAGGGATTGTTTGTCCTTATGTGTATAATGTCTGAGAAACAGCAGTGAGCATATAGATTCACGATTTTTCAGCAATCCTAGCAGCCTGTATGCTGTTATCCCCAATGGCCATACGTCTAATATCGTGTATAGAGAACCATTATGTAAAGTCGATTTTTTTAAAATACCCAAACAACGGTGTTTATAATCCAAAATAAACTAAATGATGTATCCAAAAAATGCTGCCAAAACATATATATGATTATATATATATATATATATACATATATATATATATATATATATATATATATATATATATATATATATATATATAGACAAATTTTAACGAGGGTCATTTTCGGTATCTAGTAGGTAGGATCGATGGAGATTTTTTACAAATGCTTTCATGTGTAAAATCTAATAGCTACTTTCATTAGGAAAGTTCTAAAAGGTTACAAAAATTATCACATTTAGAGACTACTGAAAAATTAATGAAAAAAAATTATGTAAAATAAAACGTTGACGTGTTTCTAAGAGGGTTGGAGTTTTATTTATACTGATTAATTATCATATAGATTTCGATTGATAATTATAAATTGAGCGTCTAATAATTATTTATGATTCCAAAGGAGAAGTGCTTTCCTGTAATTCTAGTACACCAAAATTACTAGAGTAAGAGAAGTGGGAGTGTTAAGTGGTGGGAAATTAAAGGGTGGGAATTTAAATTATTAACCGAGGCGTTATAATGGGCCTTTATGGGGTTCCGGCATGAAATAGGACTCACATTTTGCTAACGCATCTGGATATTAAACAGAAAATTTTATTTCATCCAGAACATTTCATTAGTCTGTGCTAACTAAATTTTACATTTACTAATGGACGGTTATTTAGTTTTGTTTTTATTTCTGTTGGGTGTTGATTTAATTCAACAGGTTATTGCTCTCTTAAGGAACACATTCCTTTGCTCATATATTTAATATAATCATTTGGTAAGCGATTTCTAAGATCAAGTATTTTATAATGGATTAAGGATACAGGTGTTAAGAAAAGGAAAATCTTCATAACAACAGGGGTGGACTCATAGAAACAACTAGGGCTGTAACTTGTGGAAAGTACTCCATTTAAGCACCGATTTTTCGAATGAAATAACATCAAGTAACATAAGAACGGTATTTGTGAAAAATTGAATATGCTTTCGAATGCGTAATTTACTTTAACTACGATACGGATTACGAATGTATCCGAAAATATAGTTTGTTTTTTTGTTCTTTAAATATCTATTCCTCTGGAAATAATGGTTTTAATTCTGAAACAAAATGAAACCATGTTCCATTTCCTGAGCAGGTGTCCGATACTAGAGGAATTCTGAAGGAGATGGCTGAGAAAGGACTTAGACGGTGCCAAAATAGTAACTTTACTGACGACAAAGGACTGGTACAAGGTACGCACGAGACGCAACTAAATACAGCAAAACACTTACCGACGGATTTAACTACTGACACAACAGAGGAAAACGAAACCATATATACGGAACTCCAAAGTACGGAGAAACGCAATCAAGTCGATATTAATACGTATTACAAATTCTACTATTCGATTCTCAAATTATGCTAAAAATTAGGGACCTTTGCCTAATGATATTCCTTCTTAATCATTTAAAGAAGATACTTTTTACTTAATTGTTTTGGTTACTGTTATACTTTTGAATGATTCACATACTTATACCGGATTACTTTTGATCCCGTGGATCCTTTAAGCATAATTTTAACAAGAAGCAAGACAATATAGCATCACCAGCTGCTTCGTCACGGCAGATAAGTAGTTGCGTTAAATAATATAGCAATCAACAAAATTAATGCTACTACATAATTTTGTGCAGTTTATTATATCACGGTTTCCGTCACACTTTAAGTTATTCATCAATCGATGAGTAATCAAAGTATATTGTTTCTTGACACTGGGGCGCTCCGGACCAGTGCAAATAAACATATAACCTATGGATAACTCGTTATCTATAGGTTACCAGTAACAACAGTTTAACCAGTAGTTGTTAAAATTCGTTGTCAATAATAAATGGACGTAAACATTAAAAAATGTATGTTACTAAGATGTCATTTGGAAACACCCATTATATTTGCGGGTATTACCAATAATGCTGATGGGTGAGGAGGCTGTGCAAGGGTTCGGGATATTATTACCTCGGATGGACCATCACCAGGGATAGCGTAAACTCTATGAGGGACAAAATCACAGTGTATTTCTAGTAATTCAAGGTCTACCATCATAGATAAAATGAAACGCTAATAAAAATAATATTATGAAATAGATACAGAACGGTAACAGATGGCCTGTTATCATCATAGAATCGCATGCTGTTTAGGCGTGCCTGCTCTCTTTAAAAACAACTAAAAGTTCAAACCCCTTTAAAAATACTTAAAAATTTGAATGTAAAAAAAAAACAAAAACGTTCTTAGGGAGTGTTTACATTGTAAAGGGGGTGGATATGCAAAATTTTTCTGTCAAATGCTTTGGGCTGGGCGATGATAGGTAAGTGAGTGAGTGGTATTTGACAAATATAGAGTAGATAAAGCTTTCAGCAGGTTCTCCTCCTAGAATTTTATCTTAGTAACCTAAAATATTCCGTAAATCTGTAATCCTTCAGAATGTCGGAAACATACAAAATACTCCGAATCCCCCCTCGGAGTAGTAGTAGAGTCTTTTTGTTTAAGGACTGTTTGCTGGTGGGAGAGATAAAAAGAAGATCCAGCCCCTGAGAGTTGTTGAATGGATGTGGAGGACAAATTGTGGAGTGTGTTAGCAATATGTCCAAGGGGTGGAGACACACCCTCTAGGGAATTCTTCTCTCAACTACAGCAAACATATTTCAGCTCTGAGATGTGCGGCGGGGTGGAAAATTTCTGAAGCATTCTGAATTTTTTTTTTCGGATTGAAATACATAGTTATTTATGCAGGCTAGTTTCGGTATGACAGAAATATAGCTTGCTTTTCTTTATTCCACTTTTCAGCATTCGGATAAATACGTCACATTTTATGCTTTATAATTATGTCAAATTACATTTAATTTCGGGGATATACAAAGTAATATTTGTCATTCAGTAGTCAGTATTTTAAAATGGTGGCTTTGCTACATCTAAAGATGAGGAAAAATATCATTTTTTTTCCTTTCATTTAAGGAATTGTGACGTTAGCTTTTTAACGTCAGAGGATATACACACCTCACAGATCATTGTCTCGATCGGCATTAGTTTTGATGCCAATGAAATTCTTTTCGTTGCTATTAACGCGTCATTGAGCCTATTTTCTGTGGCCATGTAAGTTGACGCAGTTTCTACGAATCGAACATTTTTTTCTCATTATATGAATTAACTTTATCTCAATGTTTAACTAATAAAATTTCAAAAGCCCATGTAGCGCTGCCCAAAATAAAATAAAAGTCTTTTAGTTTTTTTTATTGTTGTTGTTTTTGCTTTTAGCAGTAAAATGAATTTGTTAGATTCGTAAAATGAGAAATAATTATTTCTTGTTTGTAATAGAGCATTCTGAGCGAACGTCGAAGAGGCTGAGTGAATAATTTTTACTACTGTTTTCTTTACATTGTTCTGCCTAAAATCTCACTTGTGTTCACGATTTCATTGGAGTATGTGTCTACATTATCAAAAAATATTTAATCAAACTTTTAACTATATCCAAGATTTCTAAAAGTTACTATAAAGTGATATGGAACATCCAAGTTAAGCCATAACCGACAGTCCGTTAACACATCTTTTACTATATTTGATGTTCGCCTAAAGAAGGTACATAGTTTGTCAAAAAATGAGTTTTGACTTAACAATGGTTTTGGTAACTTGAAAGCATGCTCTTTCACTTGAACTTGCGAAAAAATAAAATGTTACATATTTATTTGTTAATTGTAACCATTCTCTGAAAAAGGTACATACTGAATCATTTAAAAAATACACTACAATTTACAGCAGATACATTTTTTTTTTCATTAGTTTTATCTACTTTTCGTTGAAAAGCGGCTTCAAAGTGTCTGAATTAAAAATCAGGATATAGTTCTTTTGGGCATGTTATCGTGATTTAGTAAAGCATTCCAACCAAGATGTTTCAAAACGTAATATATTTTTCAAAAAAAAGTTTTACTTAATGGCAAAAACCCTAAATAATTAATAATAAGAACATAATAAGCTTTTCTTAAGAATAAAAAAAAATCAAAAGATGATAACAAATTATTTAAACACCCATTCCCCTCGAGAATAACGAAATTATCGCAAACTAAAGTAAAAAATCACAAATTTTTATTTTTTTGCTTTTTTACTTGGGTTTTTCCCGAATTCCTTTTAAGTTTCCTTTTAAATTTCGTTTTGGCTGCTGACGTCACAGGTATTCATACCAATGATATAAAGTTCTTATACCCCACTGAAAACGTGTACATAGTAGTAACACTCTTCGAAACTTTAAATGCGTTTTTCTCGAAAACTTGTCTTCGAACACTATATAACTTTTTCGGGGAATATCATATATATATATATATATGTATAATATTTTAATATTATATTTATATAATAACATTTTAATCGCCTTGGTTCTGAAACACATATTTTTTGTCGGCGATTTCGGATTACCTTTCGGATGTGCGGGTTCAACTCCCTATGGAGGTTGGGACGAACCGAGCTAAAAAACAACTAATTCGGGCGACCCCACATAGTGGTTAGGCTAAAACGAAGTGGATGGAAGAGAGTTAACTCTAATCCTTAATTTCTTTAGTGGATTGCGACAATTTTCTTTGGTTTCTGACTGGCATCCATTGGAGTAAAATCCTCCCAGCCGACCCTAGCGAACTCTCGAGATGTGGTCGAGACTGAAGTGTAGGGTAGAGAGGTAGCTTGATAAAATGGTAAGTGAAGATGTGCGATAATGCTAGGTGTGTCTGGTGGAAGGGAGCTTATTTCGTGGTTGTGGCGTGGAAAAATTGGATGGCTCTGGAGGTTTGCCACGTTCCTTCTTCCTGTTTCCTTCCTAACTCATACCCTCCCTTCTTCCTCTCACAAACTACATAGGGCTTGGGAATAGGGCGGACAAACTTTTTCATAAAGACAATCATACTAACTCAAGATAAACTACAAAAACAAGTAGAAGACATAAATATCTGGTCATGGGTATTTACGCAATAACTCACTGTTCTTTTAGTGGGCAAAAACTATATTATTAGTTTTTGGATATATTTGGTCAACAAAGGAAGGAAAAGATTCATCTTGTCAAAAATGTTCATGGTATTGAGAATGATTTGTAATCAAATTCTTAGAACAAACTTTACGACCAAACCATTAATATCACAAAATTTCCTTAAATGTGGCGGATTGCAAATTACACTCCGTTTCAATAGCCTTACATCCTTATTTAATTCTCTGCATTTTTAGTACATGTACCGCCGAAGCGATTACAACAGTACATATCGTTGTATGTATGTACAGTACATATTGTAACTGATGTATATATGCAATAACTGATTGGATGCTCATAAATAAATATTAAAAAAAACAAAAAAAACAAAAAAAAAAAAAAAATACATTCTCTGCAAATTTTAGGTCCATCTGGTGCCTCTTTGAACTAAACATATTTTTAGTCTCATGAGTAAAATGATAAACAGCCCATGGTGCTAAATCTTCCACATATCCCGGATACTAAATGATTAAATATGGTGAGCCGGGATACCAGCTGATTATTGAACGATTCTAAAATCCGATTATGTTCCATTCCAGAGGAATTGTTGTTGCCACAAATAAAAATCGATTGATTCCATTACTTTGTAAATTTTATTTTATTTGATATTCCTATTTTCTCTATAGCACTAAATTGATACATAAGTCAGGAAAATGTTTTATGTCTGTCTTTTTATTAACCACTTTTTTTTTAAATATAAATGTTTCATTTTATTGTACGTTTGCTCTTGATCATCTCTTTGTTAAGTATGCAATTTATAATAAGAAAAAAAGTCCGACTCGCAGGAACTGCGTCATCTTAGCGCGGTTCCATTCATATCCCTAGTGTTATTTTGTAGACTTAGAATAGAAACAGTTATTACTTTGTTTGGATCATTCCTAATGTAAACAAATATGAAAAAAAAAAACAAGATTTTCGGCTAGGGATGAAACTATCCTAAGCAGAAATTACTCTTTCTGCCGTCCCAAGTTTCGGTCTACGAAGACTCTTCTACGAATATATTTCTAATTTACTTAACTTGCAGTGCTAACATATCCATTTTACTTTTAAATGCAATTAAACAAAATAAAATTGTACATGAAAATGAGAAAGTAGTGTTATTTTTTATTGAACAACGCCACATTCAACCACAAAATATAATTATAGTTCTAGTATAGCATTTGGCTGCATGACTTCCTACAGGTAAAGGTAACTGTCAGCTGTCCTAGAATGCTTGATGAGAACAATGAATCTTGATTTATGAAGTGCAATAAAAGCCTACCTGAACCGGCAGACTACCTCGACCCGGACTGACCCTACACGGCGAATATTTACGTTTTCAGTTCTGTTACAGGTTCAAAGAATTTGTATTTATTCTCCTGTTTTATTGAGAAATACATCCTCCTCCTAGAAGCAATAACAAAATAACAAGAAATAAAAACAGACAAAAAGAACCGTATAAATAAACGAAATCAATTATCGTTTATCAAACTTCTAAGTTATATGTACTTATTTCTCCGTTTGACATCGCCTAATCAAAACTTTCTTCAGAACCTGTTTTCTAGAGCCTTTAGTAAGCTTTCGAATGGAAACCATCCGTTTACCAAGATTCTCAACCGTTTTCGAGATATTAAGGAAAGTGTGCTCATGGCCTCAGCAGCTTATGCACAATAATTGATATATAAAAAAAAATAAAATTAAGGAAAGTATACGAAGTTTCCAAAGCTTTTCATCTCTATTAATAAATTATTTTAATTTAACCCTTCCTTAACTCCAAACGTAAGTAAATTTTCAGCATACTAGTTTTGATGAAATTAGAACATGCAGAAAATGTTTCAACTGAATCCCATAATTCGAAGTACCAAAATCAAAGACAAAAATACCGTTCGAATAAACGAAATCAAATACTTCAAAGTTTAAGCACTTATTTATCCGATTGACATCGCCTAATCAAAACTTTCATCAGAACCATTTTTGAAGAGCATTAAGTGAGCTTTCTAATGGTCATCTTCCGTTTCCCAAGATTCGCAACCATTTTCGAGATATTAAGGAAAGTATACAAAGTTACCAAACCTTTTATGTCTGTTAATAAAATATTTTATTCTAACCCTTCCTAAACTCCAAACGTAACAAAAATTTCAACATATTAGTTTTAATGAAAGTAGAACATGCAGAAAATGTTTCAACTGAATCCCATGATTCTAAGTACCCAAACCAAAAACGCTATTCAAAAACTATTTTTCCAATTTTCTCTAAAACGGTTAAAGCTATCGCCTTGAAAATGGTTTCATTCGTTTTCCTAGCCCACGAAGCCTATGAAACGAGTACTTACAAGCTTATGAACTCAAAAACGTAAGCGTTACGATTTTTTTTGCGCGAATTTCGCCCCAAACGCCATCTTCCAGTAGGCGGATTCTGCTGGTTAATGAACTTGACCTTTCAAATTAGACGACGGATTTTTTTACCAAATTTCATCACAATCGGACCATTCGTCTTCTACCTTGAGAGCGAACAGACAAATATATATATATATATATATATATATATATATATATATATATATATATATATATATAAATAAATAAATATATACATATATATATATACAAATTTGAACCACCGTTATTTTCGGTTTCTAGGGGTTCTGAAACGCGAAATTTTCTAGTCGGCACTTCCGGATTGTTTCATTGTATCAACCTTATAAGCGGGGTTCCTCCCTATGGGGGAGGGAGGAACCGCGCTAATAAAAACGTAGTTAATAAAATCAAATTAATAGCAATGAAGTTAATTAAATTGTTTAATATTTAAATACTTGTGTTCTTTCTTTTTAATTAATTTAATTATATTTTATTTTAAGACCCGTAGCTCTCTTCTTAAATCTTATTATTAGGAAATTTGAATGTCTTTTGATTGATCACGATTTCCTGACCGCTATTTCCTTATAGCCAGTTTCGTTGATTAGATAAACAATTACCACCACCACACTTATATTATTGGCTGAGTTTTAAAGTCGAAGCCTCAATTATGCTTATCGTCATTACACACCTCTGACTGTAATTCTGTGCGATGTTGAGCGAACTTCCTTGCAAGCTAAATAAAAATACAACCTTTTAGGACATTTAAAGAATTTGAACCTAGAGGAGTCCTCCAATCTTAATGAACCGATTTTGATTATTTTTCGAGATTTGGTCAATATATTGGTTATATTACTAAACAAATATATTTGGAGGCCCAGTGGCCAAGAGCGTTAGGCTTGAGCACTTAACACTCCGTGCTAAAAGGTCGTGGGTTCGATTCCCACTAAGGGTGGTGGCTTTTCCTTGGAAAAAAAGGCATCAACCCTTTCCTCGCTAGAAAAGGGTTGTTAAAAATTAAGTTAAATGGACGTTAAAAATTTATAATTAATTATATTAATAAAAAAAAAGGAGCCCTTAGATATTGCATAAAACTATAATATATACAAATTTCATGATGAATACTACCAATAATTGTCCGAACAATAGAAGTGATTCTGTCTAAAGATTGAGCCCAATCGTATTACCATGCAAGGGAGTGTTGCAGTGGCACCTTAGCGAGTACATGCTTCGCATCCTGATGCAACAGAACAGCGTGCTTCAGGTGCATTACGATATATGCATTCCATCTAAATAGGGATTCTATCTGTATCCTGAATTCCTCGCATATAAAGCTAATTAAATTAAGTGGTTCTGGAAATGTTTGCGAATATTACATTATAACTACATAACAGCTAGAAGTAGCTATAATTTTACGCTTTCTTAGCTCGTAATATTCTGAGATCTTGGGACTATTTGCCAATTCTTGGACATATAAACAAAAAAATATTAAAAATCGAATTCTAATTTGTAATTCATCGATTTGACAAATAAAGGGGTTCCTCCTTATGGAGGGAGGGAGGAACCGCGCTATGTTTTTTTTTAATCGTTTGTTGGTTCTAAGAAAACTATTTCATCGTTTGGAAACCCATTCAATATTTGTTCGCAATTTTTTTATTATTATTTAAAAACAGTTAACTGTACAAGTTGACTTCTTTGACATAATCTAAAATACTGCTTAAATGACTTGTAACTTCTCCCAATAATTCCGATGGATTTCTCTCCAGCATCAACTTTTACATTTTCGCCGTAAATGTGTGGCATTCAGTCAGAATGTTTTCCAGAGTGAGGGGAGGGTTGTCGCATCTAGAAAATGTGAAGGGGGGGGGTCTTATTTAGTAAAGAAGATCAATTTGCAATGGCTTAGTCTCAGTCTGGCTAGAACTATTTTTTCTCAGTTTTTTTATTTCATATACAAGTGTCTGACCGTCTTCTTAACTTATGATAGTTTATTATTTCAGGTTGATCGAGTTACTTCCCATTTTTCTATGAATTTCTTCCTATGGTAATGGCTCCAAGAGGAATGGTTCTAGCCGGACTGCGTCCTGGAACTTCTTAGCTTCTTCACCAGCGAGCTTGTTTCCTCTTACTCCCATATGCGATGGTACCCAAATGAAAATGGTGCGCAATTTTTTAATAGTGCACGAGAAATGGCATTTAAAATCAGGAGCTTAGTAAGAATGCAATTTTTGAACAATACAAAGGTTATTAGTATAATATTATTCAAAAATTGCATTCTTACTAAGCTCCTGATTTTAAATGCCATTTCTCGTGCACTATTAAAAAATTGCGCACCATTTTCATTTCACTATTAAAAAATTGCGCACCATTTTTTTTTTTTTTTTTTTTGAATAATACAAAGGTTATTAGTATAATATTGTTTCGGGGTCTCCCGCGGTCTAATGGCTAGCGCCTTGGATTCATAAGCGGGAGATGGTGGGTTCGATTCCCAACCTCCGGCAGGAATTTTATCATCCCACGGCTCGCTGGTAAAATTCCTCGCTGCACCCTGGATGTCGGCGCTAATGACCTAGATGTAGATGCGCCGTAAAAAAAAAAAAAAAAAAAAAAAAAAAAAAAAAAAAAAAAAAAAAAAAAAAAAAAAAAAAAAAATATTGTTCAATGAAACAGTCGTATAAATGAAACGGCTTGATGGAGTTCTGATCATATATATGTATGTATAAATATTCAAATAGATAAATTGTGTGTGAGTTTCTAATTTATATATATATATATATATATATATATATATATATATATATATATATAAATTAGAAACTCACACACTATTTATCTATTTGAATATTTATACATACATATATGATCAGAATATATCAAGAGTAGTCAAGATAACAAACGTTCTTTAATTGTAAAACATCTATTAAACTTGTATAGTACTATATCATTACTTTCAGGTTTTAACTTTTAAGATTTTTAATAATTGCTTTTAAATATGTTCCATGTTATTTTGCCTATAACAATAAAGGTTTTTAAGATAAATTAAGACAATAGGCTCCTGTTTTTTATGGTATTCTATGAGAAAAACTCGTAAAATCACCGCATTAGTCACTTTAATCATTGGAGAGTGACAAGACTTTGAACTATAAAAAATTTCGTGCCCTCTTCAGATCCTTTGAGCGACCAGGCATGCGAATTTCAAAAAGGAATATAAAATACAAGAATACAATGTCTATAGAAATAAATCTTGACTTTTAAAAAAGAAACGACTTTGGGAGAGGCCGATCATCTGAAATTCCTGGAGTCTTCTTCAATATTTCGTTTCTTCCCTCGGAGTTTTTTTATTCATATTTTTTGATAAAAAAAAAATAGATGAAAAGTTAAAAGGAAATATAACGAAAAAAAAAAGTATCTTTAGTAAATAAATAGGAGGGGGAAATTAGATCCTTTGAAGTTTCGGATATCAAAGGAAGTATACATTTCGCATCAGGTTGGATTATAGAATGCTTTCTACCACAAAACAAGCATCAGAATTCAAACACATAGATACACCAACCAAACTAAAAAATAGTCAGCAACTAAACCCATGTAGTTGGCAAAAGTTCGCTCTAATTGGATGTAAACTACAAACAAGGAAATGATGGATCTGCGTTACTGGTTGCTCAACCTCGAATTTCAGAGTCTGGAAAAATAAAGTTCCGAAATATTGTTAACGCGCTAATGTTTTAGAGTAAATATCTGCTAACCTTGATAGCGATTTATTGACATTTCTTAATGGTTAATAAAATCTTCAATATTCATTCATCTCCACTGATTTGAAAAAAAAGTCTTCTTGAGTGCCGCCGATGGATTTGCTAGGTCCATGTTTGGCATCGTAACATTATTAAACGCTCTTGATATTTACTGTAATATCTCTAAGTGTTTAAAAAAATGCATTTTAATAATTTCAAGTAATGTTTTGAATATTATTCAGAATAGTTATTGCATATATTGTTTACTGCAACTAAGTCTGTCTGGGATAGATTAGAAAGTCAATAGACACGCCTTAAAAATAAGGGGTATTACTACCTTCTGTAGTCAAAAACAAAGTCATTTTCTCCTATGTATAGATATCAAATAAATCAATTATTTATGTCATAAGTTCTTTGCGGGATGTTAAAGTAAAAAAAAAAGTTTTAATTCATTAAAAACAAAATGGTGGTGCTGTGTCTGACAAATGGAAAACATCTTTTTTCACGGGCGATACTTTGCAGGCAATAATTTTTAATGTAGAACAAAAAACTAATATTATTTTGAAAGAACAAGGTTAAATCTACTAAGGTACGTAGGACTTTTAAGAAATATTAATTTCTTCGAATGTGGCAAATAATTCTTCATTTTTAGTTAAAATTTGAAGTTGTTTGCGTGAAAATTGAAAGCGCTGGCGTATCACCCGATTTGAAAAACATATTTTTGAGAAAATCTTCATTAAAGTTTAATGTACCGAAAAGTTCAATTTTTTTTTTTTTCATAATTTCTTGTAACAAAGATTAAAAAAAAGTCGTTTTTATGTTAATTTTAAAATATATCGGGGCATTTAACTACAGTTCCTGCGCATAAACACTCTCGGATAGCATCTCTGATTAGTTAACACATTCACTGCCCCTCCTAATTTTAAAACTTCCTCAGGAGCCAACTACTTTTTTTCTTCTTTTCATTAATAAATAGCTAATAGTATAAAGTATAATGAGTTGAAATGCATTTCTAATGACGCTAACATCCGGTTTGAAGCACGGCCCGGGAGCCGGGGCGAGGGCACCGTGCGAAGTCTCACCCCGGTAGCCGGGGCGTGGGCACCAACTCGAGTCCCATACAGTTACCTGAAATGGTTCGTATCATTGTCTTTGTTGGGCAATCTATTGTAGAAATACCAATAGAGTGATATTATACTTATGCCCAAGTTAATATAATATGCTTTTATTGTATAAATAAACACGCGATGTAGGTGTAATTTATTTTGCATTATTACTTTATTTTATTTATTTTCAATTTTCCTAATTTATAAGTGAAACCTATAACCATTATTCATTATCTACCTTCTGCTCCTAATATCTTACTAACTAACATACTATTCTAATTATTGATTCCTATACTTATTCTAACAATTCTTACTTATAGTTACGACATTCCCTAAAGCAGAAACCTAAACTAAGTCCTGGTTGATTTGAGCAATGAGTACCGCAATACGGCGTGTTTTCTCTAATTTTCCGTTTTTCCGATAATGCAAATAAATAAATTTTCCGATCAGTTTTTGCATCCCTTCCTAATTGTTTGCCCTTTGTAACCTTTCAGGCAAGGTTCTGGCAAATTTGAAGTAGTCCGCCGACTAGTGTTTCTATTATCGCCAGCCTGAAGTCATAGAGGGCATAGATTTGGCAGGCCCTCTAATGCGTTGTACAACAAATGTGATTTTAGCAGCATTACTTGAAAAATGTGCAATCTCAATTTTTTCGATTTACGAATCGATTTCTAATTCGTCATCAGAGGCATTGAAAATTATGTCATGGATTTCCTCTACTGTGAAAATAAAGCGGTTTTTATTACTCTAAAAATATAAAATGACTCCTGAAGATTCAATAGAAAAAGTAAAAAGTAAAATACCTTTTTCTGAACTTTTCCTTTTTAGGGTGATGCCATAAAATCATATCAGAATATTTTATAAGTATTTTTCTTAATTCTTTCCTCCATTTTTATAATTTAATGACAAACATACTCATAATTTCGTACCTAAAGGAACAGGAGAGAAGATACTATTTTCTGTTGAGCTACGTTGACTTGTCTGTCCGAAAGTAGGAGACACTTTTGGCCGACTAGTCAACGTAGCTTCACTTTCCGTAAATCGATTTTTAGTAAACGTAGAAATATATTATTAAGATGCAAAACATGACATTAAAACGAATGATTATTCATTTAATTAAATCAGAATTAAAGGAATGTGATCTGATATAACTGTTATAAAGAGAATTTTTTGTTATGTATATATTAAAAAAAAATGACAACCTTAAATAAAATCCATGACCGCTGTTGTTTTTTCCACTACGTCCAGACATTCTAGGAACTGAAGAACAACGTTCCACAATAATTAACTGTACTGAATAATTATAAAAAGGTTTTACACATTCAATTTATTGTTATTCGATACTCGCGTAAATTTTGAAGAAATTGTCGAAAAAAAGTAAATTCTTCAGGAGCCAATTACATTTTCACAAGACTTGTTTACATAGCAATGCCCAGAAGCAATCTAAATCATTCTGCGAGATGCCCAGCCTGAGCTAGAGCGATAAAACGGGAGGTAGGAGGAGGCCCCGGTAGCCGGGGCGAGGGCACCTGGCGAAGGTATAGCTCGCCCCGGCTCCCGGGGCGTGGGCAGTGAACGCGTTAAGTAAACATTTACGAACATAAAAAAGAAAATAGCCAATCAAAAAGTTACAAGTTAATATTACCCATTTAGTTGAAACGTTTTACAAAACTTCGATAGTATATATTGATTGAAATACATAAAATAACACTTCAAGCAGAACAAATAGATGAAAATCAAGAAAGGAACTAGTAAAGAACATAGAGTAACATACGAGTATAATTTAAACCTATGAGTGTTCCGTTAAAGAATAAATTAAATGAGCAGAATATTTGCGAAAAATGGATAAAATAATGACAATCGAACCAAATTAAATACTAAGAAAAACAAGAGAAAACAATCAAAAGTGTAAGAAAATAAGTTTCAAAATTGTTAAGCCTAATAAATAATCGGAATTTTAAATATGAATGTTAAAACGAAATTGTGCTTTATTGGGTTGGCATTTAAACCTGAGGAAAATATTGTTTAAATTCATGGTACGTCGAGTGGTGATTTAAAGAATTATACAGCTCCGTTCAGTTAATATCCACTTCATATTCAATAAATCGGATCATGTTCTCAAATTGTTTTTATTATGCACGAGTTGTTGTAGGAATTCGGCATTAAATATGTGCTGTTAATAAATCCTCTGATAATGGGGGAGTTACTCTAGAAAAAGCCTCAAGGTTTTTTTTTTTTTTTTTTTTTTTTTTTAAATGTTGTTTTATTTATTCCGCAGCCAAGGAGATTTTCCCACTGGAATTGTTAAATATGAAAGAGTTGAAGATGGAGTAGTTACTGCAGAGTAAAACAGTAGAAAAAGTTACTCGACATTACATGAAAATAAAAAAATAAAACATGAATGCGTTTCTATTGAAAAATTGTCTCTAGATAATTTTTTTTTTTTTTTTTTTTTTACTTTTCTTCACCATTTGGTGATAAAACTACGGCTTTCTTAGATATAAAATTCAATATTGATACAAAAGTGTCTGTCTGTTGATTATTTTGTGTATTGTTAAATGTTCTGTCTGTTTAGTTACATTAATCCAACAAGAAGAGAATATCTTTTTGTTGGATTAATTCCCAAATTGTAGGTTAATTTAAAATTTGTCTCACTCTAGATAAAAGCAGTGCAGAAAAACGTTGGGAATGAAACAATTTCTACAGGAGATTAAAAATCTGCAGTAAAAAGTATTGGGTTTCTTTGGGCGTGATGGTATTGACAAAGGAAATTTAACATTTCCTGAGGTTGACCCCATAAAGAGGAACCCCCCAGGGGAGATATAGAAACACGCCGGAAGCCTCGAATCGAAGCGGAGGACGGCTGAAAGCAATTAAAGTCTCAACAATGAGCCATTATGAGGTTGATTAATGCAAACTTCATAGCAGAAGTAGTTTAAGGAAATTAGTTTGAGAAAAAGTTCGCCATTGAGAGATCCAGGAGTAGAAAGGATTATTCAGGATCCTACGAAGGAAAGGAGTGAGGGAAAGGGGTTATTCAGTGCCTCTGGAGAACCACTGGGTTCTCTGCAATTACATTATTCCCTGAGAGAAATGTAGAAAGCTTGGAAAACAACAATGAATGTCATGAACTTAAATTTAAGAAAATCCATAGCCTGAATAAATTGAATAGCTGATGTATAGAAAAAAAGTGTGATGAATCAAATAAAGGTGCAGAGCCCAATGAAAAAGGGTTACTTCCATGCAGGTGAGGGCAGGCAAGGACGTTCTTTCCACACTACCTTCCAGTGTAGCGGGCTGGAGTACAAGACTACTTCTACTTGATGTACGCTCTTAGAACATAATTCCCGCATTTTTTCATAGGGATTTTTCTCTTTGCCTCGCGGGTATACTATATCCGATAAGGAGATTCTGGAGCATATTACATTTTTGAAAAGTGGACACAATGATTTTAGAATTAGTTCTAACGAGAAAACAGGACAAGAAGAAGAAATGTTTTATATACACGTGTAAAAATTATCAGAACGTCATCTATTGTTATATCTCATATAAAAAGACAAATTAAATCAGCCCGAATATGTACTTGGTACAATATGAGAGAAATAAAATAAAATAAGTTAAGGCTTATCCTGATCCGTGGAGGAACTCGACTTTAGTGAAAAATAACAGAGCACGGATAGTCTTTGCTTGGCTCAGGATCGGCCTCGCAAGCCCGACTCATTCCTGTATTTTTTTTATTTCTTTTTTTAACAGCGCATCGACTTCTAGGCCATTAGCGCCGACATCCAGGGCGCAGCGAGGAATTTTCCCAACGAGCTGTGCGAAGAGGAAATTCCTGCCGCCGGTAGGGATCGAACCCACCATCTCCCATTCATTTATTATCTCAAGGAATGAAGCACCAGAGTACCTGCTATTGTGGTGTCATTATTTCGATCAAACATATTTGCATCTCCTGGCCAAAAGGAGGAACTTCATTGAAGTTTTCATTTTACGTTCGTCACGTTTAATAACGTTGCACATTGTGGTAGGTGGAGTTTGTTTAGTTTGCCTTTGTTTAATACGATAAATCCACATAGCAAAACCGAAGGGCTCGGTCGAGCATTAGCCTTTTTATGGATCTCGTTTCTGTTTTTCTGCTAATGCATTTAGCAAAGTCGCCTTTCTTATCACGATCGCCTAAACGGAATTCCTTGTCTAAGAGAACAAGGAATCTCCAAATTGAAGACAATAATATATAAAATTAAAAGTTAATAACAGTTATTTCCAATAGTACATTTATAAAACCTTAAAAGTTGATATGCTTTAAAAAAAACAAAAAAACAAATTAAAATATCATGTCACAATTTGGTTCTAGGTGTAATAATTAAAAATGATGGCAGAGTGGTGAACGTTTCCGACTTCAAGAAACATACCCCTCTATAGACACTTTGTGTTTGTTTCTTTTTTTTCTTGCATTCATTCGTCAATTCTATCGTACTAGAGGATCTGGGTAAATTCAGGACCTTTGAGGAGAAAGGGCGAATCTCAAAATCCGGATGTTGGTAAATCGAAGCGAATGTTCTGAAAGTGCTTCAGGATTGCAAAGACAAATGTTTACTCTATGTAATACTGATTCATTAATCTGATTGAAAAAGTATGCGAATGAAATTTGATGTTTTAATTATAATTTATGCGAGTGATTTATGTGTAACAAAATGCTAGGAGGGGAGTTCGCCCTTGAAAACGGAGATTGAATTTTACATAGATGCTGTTCCTATTCACCTTAACTTGAAACTGTGTGAGAACTAAAGGCGAACCAGAGAAACAAGGCTAAGTGTCGTGTTATATACATATTTCTGACTCAGAAAATAAAATAAAAAAAGTCGATTTTTCAGATTCACCTTTTCTCTTCCAAGGTCCTCAATTTAAATCAAGGATTGCAGTAGACTGAACAGACTGTACTAGGTTGTATATTCTACCCCTTTTAGTAGCATTCAAAATGAGCTATTCACTCAAAATTAGCTAGAATTTTGTTATTTAAAATAAATCGAAGATTCATAACATTCGATATTTTTGTATTATTTGAATTATTTTTTCTCCCGAAGAATCCGACTAGGACCCAGAGGGACAGATAATATAGAGCTTTCTAATTCTTGAATATAAGAAATACAAAGGAAATAGTCAGTTCTATTCGGCGGAAGCCTGGTTTTCCTTATTAAAGCCTGCGTAAAACCCAGGTGACTCATTCAATTCACAAATTCACTAGTTTTTTTTTTTTTTTTTTTTTTTTTTTTTTTTTTTTAAATTGAGGAATTAAAATTAAATTGAATGGCCGTGTTTTCCGCATTATTACTTAATATAGTTATTTAATATTGAAAAAATTTCGCATCACTTCAATTAGTGGAAGCCATAGCTAAAATATGAGCAAATAGAAAACAGAAATGAGAAAAAAAAGATTATTCAGATCCTCAAAATCTGACTTTTTAATTTCCTCTCGAGAGCTCATTTCCTCAGTCCAGAAGCTAACAAAAATAGAGAGAGAGAGAGTGCATTAAATTGAATTAAATCGACAGAATGTTTAATATTCCTCTTTATTTCAGCTTTAATCTTGGGATTGAAGAGATCCGAGCGAGGATTCTCCGAGTGTGGAATGTTGTCTGAAGGAAGATCCTTTGTCGAGCAAGGCGGAGCGAGGAATGGGTACCTATCAAACCAGCTATACATTTTGTATGAAGGGGAGAGAGAGAGATGTTTGTAGGATGGAAGGGGGTGATGTAGAAGGAGGCTTCAGAGCAGAGCCAGATAATTTTCTCGTGGAAATACACGCCTCTTCAAGGTTGTCTTTAACAAGAGTAATGCCGCAGTTAAAGCAGAGTTATTTGCCATGGGACTCGAATTCGGTAGAAGCTTGTAATCTATTCAGCAGAAGGCTTTCTTGAGATAAATTCTCGAGAATTGTTTCCCATCGGAATTGATCAAACCATGATAAAGGCCGTCCATTTTCTATTGCTCACATGTTCTGGTAAACAATGATAATACTAGAAACAAGAATGTACTATAATTTATTTTAAAAGTCATGATTATTTAGACTTCTACTTGTATTTTCTAGAGTAATAATGTTAAATTATTTTTTTCTCAATTTGCAAATAATATTCTATTGCCAAAAGGAGTCTACTCATTAGCTTATCCAATTAACCTGATTTCAAACAGAAATCGAAACCTCTTCACCTACACAGTGTTCAGCACTTGCCCCAACCTGCCTAAGGGTGCAGCTAAACTGGACTCGTTCCAAACCGATCCAATAGCCACCGATTGTCGGAAGAAAAACAAACACATGCATCTCAATGGAGGTGCCTACATTGGTCCCGCCCCGATCCAATCCGGTCCAATCCAACGGCCACCGATTCTTGGCCATTCAAACTTGTTTGTTTTTAGACCGACTTCGGACCGACAACGCAAAATGGCGCCAACCCACATTTAGTGTTTCAAAAAGGTCTACAGGTTCTAAATCTTAACCGATTTCAATGCATTTTTTTTTTTTTTTTTTTTTTTTTTTTTTTTTTTTTTATATAAAAGGAAATAACATTTAGAACAACTTTGTCAATTCACATTTTGGTTTTTTGTTTCCCTTGTTTATTAAATTGCGTGGAAAGATGTTTCTAACCATCCAATGTCTATAACCTTCCAATATTTATAACTTTTTTTTTTTGTTTGTTTCTTAAGGCGTACCAACCTTTTAGGATATTAACGCCACAGATGTTAAATAAAGTTTGGAATTTTATTTTATAAATTTATGGTTGTAATAGTTGTTATTAAGCCTTTATGTGATTAAATTATTGTCTTCAAAATAATATATTATCGAATATTAGAATTTTTAAACTTATGTTACTTAATTTAAATATTTGTTGATAGTTAATTTAAGTACCTTGGGCAATGATTTCTGTTTGGTGCCGGGGTTTCGGTTTACTTCAACCCCTGGCCACGTGCCACAACAATCATAGTTTATTTAGAAGTTGTGTGTATTCTAAAAATCTTAGTCGGGCTATTACCCATATCTTCACTCAAATTACCCGAGAGCTCAAATAGAGACCTTTCATTCTCGTAGGCACGGCATTCAGTGAAGATATGTTTGATGGAAATTACGACACCACAAGCTAGGCACTCTGGTGTTTCATTCCTCGACATTAGATAAGAATGCGTCAATCGTGTATGGCCTATCCTGAGCCGAGCAAGGACCACCTCTGCTCTCCTATTATCCACTATAGAGGAAGTCCTCCAGGACACAGGGTAAGCCTTTATTTCCCTTAATTTGTTTTCTCTGATATTATACCATTTAGAGATCCAGGACGATTTGATTTGACTTTTAATATAAGAAACGAAGTCATTCCTTGGTACTTGGTAAAATGAAACTCCTTCAGTAGTAGCTACTTTTGCTGCCTGATCAACTTTTTCGTTTTGGGGTATTCCACAATGACTTGGAATCCTCACAAAATTAACATCGTTTCCGTTTCTCTGAAGGCAATCATGAGCTTCAATTACTCTAATGACCAATGGATGTTTAGAATAATTGTTACTTACGGCCATTAGAGCTGATAAAGAGTCTGAAAAGATGGTGACTGAATTACCCCTGTGTGCAACGACATTGAGAGCCTTCTCTATAGCGAGAATTTCAGCTGTAAATATGGAAGAGATTTTATTTAGTGAAAAAAATATTAATTTCTTGATTAATTAGGACTGCAGAGCCTACACCTTCGGAGGTTTTGGAGCCATCTGTAAATATATTGGTTGAGTTAGAACTCTCGCAAAGTATTTTATTAATTTCGTTGCGGAGAATGATTGGGTTTGTGATGTGTTTTGTGTATTAGGTTAAAGAAAGGTTGACGGATGGAGTAGACAAAAGCCAGGGCTCTTTAGATGTAATGTTTTTAGATCAGTGGCGGACCCATATGCTTCACAACCGTAATCCAGACTCGATCTTATCAGACTTTTGTATCAGCAGCATGGAGGACCTATCGGCACCCCATGCCGTGTTACTTATCATTTTCATTAAATTTAAAGATCTTAGGCAGTTGGTTTTCAGAGTTTGAATATGACTACGCCAATTTAAGTTACGGTCAAGTGTAAGTCCTAGGTATCTTGTACTATCCTCATAACTGAGAGGTATTCCCTTTAACGTAATTGGAGGTGGTAGGTCAACTCTGCGGTTTAAAAAAAGGACACATACCGTCTTAGTAGGAGATATAGTGAAGCCATGTCTATCGAACCAGTCAGACACTATGTCAATGGATTCCTGTAAGACATAGTGTAGGTTCTGGACAGACATGTCTGCATAATACAGAGTGAAATCATCAGCGAAAAGTAGCTTCGATACTTGAGGAGGTACTTCTCGCAAGACACGGTTGATTGCATGACAAAAGTGTTTTGCGCTAAGGACGCTCTCTAGTTGAATGCCGCTTTCTTGGATAAAACTATTGGATAAGGTGGAGCCAATGCGTATGGAAAAACGTCGATCGCAAAGTACGTTTTCTATGAATTGTAGCATAAATACATTTATTCCCATTTGGTGGTAAGTGTCCAGGATAAGCCTTCTCCAGATACAATCAAAGGCGTTTTTTATATCAATAAAGATAGCCAACACCTTTTTCTTTTGTTCAGACGCTTTGATTATATCTGTTTCTAGCTTAACGAGATTGTCTCTCGTGCTACGACCGGTCCTGAATCCACTTTGCCATTCTTCATGCAAACCTCTTTTTTCCATGTGCCAATCTAGTCGGTTCGATACCATTTTCTCCATGAGTTTACATAGAGAGCAGGTTAAGGATATTATTCGGTAACTACTTACATCCTCTGGAGGTCTATCCTTTTTAAGTATTGGTACACCTATGGAGTGCTTCCTATTTATAACTTTCAAATGTTTATAACCTTCCAATGCTTATAACCTTCTACTTACCTTTGTTAGAAATCATTTTAAAATATGAATACTTCTCTTACCTCCAACATTCCAAGGTTTCTATGCTTAGGTGGTATTTCTTAACTTAATCACTCATTTTCACTTCACTACGAGGTCATTACTGACGAGCTGTGACTAAATCGGATCGGATCGGGTCGAGACCAATGTAGGCACTCATGTCGGCCGCTGTTGGCCGTTGTCGATCAAACGAAATAGGATCGGATCGGGCAAAATACGGGTCCAATGTAGATGCAGCTTTAGGAGGACCTTACTAAGCCCGGCCAATACTTATTATTTGTTTTTATCTAATGATATCCTTCTTTGCTCCAAAAGAAAAATTTGGGGTCACGCTTAATTAAAAACACCTTGTTATGATCATCACCTCAAATCAGCGAGCAAAATCGAGAAAATAAATTTCAATTATTATATATGACAAACGATACGAATAATAATCACAGAAACGATTAGTCAAAATTTAAAGAAATAGAATAATATATAAATCGAATAAATAGAAATATTTAGTTAAACATAAGGCAAACTGCTAGCATAAAAAAAAAAACAAAATGTAACAAAAATCATCTAAGAAATGCCTTCTAAGAATTAAAGAAATAAAATTATCCATATGCATTGCATTGGTGAGTAAATATCACAGAATTCATCGCTTGAGATGTCGAAACCACCTCAAGCGATGAATTCTGAAAACAATTCTGTTTTGTTATCTAATAGTCTGCTCCAAAACCTTTTTTCAAACCCAGCTCCTAGATTGAACGGCAAGGAGAAGGAAAATGGTTTGAGTCAAAGTAAAAGATAAAGTACTTATGTTATTAATCTGGTCTGGTAATAGGACCAGATCCAAGATTCGATCTCAAGTCCTCCAGAATATGAGTCCAGTGCTCCAACACTCGCCTTCATATTAAGAAATTACTTAATATAGTCCTGCCATTTATGTCGGTTGTTCTTCACATAGAATATAACGATACAGATGTGAATATCGCGGACAGAATAATCATACAAAATTAAAGCAATAATCCGAATGACGAAATAACCAGAAATAAAATTGTATATCTGTCATCTACTGTAGAATACACGAGCGGTGATATCACGCCTTTACAATATCGTAAAGGATATCACTAACCACTTACCACGGATATCCGATCATCGGTATCCCCTTCTCTCGACCTTTAGCTGTTATTTTTGGAATTCACTGACAAAATATTATCGGATTTCACTGGCTTTAGTGGTTAATAATGGAGATGACCAGTATGTGGTTACGCTGCATTTTATAATTCTCTCTTTTTATTTTTATTTTAAATTTTTTAAATATTATAATTTTTATTTTAATGCTTGTGATATGTACTCACCAATGCAATGCATATGGATAATTTTATTTCTTTAATTCTTAGAAGGCATTTCTTTGATGATTTTTGTTACATTTTGTTTTTATTTATGCTAGCAGTTTGCCTTATGTTTAACTAAATATTTCTATTTCTTCGATTTATATATTATTCTATTTCTTTAAATTTTGAATAATCGTTTCTGTGATTATTATTCGTATCGTTTGTCATATATAATAATTGAAGTTTATTTTCTCGATTTTGCTCGCTTATTTGTGATTTGAGGTGATAATCATAACAAGGTGTTTTTAATTAAGCGCCCCCCCAAATTTTTCTTTTGGAGCAAAGAAGGATATCCTTAGATAAAAAAAAAAAAAAATTATTGGCCGGGCTTAGTAAGGTCATCCTAAAGCTGCACGTACATTGGACCCGTATTTTGCCCGATCCGATCCAATCCTATTTCGTTTGATCGACAACGGCCAACAGCGGCCGACATGAGTGCCTACATTGGTCTCGACCCGATCCGATCCGATTTAGTCACAGCTCGTCAGTAATGACCTCGCAGTGAAGTGAAAATGAGTGATTAAGTTAAGAAATACCACCTAATAAGCATAGAAACCTTGGAATAGGTGGAATGTTGGAGGTAAGAGAAGTATTTATATTTTAAAATGATTTATAAGAAAGGTAACTAGAAGGTTATAAGCATTGGAAGGTTATAAACATTAGAAAGTTATAAATATTGGAAGGTTATAGACTAGGATGTAGGAGCTGGGTTTGAAGAAAGGTTTTGGACCAGACTATTAGATAACAAAACAGAATTGTTTTCAGAATTCATCGCTTGAGATGGTTTTGACAGCAAAGGCCCCAAGGTTTTATCGTTTTGACATGAATACGTCGTGTGGTAATTGGAGTTCAGGATTTGTGGATTTTAATAAAATGCTTTTGGTAATTAACTTTTTGTTGTGTTTAGTGGCGCATCAACTATTGGGCTATTAATACCGGGCTATCTTCAGGCTGCCTCTCTTTTATAATGACAACAGCACGTATTCGGTCACCTATTCAGCAACTGGCCACGCCAAAAGTTGAATAACATCGGTGATCGACAGGAACCAGTGCATTCAACGTGGCTATTAGCTGTTAGGCTTTAATGTTCATTCTTATGTTTCGTAAAGCGCAAAAGAAAAAAAGAAACATTTTGTGTGATTCCTTGTTCTATAAACCTGCAAAAATGGCTGGCTAAATTTTCATCAGAGGAAATCTGAAGCCACGAGTTCCACTGATATTTATCAGGACTTTAAAATATTCAGTTACTATACTGTCAGCAATCCCATTAATTGTGTAGCAGAATAAGTAGTGAGGAAGGAGTTCGATACTTGAAACTTAGAAATTACCAAGGAGCTACAGTTCTCAAATGTCAGAGTCAGTGTCCAAGCTAAATAGGAACGAATCTAGTTTTGCTATTCAATGTATTAAAGCTTTAGTAAAAGTTCAAACAAAAGAGATGGAATAAATTTATGCCACCTCAGAAATTTATGATTTACTTCGACATAAGATCAGGACGGGACTAACCTCTATGTGCTTTTAGTTACTTATCCGGGAACTTACGTATTTGCTTCAACGCAGACTAGAGATGTGGGTCTCAGAGATCTGGATCATCACCGGGTCTGAGAGCTGGATCAAGGAGTCAATTGAGTTTTTGCCAATATGGCGACGGGATTATCAACGATTTGGGTTGACTAGAGTTTCGATATAACCTTCAGCGAGCGGAAACTTACAGCACTTATGCTAATACCATGATTGCTATGCGTTTCCGCTCACTCAAGGTTATATCGAAACTCTAGTCAATCCAACTTGCTGGCAATATAGATCAAGCACAGTTTTTCGGTGGATAATGGACCGTTATGATATTTAACCGATATGAAATTTAATTTTGGACCGATATGCAACAGCATCTTTTTCAGTCTGAAGCAAATCACAAAGTAGCATTTTCGAAGGAGAAACTTGCGTGAGCGCACAAACACGAAGAAAACGCGAAGAAACACCAATGTACAATTAAATTATGTTCTAAATAGACAGGGAACAAGACGGTTACTATAATCTCAATGACCAGTAATATTTCCTATAGGAAAATACCAAAAAAAAAAAGAAAAAAGAAGCTTATATCTCTGAACGAGACCCAGATCTTTAACCCGCGTTGAAGCTAATATGTACATACTAAGCTAAATATACATGCTCAAGGCTGAGACTGCACATTTTGCCCTCAAGGTTTTGACTGAACTGGTCTAGCACGCACAAGATATGTTAATAAACCTCAAGGCAAGGACTGCACAGTCCAGTTATAGTAGACTTACTGTATGTGAAGCAAATATCCTCTTGTCCACACACGGCAGCCCTGGCATGCACAGAGGTTTTATCATTCTACTTCGATGGACTGAACGGTTCAACTCTAGCCTGTACGGTTAAGGATGGCCCAAACACGGTGAGATATGGCTCATGGTTTGGACTGCGAAATCCAAATCTTGAGATATATCTCACCATGCATGGGCACCTTTAAACATATTCTGTCTGATTGGACACACTGCCTCTATGTTTAATTATCATACTATTTGAATTAATTACTTTTTGAAGGCTAGTTTATTGATGTACTTATTATCTGATGCATACACATGTAATCACGAAGTTTTGGAACATATAGCAACAGCTATCTAGTGAAGTTGATCTGTCGTTATTACACTCAACAAAAAAAGAACAAACAATAACATTAAGAAATTACACAAATAAATGGACAGAGGAATCGTTTTAAATTATTTACTTAATGGATAAAGAAGGAAATATATTTGTTTTTATCATCAAATGATACAAAAATAATATATAATAAATTATTATAATTTTATATATATATACTCTTTAAAAGTTGCACAAGCATGAGCTCTTCCTCTTCATAAGTTTTGCATTATTCTAATCCGAAAATTAGAATAATGCAAAACTTTTAAAAAAAATGTATCTTTATTTAACCAAGTGGTTAAATTGTTAGTGCTAACATCATATATACATAAATTAATTGTGTTATGGAAGCAATAGATAATAATATTTTTCTCCAATAATGTGATTTGTATGGATCCGATTCTCTTGGGCAGGTATATTCTTCCATTTATTATTTCAGGTCATCCCATAAATAATGTTGGTTTTTAATATTCTGTCTGTTTATGATCCGGTGGCCAAAGTATATTGAATCCCTGCCAGTAGTGCTCTGAATATAAAGATAACGTTACCAGTAATAAAATAAAATAAATCTTGAGAACAACCATCGTTTAAATCGTCTATCAATACCACTTCAAGCAGAAGGAGTCTGACAGTAACAATGCAAAATCAGGAAGTTTTAAATTTCTTAAATTTAATATCTTGATTTTATGCTACTACTATCGAACTCCTACATATATACACTTCTGATTGCTTGAAGGTATGACTTGAAAATACTATTATCTAATGGAAAGGAAAAAAAAAAATCAGTCCCGTAACATGCCACAAAGCCCCAGAAGGGCAGAAACTGTTGAAACATCTGATTCTTCCCCAAGCCAAAGATACATTAATCAGTACTATGCTCCGGCCGCCTGATATTCCGCTTTCCAGGTACCCATTAATAAGTTAATTAAAGCATCGCTTTACTTATGGTCGGATTTCAACCCACGAACGAAGACACAAGGAAAATCATTAGTGTGCTCCAGTTATAACTCAGGTCCTTCAGCATATTATTCCAGACCTCTAAAACTGAGCTAACCTCACCCCTCCACTATTATCTAATGTTTGAATCAAATATTTGATTATATTCACTAATTAATAATTTCAATGTTTTAGTATATTTCAACATAGATTAGCCCATTTTATGATGTATTCATAACTAATATTACATACAATATTTGATATTACAGAATTATGCCTGAAGAAGAACAACGATGTTCCTAACGTTACGGTAGAAATCTATATAAATAAAAATCACGTGTCTGTCTGTTTTTCTGTTTATTTATTTATTTGTTTGTTTGTTCCTTATACAAATCTACACCGTTTGACCGATATTGACCAAACTTGCCACACAGGTAGGTCTTGATACGAGAAATCTCCTAGGCTAGGTCAAAATAGTCAAATTTCAAAATTTGGTCAAAAGGTCAAAAGTTTTGTACAAGAAAAATTGGCTATACTGTACCATTCAGATTGTGACGGCCATTTTGAATCGACTACTACAGGCTGTTAGATGAAGTGCTGTTGTGCTGGCCTCTGCGGGTATCATTATGAACTAAAACCAATTCACATCGTTTGACCGATTTTCGTAACTGGGTATAGACAACTAGGTATCAAGTAGATCTAGATACGGGGAGAGTCAAGACAGAAAGTAGGTGTAGCATGGCACACTGGGTACCAGCTAGTTGTATATATATATATATATATATATATATATATATATATATATATATATATATATATTGGATGGTTGAACCCATCTTTACATTTCTATTGAATAAACGTACAATAATAAATTGGTTTTTAAACCGCTGATCAAATCTGAAGACCATATTTTATTTTATGAAATCTTGTGGAAGGATTGGTCTGGGCGTTGAGTTTAATAGCTGTACGATGTTAGTGGACGCACATTATTATCAGCGCGTGGATTCGGTCATTAAAGATCGGGCGGCCCATTCATCAGATTTTCTACACCACCAAACCAGCCACCTACTCGCTCTGTTTAGCAGACGATTAACCATTAATTTCAGGATCCTCGAGTTAGAACCATCGCCATAATCGCGCCAATCTTCTAGCAATTAATATCATTTATCTTTACACAAATTTGATATTAAGTCTCCTTAAAAAGATATTTCGACGGTTCTAAAAGAATGTAAAGTAAATTGATATATTTCACTTGAGCTGTAAGGGAACATCAACAGAGATACAAAATGTATTTATTTTTGGGAGTAAGATATTTGGGGTTTAAGGACAGAAACCTCCTTGGTGCCCTAGGTAATTAAACTAACTAATTAATTCTGAAATTGGGGAAGTATGTAGTCCACTAAATACCTTTAAATTTAAATTTGTAATTTTTTCAAAACAAGGAATGTATTGTACAATAAACTAAAAAAAATTGTAAGATAAGTAATGTACGAATGTTATGAATTAATTTTTTGCTGAAAAGGTCAGGAATCTGATAAATAAAACTAGGAATTATGGAAAACATTTGTGCTCTAAATGATTATGTACTTTTTCACTTTTTCTTCCCAAAGAGGCTCTCAAAATTTAAATGAAGCACATTGGAGTAAATTACTGAAGAATTCGTGCGCTCCCGTTACAAAAGGGTGTGTCTGGAAACATCTTGAACATCCTATGGTTAATACTGAATGCTAATTATAATTACATTATAATTTTTGATGAACATTAAAATCTTGCAGAAAAGAGTTGAAGCAATACTGCAAGAATTACCTGAAACATGGAATTTACACCATTATTTCTTTTGAAATTTTGGCATAACCATGTGATATCACGTTCATGGAAGCAAGAAGGTTTTTTTTTTTCTTTTCTTTTTTATAACCTACCTAAATATTTCTTTAGAACGTTTAATTTTTCTTTCTTTTTGGGATTGATATAAATGCTACCCCAAATTATAATGAGTGTGTATATAACTGTTCAAGTTATATAGCTGAGTTTGCCTAAGCGAGTTAGATGTTTCATATGCGCATCAACTAGTAGTGGTGAGATAGAATGGAACTCTTATTTTATCATGACCTGGATTAGTCAAGAAGAGGAATGCTTGATGAAAGTCAATGAGGACTGGATTTCACAGTGACTACATTTCCCACAGAACCAACATTTTTCTCTCTCACACCTCATTAGCACTCCCTAGATTATCCCGATTTAAGGAGTAGTTGTACTTATGCGTAGAAGAGGGCTTGAAGGATAAGGGCTCGCTTTTATATTAATTATTTTCAATATTTATGTTGAAGAATGTGAGGTTAAGAAAGTGATGGTTGTAAAAAAGAACAGTAATTAGGAAATATAGCAGCTGTTCAAAAATCCAAATCAGTGGTTCAGATTTAACAAAATGAATAGTATCAAATTATTTATTTTATTTATTCATTGTATTTACGATCCCGCAAAGTAGCGACTTGCTCGTTATATTGTTACATTTTATTATAGGCACATTGGCCTCTACAAATTCTAATTTCTAATGAAAATATTCTTAAGTACACTATAATATTAACTTACAATACCACATGATATTAATTACAATTTGGATATATACCACATAATATGCTAATAATACTAATAATTTATAATATTAATAATTAAAATATTAACACTAAAATATTAATAACTAATAATACTAATACTAATACTGATAATACTACTAAAATTATTTTAGCTTAAACATACTTATATTTCACATTGAGGTTTAATATATGTTCTTTATGTGAGCACTTTTAGTTCATCTGGCTGATAGGGGTTTATGATACCTTGCAGTGATAATGAATAAATGTATTCACTAATACTTCATCTTTATATTTTATTATAAATGTATTTGGTATAAAATTAATACTCTGGAGTAAAAAAAAAAAAAAAAAAAAAAAAAAAAAAAAAAAAAAAAAAACATGAATCAAGATTGAAGAGGAAAGTTAAAATAAAACAGAAAAAGGAAATAAAAATCCTGAACTTAAGACAAAAGAAAAATATTTATAAAAGCACATTATTGTTATGTTAGTAAAAGTTTTGTTTTTGTTCCAAGGAGCCAGACATGACTGGGAAAGGGTACCACAATTTTTTCTTCGTTAATATAGGCATTATTGTCGACAGCAGTTGGTTAATAATAGAACATTCATAGTTGAGACTGGTAATGGCCCCATCTCCATAAAATACATATTCTATTAGGTTACAGTGGTCAGATCTAAGATTTACGAAGTTAAAAAAACTTTCTATGGGTTTTTAATTCTTTTTTTAATATTTTTTATCGGCTTATCAACAGTTGGGCTATTAACGCCATGCTGTCTACAGGTCGCCACCCTTTTATAATGCCAACAACACGTGGTCGTCAGATATTAGCCACGCCCGACGTTCCTTAACTTCGGTGATCTACGGGAACCGGTGCATTCAACGGTGCTATGCCATTGGCAGGTTTTTAATATTATGACCTCTTTAGCACATGCTACTGAATGTCCAACAAATAGCAGGGGGCCTATAAGTGTCGCTTCCGAACACAATCCTGATTGCTTGTCAGTTTTCTCGTTCCCAAGGATCCCTAGATGTCTCGGTACTCAGTAAATGTCAAATTTACTACTTTGGACTAGTTTATTTAGACTCTTCTGGAATTCTTTAAAAATGCTTGATTTATTTCGTGGTGTTCTAGTTGCTTGCAAGCTTCTTGGCTAACAGTCCGAAGATTTCTCTTCCGCCAGTAAGGCCGGTGGATAAATTTTTCAAATCAAGGAAAATTATTTTCCCAGCAATTCAAATTCAGCAGCCATAATCTTATAAGCAGCCCGGTAGCCTATGTGCTGAACACTCTATCACCGACATCGGAGGAAATAGGGTAAAGTGTGTCATAATAAGTTAATTTTTCTATTCCTCATAATAATAAAATCATATTTATCGCTATATCTAATCCTTTATGAAACATAATTTAGTAAATTAAAATACATTAAGGAATTTATAATTCTTATAAGATATTTATGTCTGGCTACAAATAAATATTATGCTATTCCTACAACGTTGCTCCATTATATGCTAGGTAACATAGAGCTGTGATGTGAAACCCGATTGCTGAATATACTCGCAAGGAAAATGTATGATCAGGTTTCAAATCTCAGCCGGAAAGTTAATCTATATATAGTTGATGATTTTCTAATGAACATCTATATCTTTGAAAATTAGTACTGCTTATGATCATCTTGTCGAGGACCACGAGAAGAGAATCAGTTATTTCAGCATTTGCATGGGTGAGAAGGAGAATTTATATCGGACCTTTTAGTGAAATTTATTTATCAAGTAGTAAATCTAATTCAATTAATATATATATATATATATATA
This sequence comes from Gonocerus acuteangulatus, assembly GCA_946811695.1. Classification (NCBI taxonomy): domain Eukaryota; kingdom Metazoa; phylum Arthropoda; class Insecta; order Hemiptera; family Coreidae; genus Gonocerus; species Gonocerus acuteangulatus. Next base: position 93,290,043 of record OX328124.1, on the reverse strand, counting down.
TATATATATATATATATATATATATATATATATTAATTTAGGAAGAAACGTACTAGAGAATAAAAAGTGAAAAGTAAAAGTTAAATTGAGTCTCTGCCTAAAATAAATTGATTAAGAATTATTTTTAGACCTTTAATGGTATGGTTTAATTTACTTTGAAATGCAGAAGGATAGTAATTAATGATAAAAATACCAAATCGCAGAAACTACGTTATCTTAGCAGGGTTAATAAATTCTTATTCCTTGGAATAAGTTAACTTAGTATTTTGTAAAAAGCTTATACACCTACTATCATGAAATCTTGAATAAAATTGAGATTTAGGCGACATTGTGTACTGAAAACTTACAATAGCGGAAATTACTTACTCGGCCTCATTCGGCTCCTCTTCTGCTCGTAAACTATCACAAACAATCAAAAAGTGTTTTTTTTTAGAATATTGTTTTGTTAGCAAATTCATTTTATAGAAGGTAGAGGTTAGGTTAGGTTACAGTTTATTCAGGGCGATTAACTTATATAGTTTTTACTCCCTTTGTTTGCTACGACATTTGAAGTTTTATTTATTTCCTTATTTTCGTTTATATATGTATATATGCACACATATCATTTGCACATTCACACACATACGCTTACATACATTGCCAAATAATTTATCTTAAGTAAAAATAAATAAATCACATTTTATTATTCATGTATACAATAACAAGCAAATAATTAATCTAAATTTATAAAACAAAAATATAACATATTTTATAATTTTTTCCATATATATAATAACTTAACAAATAATTAATCTTAATTCGTAAAGCAAAAGTAAATAAAATGTTTTATACGTAATTTTTTTTTTTTTTTTTCTATTTATCGCATGTATACTATAACTTAAAAAAATAATTAATCTTTATTTATAAAACATTTTTTTTTTTTTATTTTTTTTTTTTTTTAAATATATTCACATATTTCCAATAAATACTTACATTGACAAATAATTATGTTTTTACTTTAAATTTCTTCAACAGTAAAATCCTTATGTTACAAGTAAATTTCTTATATTTTATTATATATGTTAATTTCTTTTAACAGTTTTATTATTTTATCTATTGATTCTTCGGAGTTTTGTAAAGCTTCTTCTCTTCTACGTGGTATTTTGTGCTTTATAAATATCTGGTTGAGGAGAGCGCATTCTTCCAGTATGTGTTGAATGGTTAAGGGAGATTGGCAGGATTCGCACTTAGGTTCAGCAGTTTTCATAATTAAATGTACATGGGTTAGGTTTGTGTGTCCTATCCGCATCCTTGCAATAACAACTTCCTCCTTCCTGTTGCCTCTCACTGAGCTTATCCACTGTTTAGTTGTTTTCTTGACAGCTTTTAATTTGTTTGTGAGTGGGATTTCTGTCCACATGGATTCCCAGCTTTTCCGGACTCTATCTTTTAGCCACGTCTTCATGTCATTTATTTCGTATAATTGGATGGGCGGGCTGTTCATCACAGCAGCTTCTTTAGCGGCTTTATCAGCTGCCTCGTTTCCTGCTATTCCAGAGTGACCAGGGGTCCACAGAAAAATTATAGTTTTATCGAGGCTATTTAATATTTCCATGTAATTGTGGATTTTGTCCAACGTTGGTCCCGATTTATTATAGTTTGCTATGCTGTGTAAGGCAGAAATTGAGTCAGAGCATATCAATATTTTAGAGCTGGTAATATTAATGGATATATAGAGTGCTGTAGAGATAGCTTGCAGCTCAGCTGTATATATTGTGGAGTATGAGGGTAATTTGTATTTTTGAGTTGAGTCATTCCTAACTATTGCAAAGCCGATTTTATCATTTTGCTTGGATCCATCCGTGTATATTATTTCGTATTCTGAGTACTTGTGTAGTATATTTTGCAGTATGTTGTTTATGGGTTCGGTTCTTTTATTTTTAAAGGTTAAATCGATTTTTATTGGCCGGAATTTCCACGGAGGAGGTTTTGAGTTTTGTTCAGCTGCGTTTATAGGTATATTATAAGTTTCTTGAATAGTTTCTTTTTGTCTGATGCCTAATGGTGCTGCTCTTGTAGGGTTTGTTTCATATGTCCTGGTATTTCGAGGATGGAATATATAGTTATATGCTGGATTTGTTGGCTGTAATTTAATTTTGGCAATGTAATTATTAATTAATTCCTGCCTTCTAAAAGTAAGGGGTGGAATGGATGCTTCTGCGCACAGACTCTCTATTGGACTAGTCCTAAAGGCCCCTGTGGCCAGCCTTATTCCTGCGTGATGTACCGAGTCTAAGAGTAGGAGGCGAGTTCTCTTTGCAGAAGAATACACCATACTGCCATAATCGATCTTAGATCGAATAAGACTAGTATAGATGATTAGCATAGATTTGCGGTCAGCCCCCCAGGAAGTCCTTGCTAGTACTTTCATTAACCTCAGTCGCTTAAAGCACTCCTCTCGTAGGTACTTTATATGATAAAGCCATGATAGTTTATTATCTAAGACCAGTCCTAGGAATTTGGTACTTTCGCTGAACGTGATAGTGTTTCCATATAAATGAAGCTGAGGAATCGGACATGGATTCCTCTTTCGTGAGAATAACACTCCTCTTGTCTTTTCAAGTGAAAATCGGAGGTTTTTGCTTTCTGACCAAACTTGTAGGTGGTTCAGTGCGTTTTGTAGAGTCCTCTTCATCCAATCATGGCTCTTGAACTTTATTAATATGGCTAGGTCATCTACATAGAGGAATGCTTTAATTGACCTAGGTATTGCCTTAACAATTGAGTTAATTCCTATAGCAAATAAAGTACAACTCAAGACGCTTCCCTGAGGGATTCCGTTAGCTACTTCCTTGCAACTAGAGATCGATTCTCCTACTCTAACTCGAATATATCTTTTTTGCAAAAAAACTCTGAATGAACTTAGGCATCTCTCCCCTGAAACCCCATTCCTGCAATGTTTTTAGAATTGTCTTCCGGTCAATAGTATCGTACGCCTTTTCTATATCGAAGAATACACCAACTGCTTCTTTTTTCTCAGTAAATGTGTCCAGGATTTCGGCTTCTATTGTTACTAGTTGGTCTGTAGTTGATCTGCCTTTGCGGAAACCGCACTGAATAGGGGATAGAAGGTTGAATTTTTCTATCATCCACATCAGACGTCTGTTGACCATTTTTTCTAGTACTTTCGACAGACAACTAGTAAGGCATATGGGTCGATAATTATTGGGTTGTGATTTGTTTTTTCCTGGTTTCAGAATTGGGATGACAATAGATTCCCTCCAAGATTGTGGGTATGTAGAGGTTTCCCAAATTCTGTTATATATTGCCAGAAGATCTCTATTAACTGTAGGTGGAAAGTGTTTGATCATGCTATTATGGACTTCATCTTTTCCAGGAGAAGATATCTTTGCTTCATCTATTGCTGTTTGTAGTTCCCACATTGTAAAGGGGCGGTTATAATCTTCTTGAGACAGAATATTATTTCTTGTTGGAGTTGTGAAGTTTATTTCTTGCATGTTTTCTTCTTGTTCTCCATTATTGACGGGATTTGAGATCGCTGCAAAATGGTGGGCGAGAGTTTCTGCTATCATTTGTGGATCGGTTATAATTTCGTTCTGAATCTTTAGGATTGGGGTTTCTGTGTTGTGATTACCAGCTATGCTATGAATTTTTTGCCATATCTTTTTTATGGGGGTGTTAATATTTATTGATTCTATATATGAAATCCAAGAGGCTCTTTTCTTCGCTTTGACGAGGTTTCTGACTATTGCTTTTTGTTGTTTATATTTAACTAAGTTGGTTTTTGTGGGATATTTCTGGAAAATTTTAAGAGCTCTGTTTTTTAATTTGATGGATTCCCGACATTCTTGATCAAACCAAGGGGTATGGTTGGTTTTTGAAGTTCCTTTTGTTTTTGGAATTGTTTGAGCTGCGGTTTCTGTAATATTTAGAGTGAAATTTTCTATTATGTTATCTACATCCCCTGAGCTGTAAACTGAGGTATTTCTAAGTTTATCACTGAATTCTTCCCAGTCTGCTTTTTCAATGATCCATTTTGGGTGTTTTTTGAATTTTGGCATTTCAGAGCTGAAGCGGATTAGTGTCGGGAAATGGTCACTTCCATACTGATCATCACAGATTGTCCAGGTGAGTAGAGGATAGAGATTGGGTGAGGCGAATGCTAAGTCTATTGCTGAAGTCGTTCCGTTTCTTGGGCAGATATATGTGGTTTCTCCAGTATTGAGTATGAGTGAATCAGTAGAGTCTATGATTCTCGAGATGATATTTCCTCTTGTGTTGGGTGTCGCTGTGCTCCATGTATGATGAGATCCATTCATGTCTCCTACCACAATATACGGGGAAGGAAGGTTTGTTATTAGTTGTGTAAATGCTGCTTCGTCTATTCTTTCTGTTGGTGGTAGATATATATTGCAAACTGTTAAGATGAAGCGGAGTTTAATTCTTGTGACTATTGCTTGTAAAGGTGTTTGTACTTCTAATTCTTCAGAATATAAATCTCTCCTCACTGCAGTAGCAACTCCTCCATGGGCCCGTCCCTGCTCACTGTCTTCCTTGTCTTTTCTGTATATTGAGAAATCTTTTATGTTTAAATTTATGTTAGGTGTCAATTTGGTTTCTTGAAGACATAATACAGCTGGGTTTTTATCTTCTATAAGGATCTTCATTTCTTCAACCTGTGTCCTTATACCGTTACAGTTCCAGCTAAGGATTGTCATGGATTTTAGGCAGTTTTAAGAGCCCTATTATATAGATGGGTTTATTTATAAATAGAAGATAACAAATATTTATATGTATACTTATTTTATATATATACTCGTAAACATGCGCACGCACACACACACATATATACATATCTTCTATGGGATAATGAATTTCTTTTAATATTATTAAATCATATTTTGTTCCTCTAATATATTTTACTATTATATTTAAATATGTATTTAGAGTAACTTGGCTTTCAATATTAATATTGTGTACCCTGGAGTATGTTACAGATAGGGAAGTAAAAAAAATGGGGATTGATTGAGTCAAATATTTTATACTGTCTATAAGTCTCATTATAGGCAGTGATGAAATAAATTCTTTTGTTGTTAACATTTTTATTGATTTATATTTACAATATTTTATGCTCAACAATGGGTTATTCATCGGTTGTAGTAATATAAAGGTATTATTATTCATTTTACTAGTTTTAAGTATGATCTTTTGTTTTATTTGATATCTATATTTATAAATTATTTTTTTATTTCTAAGTGGTTTCCATTTCGTCTTCACTTTTTGTTGTATTTTTTTTATTTTTTGAATATATTTTTTTCGTTTTTTTTAATGAACCCCGTCGCGGAGGTAACGGAGTTTGAAATATAGGTGGGTTTTCTGCTTGATTCAGAAGCGGAGGTTTATTGTCCGTACTCCCATCAAGGAGTAGAGTCCCATCACTAGAGTCCTCCCTAGGAGGCCTAGAAGGAGGAGGCTTGGGAAGAGATAGAGCAGGGCCGGGAGGGGAGGGGAGAGGAGATACAGCCCTGAGAGAGGTGTTCTGGGACGGGAGGGAGAGAGAGGGAGGGGTTGAGAGAGAGAGTGAGGGTGTGACAGGGAGAGGAGAGAGGGAGGGGTGGTTGGTCAGGGGTGGGGGGTTGATTTGGTCAGTATGTGTCCTTGATCCTGAAGCTGTCGGGCTAATGCTAGTCCTAATACTGCTTGTCCTAATAAAGTCGTCAGTCTGGCATCCTACATCTATAGTTATTTTCTTATTTAATCTCGCTGCACCAGCGAAGTTCATATTACCTACAACTGGACGGATTTCTTTATATTTCTTTTTCGCTTCGTTATAAGGGATTTTCTCTTTAAACTGTAGGGTTTTAATTTCCCTTTCCTCTATTAATTTTGGGCAGTTCCTATCCATACTAGAGTGGTTATTTCCACAGTTAACACACTGCGGTACGAAACTTTCACAAGGTGAGCCTTTATGTTCTGTTCTTCCACAAGTATAACAGATAGGGTCTTTTGAGCAGCTATCGGCAAAATGCCCAAATCTTAAACAAGTTCTACATCTAATTGGATTTGGAACATACATTTTCACATTTATTTTTTGAAATCCTACATAAATTATTTCTGGGATTGTGGGTAATGAAAAGGTAATTATATATAAATGCGTTTTCCTTTCGTTTCCTGATTTTTTGCTTATTATTCTTTTTATTTCCTTCACATTGTATTTTCCCAACTCCTCTAGAATTTCATTTTCCTCTACTACATCTAAATCAGGGCAAAATATGACCCCCTTACTAATATTCAATTTCTCATGGGGAGTTACTTTTACTTTTAGATTTGAATCAAAATTGGTTAGGCCTAATAGTTTTTCAGATTGCTCTCTTGTTTTTGTTTCGACTAAAATAGTTCCATTTTTTAACTTTTTAACATTTTTTGGCTCCCCACAAAGGTTATTTATTGTTTTAAACATTAAAAATGGTGAGACTTTTTTAAGATCTCCTTCTTCAAGTCTTTCAATTATTAAAAATTGGTTTTTATTAATATTTTTATTTTCTTTAGGTTCATTTAGATTAACCTCCGTAATATTTCTCCAGCTCCTTTTTACTTTTTTGTGTCTTGGGGAATGGGTATCGGGCGCATTCATTTTTCTAAATAGTTATTGCTCTATTTAAACTAATAGATTAAGATAAAATAAGTAAATAAGATAAAATATATATATATATATATATATATATATATATATATATTTTTTTTTTTTATTTTTTTTTTTTTCCACTGGTAACTGAAGTAAAACTAAATTTAATAGTTTAACTATTTAGAAAGGCTAATAAACAGAATGCTACAGTTAGCTAATTAACATAATTTAATTATAAAGAATAAGTAAGAAAAAACAAATAAATAATTAGTGAAATCTAGAGAAAGGAAAAGTAAAGGCGTTATTTGAGCAGTTTTCAAATAGCCGTTAAAGCCCGGTCACAGGCGCCAGCCAATAGGAGAGCTAGAATCCCCTCTCAACTTATCCACTACAAACTAACTAATTTCAACAGACTTAACACTAAATAGAGAAAATAATTAACGCTTAATCTCTATTATATCAATATAATCATAATGAATTCAACAGAACGTCAATGAAACAAAGATTGTTCCTTTAAGCTAATGTAAATAAACAATAACATAACCTTACTTCCGGGACTGGCACTCTCCTTACAGTTATAGTTAAATATACAATCACCAGCTGCAGCCAGGAAGCCAAAACTTCACCAAGATAACAAGTATCGTCTACTGCATCAATACACACATAAACACCGGCACATGAAGACTTTAAACACACAATATAACTATATAAACACAGAGCCGATGTGAACACGATCCGCACGCTATAGTGTCCCCCTAGTCAATTATAGAAGGTAGAAAAATAATGTCTCTCCACTGTTTTTCAAAGTATTTATTAGCAAAAGCTTTTCGAGAACATGGTTCTCATCGTCAGTGCATCTATTACTCCACCGGTATTACTGCTAACCGCCTCTCCGAACAGGTGTGAGGTAATGATTACCTCACACCTGTTCGGAGAGGCGGTTAGCAGTAATACCGGTGGAGTAATAGATGCACTGACGATGAGAACCATGTTCTCGAAAAGCTTTTGCTAATAAATACTTTGAAAAACAGTGGAGAGACATTATTTTTCTACCTTCTACGAAATCGAGAACTCCACAAATAACGCTGCATACATCACAAATTCATTTTACTAGCAAAGAAATCAATACTTTCTTGATTTTGGGTCTCGCCGTGGTCTAGTGTATAAAGCCTTGGATTCTCACGCGGGGGATTGTTTTCGGATTGTAGGGCCCGCTAATGTCCTAAAAGCCGGTGTGCCGGTCAGTGAATTTAAAGAATCTTCAAGCCTATGAACGAAAAAACGAGAGCGTTACGATTATTTTGGCGAGAATATCGAATAAACCAATGTTCAGGTTTCTCCTGGTTAACGAATTCCACTTTTGAAATCATAAAAGTATTTCTGTACCAAATTACATCAAAATCTGTCCATTTGTGAACTACGTAAGCGGGTTTGCTCCCTATCAAGGGAGGGAGAAAACCCTCTACAATGAATGGCCCCTAGAAATATAGTGACTTCCATACGAATTAGTGTTTCCTTTCCTCATAGCCCTCATGAAGGCTTGAATCTCAAGCCTTAAAGGAAGCGAATTTAACTTAAACAATAATTATTGTTTAAGTTGAATATGCTGACTTAGAATTATTAGCTATAATAATTATAATTATTAGAAAAAATTATATATAAATACTAGCTGACCCTCAAAAGTTGTTTTGCTATATGCTTTATTTCTAGTGATTATTTTGGTATTAAAATAAAAAACAACTAACTTATTGTAAGTGTGTGGAGATGTGGTCTATGACTAAAAGAGGAATAGAGTGCTGTGGACAATGGCGGCCGATAAAAATAACAAAACACGAAACGTATTTCTTTTTAATTCACAGCATTTTATTATATAAACTGGTATATTTAAAATTATATCTCTCTATCAATAATTATATATCTCTCTAATTTTATATCTCTCTAACAATAAAATTATGTATCTCTATCAATAATGATGATAAAAAAACAATAATATCAATCTCTTTTCGCAATGGAGTGTACGATATTTTTGGTTGGTCCATCTTTAGCCAAGACATACAAAATAGATGGTTTACTCACGCAAGATCATTCTACGTATAATTATCCGTGTGAAAAACACGGCCAATCTATGTCACAGACATCGTTTGGCGTTGCGACTTATTGATTGTCATTGCGAATGCCATGGGAATGTCATTGCGAATTTAATTGGGAATAGAACGCGTTTGAATTCAATTGGCACATCTGTAGGAATATTAATGGCCGGAAACTGTGTACGGAATGACAGAAAGCATATTGTGTGAGAAAGACAGAAGAGGAGATTTGTACTCATCCTTATTCTGTGCCGTTTACCGGGTGAGAAGTGACACCGGTAGACAGACTCCTGGTGGGAATAACTGGTCGAATGATAATTTATCAGTTCTCGAACACAAAGGGTTAAAAATTATTAAAGTACTCATTTCTCTATTAAAAAATGGGGATTGGTGTTAGAAGGGAGACAATTTAGGGTTGTTTGCATATTTAATGCCAAATCATAAAAAGAGTGTCCAAAAAATATTTGTTTGGGGTGGACCATTCTTATCACTTTTAATAAAAATTGGTCTAGCCGTTTGGGAGGAGTTTTTTTTACAAACACTGTGACAGTTGTATATATTAGATAATTGTTCTCATGGCTCAACCCCGAAAATCACCACGAAGTGTTTTAATAAATATATTAATATATATAAACAATGTATTATGTTTGCTTCGTTGGTAGATACAAATTTATGTTATTAATTAACTTTCTGCCATTTAGGATTTAAATTAATCTATGTTAATTAAAACCTCTTCATAATGACAATACTATTTATGACTTGCACATTATGACTTAAGGCTTGTCATAACTATTCGGAAGGGGTTATAAAATATTGATAACGGAGATAAAAATATTGACACAATAAATTGAACATAAAATATGCAGTGAACGTATCTTCAAGAATATAACGTTATGTGTATTTCCTATAATATGTGGGACTTTGTAATCTACATATGTATACAGACCGTGACAGACCTTAAACCATCTTGTAGATGTGCTCCTGGAAATGGGACGGCGAATATGTGAGGGCTTGTAGGATATCAATAATTCTATCCATGCTAACCCTATTGACACATACAAATGGCGTTTCATATTGTCACTGACATTTCCTTCCCTTCTTAAAGGGCCAATTCAAATATATGTGGAATATAAGCTAGGTCTTGGTTATCCAGTAAAATTATGAACATGACCTTAAAGATAAATATCTTTTCCTTCAATGTCCTTGGATAATACTTTTCATCTTTCTCAAAATGCTAACATAGGCAGTAAATATAAAAATTTTTTAAAAGGAAGATCTAAATCGCATAAACAATAGTTCATTAAAAAAACGTTAAACTTTTTCACATAACGGGAGCACCATATCTCCATTACAATCTTTCGTTCAAAAAAATAAAAATCTTAACCCAATTCATCTCAGACAAGATGATAATTCTCTACAATAAAAACAAATACATCATAAAGCCTACTACGTTCTTCATGCGAACAACTTGAACTAGAAACCCTAGAAAACATATTCTTTATCTGCCCCTTGTGTTCTACTGTACATAGATAAATATATTTACAGCAAATCCTCCAAAAGTAAAAATGCTCTTATCATCTATATATAAGGACTTAGTTAATGATTTAAACAGGGTGCCTCGCATTGAGATGTCATAAATAATAAAGGATGGGACTATTATCGTGTGAAATTAAAATGACCGGAATGCCTCCTTCACGCGAAAGCATTGGTTATGACTTAGAAATCAGAAAAAAAATTATTCAAATCGATTTTTTTCTGAAACAACGAGGTAAAATTTTAAAGCCTATTAAATTATGCAACTTTTGAAGCGAAGGCAAACCTCTAAGTCTACAAATAGCTGATTAGGAACATATTAAATAATTTAAGAAATCACTAATATCAAGAGTTCCCATCTACATGGTTTTTAGTATAGCTCTTAATTTACATGGGAATATTTCAATAACGGAGTTTCTTACTGGAAAGTTATTGTAGATTCTAAAAATGTGGTCGTTATTTACGATACATACATCGGAAATCCCAAAATCACAGTTTTTCATAAAGATGCTACATGTTCAGATAGAACGCTCATTTCTGCCTCACTTAACTACAAATGAAGTGTAGAATACACCCATAAAGTTACGACACCTCAATGCGGGACACCCTGTATAAATATCTAGAGAATGTTATGAAGCTGAGGGCACTTATAATGGAATTAACATCTCGAACATAAATCTCCATTACTCAAGTACTCAAAAAATATTTTTATTTTTTCCTGTGTGTGAAATTAAAAGATTTTATTTATTTATATATTTTATTTGAGTATTTATTTTTATTATTTGGAATCAAGTAGATGACTCATTTAATTATTAGGTATGTAAAATAATGCTAAAAAAAATATGTATTTTGTAAATTATATTTTATATTTATGTAATAAGACTGCAACCCTTGCACACATGTCTTAACAGATCGTCGATACAAATGCAAAAAATGCAAAAAACGCATTTTTCATTTTAAATCTTTACTGATTGCTGTTGGACTGATGGATGGCAAACTCTCGAATCTAAGTTCACACAGTGAAAGGAGGATGTTGCCACTGCCAAAAGGTCGAATCTGACTACTATTTGACTGCCCAAAAGCAAAGTAATAAATAAAAGTATTTTTACTCTTGAAAGTGGCGATTTTCACATTCGTTAGTTTGCATTTGTATCGACGACATCATGTAATAAAACTTATACACATAGGTATGTAGGTAGGTAGGTATACATAACGGTTATAGGGTTGTAGAGTACTGCATTCCCTTCAATAATATATATTACTTTGCTATTTTATGTATTTTACTTCAAACGTAAACATAATTTCAGTGTTCATCGTGAAATCTGAAATGTAGCGACTATTAGTCCAGGCAAGTAAGAGTTATAGATGGAAATGTTTGGAACACAATTTTTGACTTCAGAACTTTGTTTCGGCTAGTTAAGTGGTGATCATATCAAAATTCCTCGCCCGTAGCCTTTGTGCCGGAGGGGGGGGGGGGGGTTAGAAGGCCTTTGTGCGGGGGGGGGGGGGGGTGTTTAGAAGGTCCTATTTTTCGGGTTATCACTTATATCTCTACAACCCTATAACCGACATTTATTTTTTGAGTTCATCGTTGAAGAGATATTCGGTCGAGAATAGAAAAAAGTGTATTTTCCCCCAAAATGACAGACATTCAAGAGGGGATATTTCGAAAACTAAAGATATATCGAAAAACTTTATTGAATTGAACTTGTAGCATATTTAATCGGCTTTCATTTGTTATAGAATAATCATGTCGCTAGGACGCGGGGTTTCCGAGATATAAGTGAAAACCCGAAAAATAGGACCTTCTAAACTCCCCCCCCCCAGCATAAAGGCTACGGGCGAGTACTTTTGATATGTTGATCCCCTAACTTGCAGAAACAAAGTTATGAAGTCAAAAATTGTGTTCCAAAAATTTCCACCTATAGCTGTTTTTAAGCATTCGTTGCTTGGACTGTCACTCGACATTCTTGTTTGGGGATTTTGAGCGGCCAGAGTTGTTGTTTTTTTTTTTTTTTTTTTTTTTTTTTTTTTTTTTTTTTTTTTTTTTTACGCTGCAAAACTTGGTATACGACATTCCCATAACAAACTCTCTTGAGAAGTCGATCACTCTTGACCCAGAATACCGATTTTCCCATAACGATCGAACTAATTGTAACATTCCAACGTAGTTGGCACACGTGCTGCTCATCTAATGTAAATGGTGTGTTGTAAAAATAGTGGAGGTTTAATTCGGAAACAAATTATCTGTTTACTAAATATCATGCTCAATGAAAGTGTTATAATAAAAAAAAAAATAAGTATACAGCTTATTAAATGGCTCTGTTCGCAAGACATTAAAAATTACACTATTATTTTAAATCAATTGTTTACGATTGTATGATGTTATTTTTTTTTGTTTTGTTTAGGTGCATCTACTGCTAAGGTCATTAGCACCTGTATGATGTTATTATAAAAATTTTATAAATAAATAACTTATTTTTTCTTATTTACGGAGTTTTTTTTTTTTTTATTTTTATTTTCCGCTTAGTGATATTACTGTTTTCTTGTATACTGTATCTATATTGTCAAAGTCTCAACTGAATGCCTTATTTTAAATTCGTAGTAAGAGCTGTTTCATTTTATTTTTTGTCAATCTTTTTGTGTGCTGGTGTAATATTATTTTTATATATTTGTTATGATTCCTCTAAGTAGCAAGATTTAAAATCTTTGCATTTGACTTAATGAAGATTAAATTTTGAGTTCATTTATTTATTTTGTCCTTAATTTTGCTAAAATTATTTTCAGTTGTGTCATTTCCGGCCTATTTCATAAACACTGTTAAATACCTTTAAAAGAAAATCATTAACAATTAATTTCCTCGTACATTCTCAACAGGCCCTAAGATATGATATATGAAAAAATGCCTGCCGCCAGAGGCACTCGAACCTTTGTCTCCCGCATGAGAATCCAAAGCGTTAGCCATTAGACCCACTTGTAAGCTATTTTATGAGAAATTTGCGTATCTGAATGTGACACAAAGAAGCATCAGTATTTGAGACTTTGAAGAATAAATTTGCGAAGTACGATTGAACGCCTCGTCGGAAAGGGCGATATAAGACGAAGGAACAAATTCCAACGGCAAGATCATGTAATATAATCGCATGGCCTAGGGAGTCGATGAGGGATTATTCGGGAGGCGAGGTTTGGAGGGGGGGGGGGTGGTACCAACCCCTTTCCCCCAACTCACATATAACAATTTCCGCTTTTAATGCAGGACTAGGGAGGGGGGAACCGGAAATCGAGAAAGGACGTCTTGAGAGGGAGAAGTTGTGTCCTCGTCTTTATATATAACCCATCAATATATAACTTGGATTTCGTCTCTTCCTCTCCTTCGTTTTATTTTATTTCATATAGTACTTGAGAGAGAATCTTGTTTTATTGGATTTCTATATGAGAACCTATGTTTTATTTTTCCATTCGTTAGTCGATATTATTTCCAATAAATAAAATGTATATCTGTGAAAATATTGGTCACATTTTATGCCATATAACATGGATATACGATTATTATTTTCTGCACTTAACTACGCAGCACTAACTATAATGTGTGTACACCAAATTAGTGGAATTTGAGGAGAATACAGTACGAATGCAGTACGAATGCAGGACGAATGCAGTACGAATGCAGCACGAATGCTTCGCACGTGTCGACTAGTAATGCTATATCAAATGATTTATACGTTTTAAAAACACTGGAACTGGCAAATTGGGGGGAAACAATAAAGACAGGAAAATTAATTTTTATAATCGAATTTAGCCAAATTTCGTCATCCATTACAGAATTTTGGTGAATCCATTAGAGGCATCTATGGTGCTTCGTGGCCCGAATTCATAAACCAGCCTGAGGTGTTATCAGAATGTGGTAAATCTTCATGGAGCATCAAGAGGCAGTGTTATGAATGGGAGGCCGCGTACTCATCAACTACTCGGGATGAATAAGTTTTAATTACAGGCAGGATATTGGAATATCATCTACAAATTGTGTCTCATCAGACCCCTACTCGCGTTTACTAATATATTCAAAATATTACCAGTATTTCACTATTTTATGTATTTTTGCCGTTTAACGGGGCCGGAAATTTAGCACTGAACATTTTATAACCCTCCGTTGGCCAGGTGGGGTCTAGGCGGACCCCACGTAAACTAATTCCCCCTCCCATACAGCCCCAGAATTCTTCCTTCGTGCTCTATGAGTAGCTTCCTAATCAGTAGTGCTCCGAAGATCGGCAGTGTCAAATCGCTCATAAAGGCTAGTCCGCCATCCAAATTGATTATTTTTTGTTGAAAAACGGCTTTGGGGTCTGAGAGGACCCCAAGTGGGCTTCCGTGGTAGTTTTTTTTGAGGATATTTACATATAAAAATTCGGTATTTACATTTTTATAATTCTTAATCTTCTTATATTTCTTATTTACATTCTTTTTCCATTTTAATTACCATTATGGTAGTAACTGTTGTCAAGAAACAGCTGAATTTGTCGAATTTTACAATCTGACGAAAATATGAGTTGATTGTTTAGTCAGAATGTGTCACATTTACACAACAAAGAGGTACTATGTCGTTGGCCCATGAGACATTTCTATGTGATGCTTGACATAATGGGAGTAAAAGGCTGGGTTTTATACATCTTAGCAGGAAGAAAATCATTTCGACAAGTTTTTTTTGAAAAATCTTGCATACATGAGCCTCATATGAATTGGCTAGCTAATGTGAGGATTATGAAGTAATGGTTTCTAAAAAAAATCTGTTCTTTGTTAACTCAAATTCCTTCTTTTGTTCAAATATAAAAGGTATTCCTATGTTATTGTCTTTCTTTAATGCAATTTCAAATCCTGCAACCCCAATTTTGGAACCTGAGACCTCATATTTGGAGGTTATCTTCACAGACACCTACAAATTGATTGAATATTTTTTGAAGGTAGTCTTATGGACTATAAGCACGATACCACCGTAAATGTAAGAGGGGTCCTGTTGGACCCCACGTGGGCGACGGTGTAACTCTCTCTCACGTGGTCGACGGAGGGATAATTATACCGTAAAAAATATTGGCGAAAATTTTAAGGATTACGATCAGGATTTAGTGGCGATTAACATTTTATCAGCTTCTTACGCCAGCACCTACATTGTTTGGTATAATTAGCATATCCATTCTCTTAGGTGGTACTATTTCATACAGATTGAAAAAGACATTTTTAAGGGAAGACCTGTACATAATAAAAGTGTGGAGGATTAACAGAGAGCTACCTTCAATTTTTTTTTTCTTTTTCTCATTTAATTTTTTTTTAATTATTTATTTTATATTTATTTTTATTTATTTTTTAATTTAATTTAATGATATTTTTTATATATTTCTTGTCCTTTTTTTTATTTATTTATTTTCTTTTTCTTTTTTTTTTCCTCCTTTTTCCTTTCTTTTCCCTTTTGCAAAAATGATAATATAACCATAATAAATAACCATGTATTTGACAAATTCTAGGGTTTTAGAGGAAACAAAACGAAGAATATGTGAAGAAAATATGTATCTACCACAGGAGACCAAAAAATATTTTTTTGATAAGCATCATAAAACCTTTTAGCTGAATTTTATGTTTCTTTCCGTGCTGAATCTAACAATGACCGCCATTTGTGACCATAACATACAATTTTCTTGCGAAGTATTACGGAGGTGGGCTCATGAAATACACAAAAATTTAGACAAAAAAAAAAGATTGTATTTATTATTTACAAACTAAAATAATAAGCTCCCAACACCTGTGTGATAAATGTCTGTTTCCAATTCTTGTTATGGCACGATTTTGGGGATTCAAACACCTCCCATATTTCAATCCTATCCCACCCTCTCCTAATCCTATCCCATGCTCTCCTCTTTCATGTTTTATCATTCCTGTGAGTGATATCTCTAAATATGAAATTGAAAAAACTATGCAATTTGTAAGATTTACAACCTGGGAGCACTACACTAACGCTGAATTAAAACATAAGCAATATGTATTTAAAAAAAAAAAACAGTTATGTTCTTAAAAAAAAAAAGAACTTGACGTGATGGAATTAGTTGAGTGTTTGTTTCGGTTTCAGCATGCAAAAATTCATGGGAAACAGTCAAAAATTCTTAGACCCATTTCTGAAATATAAGAAAAAATATTAACAAAAAAAATTTATTAAATATTTAACTTATACATTTTTCAATTTATTAAAAGAAAAATTAAATATTAAAAATGTATCACGAATTGAAATAATTTTAGTTTATACTATGATTTCATTTGACACGACTAAATACTTCTTCCGGTTGCATATTTTAATTTATTCTACTTATTCGGTTTTAACAGCTGAAACTAAGCAGGTGACGCTCAGCCATGCAGATAATCTGAGTTCGGAGGTGTTCCCAGTTCCAGGAGATTCGCCGTTCTATCGTTAAGCTGTATAATTAAGATTTAATTAGTTATCATGCTCCTAAGGACACCTCGCCAGATGTAGAGCAGTTATAATAAAATGACTCCTACCACCCTGGTTTTTGCTTTGAGCCGCAAAAATTAAAATAAAAAATAAATAAACAGACTTTAACAATTCATCTTTCCCTCTTTTGAGTTTGCTTATCTTCGGGCGGTTGTTTACGTTCAGCCATCTCTCAACATTTTTCAGTGTTTTGGGAAGAAGCCCACCTTTGTTGCTGTCGCGATATTTTTGCGTTTTACATGATACTTTTCCAATTATTACAACTCAACGTGTAGAAAATTTGTCACAACCAAAAATAAATTGTTACAAATCGATTTTTTAATAATCGATAATGTTGTTGACATGATAATCCAGCTAATGTTATTGACATGAAAATCCAGCTAATGTTGTTGACATGATAATCCAGCTTCCAACAGCAGCAGATTACATGTTTTTACTTTTTTTTAAATAAACTTTCTTAGAAACGAAAAATTAGCTATTAGTTCTGAGCTGAGTTGATGAAAAATCAGCTGGCAAGTTGTGAGGCTCTAAGTTCGCTCATCCCTCACTTTTAAGGATCTCATATTTTTGCCAGTTGAAATGGAAACGGTTACAATTGAAAAAAATGAAAGGGTTTCGGCTCATTTTCAAAGAGTTATATTTGAATTGGAACGGGTTGCTTGTGACTTGGAAAGGTAAATATCTGATTTGTAACAGGTTAAATTTGACTTGGGAAAGGTTCAAATATACATGGAAATGCATATATATATATATATATATATATATATATATATATATATATATATATATATATATATATATATATATATATATATATATTAGGAGGATAACAGACCCCGCTATGTAAATAAACAATAGCTAGGTATAAAAGGGAGTGTAAGCCCGAATAAAGTCAGTTGCTTATCAGAGTTCAAGGAGTAGTACTATTCTATTACCCTTTTTAAAAACATCGGTTACTCTCCTAAACTCTTACCTGGTGCCGAAACCCGGTCCAATTGAGGAGTTTCGTGTTCGCGAATAGTACGGGAGCGTACAGTGCGACGCGAAAATAGTGTATGAAATCGAGTCGGTGTTCATCGCGTGTTTCTCTACAGGACAGGCTAAATAGTAGAAGAATGGCGACAGACGCACCTCCGATGGATCCGGCTACAGCCCTCACATGGATAAAAATCCAAACTTCAAACGCCCACGACATGAGGACGGCGATTTCGGAAATCGAAAGATTCACAGGAGGGATAGGCGACCTCACACATTTTCTGAAAGCCGGCGAGCGGATTAATAAGGCCATCTCTAAAAAATAAGACTTAGGATGGTTAGGCACTGAAGATGTACCTGCCCTTCGAGTGGCGTTAGTGAACCGCATCAGCCGTCGCGTCCTCAACATCATACAGAGCGATGAAGATACACCCTCGGATATAGTGAAAAGCAGGCTAAAAAGGGCGTATGGTGGAGGAAGGTGGGCGCCAGAGGAAGACATCCTGCGGATGTTCCGGGAAACAAAAAATCCCAGCCAGTCTACAGGGAGCTATGCCGGTAAACTCCTCGAGTGGTATGGAAAACTTAGTGACAAATTCAGCGAACAATTAACACCTGTCGAAACTGAAGCCCGAATGGCTTTCCTGGAGTCAGTGTTAAAAGTGCAACTGAGAAAGGAAACGGGCAAGAACATAGCAGCCGATAAGTCGTTCCCCGATTCTGCTCAGGAACTGATGGATGAAGACGAAAAGAACGCAGAGGCAGAAGTCGATGGGATGGAGGAAGGATGGACGCTTGCTAAACCACATCGACACAGACGTGCTGGAAGGAGACCACGTGAAGGAAGAGGAGGAGAAAAAGAAGAGAGAAGGGACACAGACAGAAGAAACGATCGGCGGCCCCGACGAAGCCAGGAAAAACGCTGCTATGAATGTGGAAGTACCAGACACCTCGCAGCACAGTGTGAAAAAACTAGGTGCTTTGAGTGCTGAACAAGGGGGCACCTAGCTCTTAATTGCCCGTACCTTAAGCAAAAGAAGTTACGACACACATTCGCTGCGGTAGCACGGAATGACTGCAGTTCGGTACACTCTGGAAGCGAAAGTAGTGAGACATCTACGACAAGCTGGGCGCGCGGGTCAAACCAGCGCAAAAATCACCGGAAAACAGGCCAAAATACTCAATGAGGACGGTGGGGATGGAGCGGCAACCAACATCACGTAAATACTATCAGGAAGAGTACGAGAAAGAGAGGAAGGTTGCCGATAATCGAGGAGGGGGTGCCGCTGGTTAGTAGACACGGGGAGCTCTTGCACAATCATCAGCAAACAGGTGTTGAGCCCGGAAAACGGAGAGATTCGGGAGTGTAAGTGTACGCTGTCAACACTAGGCGGCCGATGTGCAGTGGAAGGTGAGTTGAAGTGGTCTTTACAACCATGGGGGCTTTCCACAGAAACGGTTAACATTCACGTTGTAAAGACTTTACCAGCAGGCTATGAAGGGATTCTGGGGTGTGATCTAATGGCAAAAGCGGGAGGAGCGGTGAAACACAACGGTAGAACTTGGAGAGTGAGAATTGGGCAATGAACTTACCGCGTGGATGGTAAACGCCCTCAACCTACTACTCAACTGGGCGCAGTAACCAGAACAAAGAACGAGTTCGAAGTGCTTCAGAAGCTGTATAGTGACTTATTCTGGCAGGAGGGTCAACCGCTCGGCGTCACAGGGAAGACGGTACATGAGATCCCATTAAAGGAGGAACGAGTAGTCTACGTCAAAGAACGGAGGTATCCACATATCATGAAGGACGTCATTCGCCAGGAGTTGGAGAACCTATTGGCGCAAGGAATCATTGTACCCAGTAAGTCGGCCTACAATAGTCCGTTGTGGGTAGTTCCGAAAGCAGGTGAAAGCGGGAAATACAGAGTCGTTGTAGATTACAGGAAACTTAATGCCCTCACTGTGGACGAAAAATATCCGTTACCCAGGCTGGAGGATATCCTCGACCGACTACAAGGGGCGAAAATTTTCAACACACTAGACCTGAAAGCTGGGGTACCATCAGATTCGACTACACCCGAGGGATGCAGAAACTGCTTTCTCGTTCGAAAGAGGCCACTACCACTTTACAAGGATGCCTTTCGGACTGAAGAATACGCCTACCTCCTTCCAAAGGCTAATGGACGAATTCCTCCGCGGACTGGGTGAAGATTTCGTCCAAGTCTATATGGATGACCTCCTAGTCTTCAGTAAATCCACCGAGGAACACCACCATCATTTGCGGCAAGTCTTTAACAGACTAAGAGAATTCGGACTTAAATTGTCACCGAACAAAACACGCATGGGCGAATCATCAATAAAGTTTTTAGGACATCTCATCGCAGAAGACGGAGTGCGCCCAGACCCCGCGAAAGTGGAAGCTATCCAGCGGATGACAGTACCCAAGGATGTGCAAGGCGTCAGGAGAACCTTAGGTGTGCTCAATTATTATAGACGATTTATCCCAGCAATGGCTCATAAAGTCGCTCAGCTGAACATCCTCCTTCGCAAAGGACAGCCGTTTCGACTTACGGAAGCAATGAGAGCAGACATTCAGGACTGCATTCAGCACTTACGTGCGGCGCCTCTTCTCGCATTCCCCGACTTCCATCAGCCGTTCACCATCACTACCGATGCTAGTGAATACGCTCTGGGAGCTGTCCTAACACAACCAGGACCGAATGGCGACCGGCCCGTCGCGTTTAGCAGTAGGAGGCTAACACCCACGGAAACCAGGTACAGCGCCCTGGAAAGAGAACTTCTAGCAATAGTGTGGGCGGTGGATCACTTTAGACCCTACGTGTTTGGCCGATGATTTACGGTTAAGTCTGATCACAAACCGTTACAGTGGGTGGCGTCCTTGAAAGAATCTTCCTCAAGAGTTGCTCGATGCAAACACCAATTAGCGCAGTATTCATTCCAAGTGGTCCATACTCCAGGTCACGAGAATGTTGTGGCGGACTGGCTCTCTCGCGAGATTCCTATCAATGTTCTTTCAGCAGGCGAGGATAGTCCTAAACCTTCGTTGCGCCGTTTCTTCCAAGAATGGACTCCGGGTGAAGCAAAAGAATCTGCACCTGAGCGGCCCTCGGAAATGCCGGAGGTCGACGATATCGTCGTACGACACAGGAGACATATCGTTTGGAAGACGGTCTCGTCTAGAACACCACAGATACTGTTTGGAAGGCAGCGACGTGATGCAAAAGAGTGCACGGTACGAACCGAAGCCACGGTTAATGATGACACCATCATTCGCCTCTTGAACGACGCGTCTACGGCGGGGAAAACCGCGTATCTCTACGTTGGCAATGCAACACTATGGAACCGCGTGGCTGCGCTGTGGAGGAACGAACACATCGGTTTAGATCGCAGTTTCGTCCGCTGCACTAGGCTGGGCGAACGAGTCAGTGAAAAGTCATGGCAAGATGAACTTACGCTGGCATATCACCAAGGCAAAACCAACCATCGGGGAGAAGCAGAGGCACTCGCCGCGCTAAGGCGTTGCTATGTTTGGGACTCCATGCGACAAACGGTCCATCAAGATATTAGCCAATGTAGAGTCTGCCAGCAAGTTAAATATCAGCGACGGCCACAGCACACAATACAAGAGGTTACACCAACAACCGACAAACCCCTCCTAGTGATCCAGATGGACACCTTTACCTGGAACGGTCAAAAGTGGGTGACCATGGTGGATATATTTAGCAAAGTGGCCATGGCAATAGAAGTGGAACAGAGGTCGGCTGAATTAATCCGCTCAGCATTGTTCCAATGGGCGCAGGTGTATGGGGTGCCTGCGACTATCATTACAGACTGTGGTCGCGAGTTTAATAATCGACTCCTGCGAGAACTGCTAGCCTCTTGGGAAACGGAGCTACACCTTACAACCCCAGGGCATCCCCAAGGACGCGGAGTCGTCGAACTTCTGCACGGGACCCTTACCGAACACCTACGCCTCATTGAAGCCTGCACCAAGCATACTGGGCGGGAGAGCATGGCTAAGGCCATTTTAGCCTACAATCACTCAGTGCATGCAGCTACGGGGTTCACACCAATGGAGGTCCTATTTGGTATGGGGTGCCTTCGGCGAGCAGCACCACCCGCGGATGAGCAAAATGATGACAACAATGCAATTCATGAACTACATAAACTTCAGAAACGTACTCGCGACGAAGCCAAACGTCGCCTGGAGGTGGAGAAGAGGAAACGCGTCGCACGCACGAATGAGCAACTACGAGATATTGCCACCCCACCCCGCATCGGCGATATAGTCTACAGGCGAGTTCCCTCAAATCGCCGGAAGCTACCGTTCTTGTATAATGGACCCTATCGAGTCATCACCATTAGGGAGCATAACGTCGTCACCTTAGAGGACTTGGAAGATCCAAAACGAAGACGCACATGTCACGTCGAGCAGCTGAAGAGACTCTTTCTATCGACCGAGGAGGTCGCACAAGAACCTGAAGACGGACCAGGTGACAACCAACCACAGCGGCGACTTCCACGCAGACCGCACCGCTAGGTTTTGTAAAATAGTGTTCAGTCTAATTTTATTTTAAAATTGAGTGTATATGATAATTTTTGTGTCCAGTTTTTCTGTTTATTTCCTGCCGTAAGTTACCATTTTCATTTCTCGTTATAAAAATTATGTACTTTACTTATGTCTTATGAATCAATTATATTTTGTTTTGTCTTTATGAATTATATTTGTGTCTTTATCAATTACATTTTCATGTCTTATGAATCTATTATATTTTTGAGTATTGTAAATTGCGTTGAAAGCTTTTTGGTTGTTGTTGTATTATAGTTCCTGGCTTGCCAGGAACTGCGGGGTTGCTGTTAGGAGGATAACAGTCCCCGCTATGTAAATAAACAATAGCTAGGTATAAAAGGGAGTGTAAGCCAGAATAAAGTCAGTTGCTTATCAGAGTTCAAGGAGTACTATTCTATTACCCTTTTTAAAAACATCGGTTACTCTCGTAAACTCATATATATATAAGTATGGAGTTAAGAATGTTCAAAAATATCAGCACTCTTGGAATGTTCATCTATTTGTTAAATATTTCAAAAACTATAAGTTCAAAATCAAATAAATTTAAAATAAAATAAACTGTTAACCGTCGGAGTTGTATTTTTCTTCATGTGGTTTTACTCGAGTGAAATCTCACTTGGTTTAATAGTAAGTGGATAAGTTGGAAGGCTTGGCTGTGGAGATAAGTCCACCGACAGAGATGAATCGACTGAAGCAGAGAGAAATCCTGAGTTGGAACTCCTTCCCACCCTGAGTAAGGCGCTGCTTCTTCAAGGCAATAAAATTAAGTGAAGTGTAAGCAAAGTTCAACCAGTCTCTCGCTTCCATGCTATTAAATCATATTCTTATATACTTTTTTCCCTTTATTCACGACCTATTTGTTCATCTTATATTTTCATTTTTTTTTTTTTTTTGTTTAGTATGACAAAGAAAACAGTGTCAAAATGTGTAAACTAATTCATCCTTTTTTATTCCTTAGCTGACCCTTTACTGACATCTCGAAATTACCGTAATAGACGGGAAATAAGAACGAGAATACTTACTAAATAGTTTCAATAACTTTTTTATTCCTTACAGGTTGTTGGGAGATATTAGATTCCTTCAGTCCAAGACTAGTCTTGTCCCGGCCCTAATAGTGTTTTCTTATATTTTCAACAGTCCCTGTGTTTCTTTTATTCTTTTGGTCCCTGAAGAGGAACCAAAAGGATGTGAAACTTGTAAGGAAGAAACTAAGGAGAATTCTAATAATTCTTTCTTGTTTTTTCTTTTGTATATTGCTAAATTACTTATGTGTGTATATACATATATATATATATATATATATATATATATATATATATATATATATATGCCCTCTGATATTATTGAAACATTTAGAAATAAACTTATGACATTTTACACAGGAAAGTCGATTACCAAATAATACCCTCTCAATTATTTTTGCTTTTCCAACTTGGTCAGATATCGTTAAATGATAAATGCTTTAATATTTACAGAAGTATTGATATCCCTAAAAAAATAACGTAAATAAAAAGAGGCCGAGTTCTGGGCCCCTCCCAAAAACAGTTTGCCTATGAATGTTATGATATCATAGTTTTGAGCCATGTTTTAGGCTCTTAATACCTCGCCAAGAACCTAATAATATCCTCTCACTTATTTTGAAAATTCCAACTAAGTCAGTTTTCGATAAATTACATACGGCCGTGGCCGCTTTAACACTAGATTTACCAGACCACTCATTTTGTAAATTCCAACTACGTAGGTTTTCATTAAGTTACATACGGCCGTGGCCACTTCCAGTCATTTTGACTGGTCGTGCAATCTCATATCATAATTCCTACTACATATAAAATTTGCTTTCCTAAATTATGTTATGACTTTTGAAGCTATATGTAGAGATTCATTTAATGAACTTAATGTTACTATAAATATATCTATTAGTAAAAAGTATATTTTTTGCTATCGACATTTATACCAGTACCTGGTGTGGTATATCTAGTGTTAACTTACATTGAGTTCATACAACCCCGAACGTTTTAAGTCATCAGAGAGCTTATGATTACCCTAAGGGCCAAAACAACAGTTCTGCAATTTCATCGTGTAAAGAAAACTGGCCAAGTTGGTTCTCAAATGGTGCCTTATAGAAAAGAACGAATTTTTCTTAACCATTTCCATGGGTCTGCTAATCGAGAACAACCGAAATTGATAATGTGTCTACATACACAAAGCGGATTCCATAACCTCGGCGAACATCTGGCAAGTAAGATATTATTCGGTACAACTCCCTTCCGTCTCATTGAATATTCTTCCGGAGTCCTCTAAAAGAACACATGTTCCCTCACCACCCCTGTATTTATTGGATGAAAGTCTCTCCCATTTCCCGAGGGTGTTCTCGGATTGACATTGAACTGGATAGCTCGTTCCCTCTACCGGGGCTACGGGGAAAGCAATTAGCCGATTCCCCTGAGAACTCTTCGTCAATTATGCTTCACGCTCCAATACTGCGATAAGGCCGAAATTGAGGGAACCACCCTTATCCTCTCCCGGGTATATCTCCCTCTCAGATCCTTTAGGAAACCCCATCAAAGTCTTTACTTTAAAACTGTTTTCTTAATAGCTTTAGCGTAAAATGCCATTTTTCTTGTTATGAGGCAGAAAAACAATTAAAATGAATCTAGTATTGTGATAATTAGATGTAGTTTTATTTTATTATTACCATTTCATTGTTTTAGTACTTTCCGAAGGAATTTAGCTGTTCAGGCTGCACTCGAGTAAGAATTTTTAATTATTTATTCATCCATCCTATCTACTGAATACTGAAAATGACCCACGTTAAAATTTATAAATATTTTTCGTATATATATATATATATATATATATATATATATATATATATATATATATATATATATATGGTAGAGCACTGGACTCATATGCTGCAGGACTTAAGATCAAATCCTAATATTTTATTCTAGTGTCTTCGTTCATGGGTTGAATTCAGGCCCCCTGATAGTCCCCAGTCCAACCCAGCCTTGGTGCTAATGACCCTAGCAATCTAAGCAGCAAGGGGAAAATCAGGTGGCTGGAGCATAGTATTGACCAGACTATCTCCCTAGTGTGCTGTATGGTCACATACCTCTACAGTATCGACACCTCAGGGCCCTCGTGGCCTGTTACGGGACATATATATATATATATATATATATATATATATATATATATATATATATATTCTTTTTTATCCTAGTAGGCATGGGGTCATTAAAGCAGTCTTTCCTTTTTTTATACTACTTTATTCATTGGGCCCGACATGTTTCGTGCGCCTTTTCTTCGCACCTCTTCAGGGGCACTTCTATAACAAAATATCATATTTTTTTAACATCACAGAAACCTTTTTTCTATTATGTTATAACTATCAATGTTTCACAAAATACATAACAAAATTATCATGCTCCCTTAAATATTACCCCTACCCTAAATATTGCAATAATTATAACTAAATTACATATTTTTTATAAAAAGTGTTAAGTCCTACCTTGCAAGGAAGTCCTCTCGTTCCCAAGTACTCCCTCTGGAGTCAGGTTTATTACTAACCCTATGAGGGGTAATATTTAAGGGAGCATGATAATTTTGTAATGCATTTTGTGGAACATTGATAGTTTTAATATAATAGAAAAATGGTTTCTGTGATGTTAAAAAAAATGATATTTTGTTGTAGAAGTGCCCCTGAAGAGGTGCGAAGAAAAGACGCACGAAACATGTCGGGCCCAATAAATAAAGTAGTATAAAAAAAGGGAAGACTACTTTAATGACCCCATGCCTACTAGGATAAAAAAAGAATTTGGATATTTTGGGTCATCTCTAAGAATAAATAATATATATGTATATATATATATATATATATATATATATATATATATATATAAATGAAACCAATTTCCTGACATTTTCTTGATATTTCTTTCCAGTGTTACTCTTCAATGGACAGGATCTGAGATTTCCGGGGTTCAGAAAAACTTGCCCATTTAACCAGCTTTCCATTCATATATTACAACCCTGTGTTATTGAAGTATGTGAACAATTTAGGAACAAAAGTTTTAATAAAAACATGGATCTGTGAAAAGAAAATTAAATTTTATTCTTCAGTTTGTTCAAAAAGCTTAAAAGAAATATTTATTTTTATAAATATTTACTTAAATATTAAGTAAATATTTACTTAAAACAATAAAAAAATTACTTCCACAAAAATAAAAAAACATTCCTAAAACATTAAATAAAAAAAATACACATTATTTTGAATTTGTTAATTACAGTAACTAATACTGGGTCCAGGAGGTGGCCATTGATGAAACCTAACCACACAATAACCTGAAAAATTATTATTTTTACCTAGATAACGCATTTAAATACAATTTTACAGGACTATTAACATCTTGTTTATTGGGGATGGGATATTTAATTACCACAACAAACACACATGGGCTCACGAGAATCCCATGGCAGTTCACATGCGTAGTCATCAATTCAAGGTAAAGCATCTGTTTTTTAAATATAAATACTTGTAAAAATGTGGTCAATTGCGTGATCTTTTTTTATTTATTTATTCATTTAATTATATTAAATTCTGTAAAATAATTACATTTTGTAATGTGCTTACATAAAATATAATAATCACGAGCGTCTGCACCAGCTGTCCCCTTGTCTCCTCGGGTAAGCGAGATGACTAGGGACAGCCGTACCCCACTCCTCAACCAGCAGCAGAAGGAAGTACTGGAGCTGGAAAAGGGGCGAGAGAGTTGCAGACACTCAAGGGGCCTGTGGGGAGAAGATAACCACCGTTATCACTCCCTTGTATTGCTTAAAGCAGATCGCGGGGCCACGTCCTGTTCAACCGCCGTGGTGTGGAATAAGGATGGTTGGGAGTGGACAGTGACTGGACAGCAGAATTAGGGTTTAGGGATAATTTGTAATGAAAATTTTCAAATCAGATGGAGATAAGGTCTTGTATTAGAGGAATGTTGAGGTCTTTATGAAGATTCTTATTGGTTATGTAAAAAGGAGCATTGACTATAGTTCGGAGGACTTTAGATTGGAATGTTTGGAAGCGTCTGATGTTCGATGGTTTTGCAGTTCCCCATAGTTCTATTCCGTTAAATGCGTGATCTAGGTCAAAATAATAATTTTTAGGTTAATGTGTGATTGGGGTTCATTAATGGCCACCTCCTGGACCCAGTATTAGTTACTGTAATTAATAAATTCAAAATAAATGTGTATTTTATTTATTTACAATTTTAGGATTTTTTTTAATTTCGTGGAAGTAACTTTTTTATTGTTTTATGTAAATATTTACTTAATATTTAATTAAATATTTATAAAAATAAATATTTCTTTTAAGCTTTTTGAATAAACTGAAGAAAAAAATTTAAGTTTCTTTTCACAGATCCATGTTTTTATTAAAACTTATGTTCCTAAAATGTTCACATACTTCAATAACACAGGGTCGTGTTATATCAGCTAGTCTTATAGTAAATTTACTCAGATTTTGATTGGTTTAACTTTATTTATAGTAAAACCACGTGGGACGGAGCTACAAGGATTATTCTTCTAAAAACCACGTTTGTCTCGAAGAAACAATAAAATGACGTTTTCTCCCTTATGTGTGAGAATTCGGAAAATCGTCACCTAACATTTTTTGTTCCCCTAAGGGTCCTCTATCACCTCCCACAATATGACTAAACATTTACGGGACACCCTGTATATATATATATATATATATATATATATATATATATATATATATATATATATATATATATATATATAGGTCTCCCTATCTTTACTGGAAGCTCAGCTGCATATTGTAGTTTGTTCTACAGGATCATGTTCATTTGTTTCCACCTGTGTTTCGTACACGTTAAATTCCTCTTAATTGAGGAATGGGCTTCTTTACCTGAATATTACAAATTGAGTATGAACGTATGATCAGCAAAGTATAGGGGGTCCAAAACCCTACTAAAGAACGTTTAAGTGAAGTAAAAAACAATATCTAAAATTTAAAAAATGTAATTGTTTATTCTGGAAAATCTTTTTTATAAAAATGAATTTTTCTTAAATTTTGTTCGCTGTTTTTTTTTTTTTTTTTTTTTTTTTTTTTTTTTTTTTTTTTTTTTTTTTTTTTTTTTTTTTTTTTTTAAATACCTTTATCAATGGAAACTCGACGAATAGAATGAAATTATGACCTTAAAGGGTTTACAAATGCGATAAATTATTAAGTAAGCTCCTGATTATTAGGAAATGAGTTGGTCCTTGGCCACTGAATATCTGAGTAAAGTGTATATAGAATAGGACCCAGCACAGCTCCCTCGAGACTCCTGGTCTGATTGTTCTCTTGGTTTTCTATTCACTCCCTTGGAATCGTTTCCAGTCCAAGAAAGAGGAGATAATGCGTAGGCTACACTATCCTTCAACTTCACACTTGAGGAACTTCATAGATAAGAAACACAGGAAACCCTCAGCTTCAAGATAAACCGAGGGAATCTCAAGTAGAAATAAATGCTTAAATCCAAACCCCTCTTGCGTCATTCACACAAATATTTTTCTAACCGCGTTCTTTTAAATGTGAATATTCCAGCCAAAATCAATTAATGCTACTAGTTACCATGTTATTATAAATGAATAACAAACGGAAATAATAAGAGGTATAAAAAGCATAATCGATAATAGAAATAAATTAAAGCCTTAAAGTGTGATAATAATAACATAAGTAATAGTTTGTCCATGTTATAGTTTATATCTTCAAGATTTCTTAGCAAATGTCCTGAGGTTTAAGGATGCTATGGTGAAATAGTCAAGGTTTTGGGATTGCGATTCATTCAGATTCTTAAAAAAAATAAATAGGTTTTCGGGAGGATTGTCTATAACATCTGGAGTGCAGGATGAGCTATGAGGTTTGGTGAATATCCTCTAGCCAGTTAAAATTAAGGTTTCCTAATATTTATAGCAAAATATTGAGAGCTTCTATTCGAATCATTCCAAATCTCACCGAGGATAAACAATATGGGGAATCACGCAAAGATGCGTGTCGCACTACAAGTAGTATTAGTGTGTAGTGCTTTCAGTTCGTGGACAAGCTTTGTAGTCGGTAATCTGAAGTTGTATAGGATATTTCCCGTTTCATAACATTTTTTACTATCTAAAACCAGGAAAAATTATTGAATAAATTCTGTCTGATCTCCTGTTTAGTAAAATTCTCTTGTCTTGATTAATTAAAGATTAGAACTTTTCTCATGAAGTGACATTGATATCCCATTCATGGAATTTCTACAGAAGGAAATTGCTTAAGATATGAAATGTTCCCAAATTCTTTTATCTTGAGGCCAAAGAGGAAGTTTTTACGTGCTCTATATATATCCATTAAATTTTAAATTTATTCATGTAGTATTATATATACAGGGTGATTCAGGTCTAAGAAGCCAAACTCTAGGAGGTGATTGTAGACACAGTTTTCAACAAATAAGTTCATTTTAAGTATGGTCCGATTCCGGAAGGAAAAGGAGCTATTTCCAATTTTATGTTTTTTTAACCTAGTCATGTTTTTTAATGAATAAGAAAGGATTGCTCCAAAACTATTCAAGATAATTAAATTCGAATTATGCCATCATAATAAAGACAAAATTTCCTTTTGAAAAAAGGTAGTTTAATTCACTAGAACCATTATTAAAAGACACTTTCTGGACGTCCAATAACGCACTTCTGTTTTTATCAATAAATCAGAGTTTTTTCGCGAATTTTTTCCTCAGCCCCCTAACGGACTATGGATTCAAGACTTACACAAAAACTTCTAAGTTTAGTAAGCATTAAATCCATGCAAATGAAGTGAAGGTTTATTGAGGGATAAATGAACCGATTGGCTCCCTTTTGTCAAACAAATGTGGAATGTAGTTTTGTTACTATCAAATACCTTAAGTGAAGAAATTAAAAATTATTTTTGTTTATTGCCCAAACTGTGGGAATACGTTGTCCAGTCTGGACGCAATAAAAATTATCTGTAAGAAATGACTGGAAAAGTTTTTCATTTGGGAGGTATGTTACATTTTATGTTTTACAAAGTTTCATTGCTTTATCTTTTACACGATGTAGTTGGCACTGAAATATTTGATAATATATTAGAAAATTTAAAATTTACCGAAATTGGAATTGTACCTTTATTAACTTGGGCAGTGGATCCATCCACAGTCTAACAGCACTGGTGCAATCCATGAGGAACCATGAATCTATGTCCAAGCAGAACATGTCTTCCAATGCAATAGGTCGATCGTGTTGATGGAGATTGAAAAATATTTTGAAACGAACCTTTCGGGAATCAGGATTGGCTGAAGAAGATATTCGTCCAAAATCCCGCACCACACGTTAACTTCGAGCTGATACTGATTGTGTGATCTTCACAGGGCATAAGGATTAACACGAGAACAAATATGCGAATTAGGACTGTTAAATATTCCATTCCGTGTGAATGTGGTTTTGCCTGTCCACAAAATGTTGCGGCCGAACTGAGGATTAACATTTTTCTTCCCGCAATGTTTTTCACAATTTTTAGTTTTATTTGAAAACCTTTCAAAATATGTGTAAGTTTTGGATTACAAGTGTTTAACTACCCTTAAATGTTTTTGAACTCTCCCCTCAAAATTTTTAGTCAAAACTGGGTGCCAAATTCATCATGTAAAAGAGAAATCAATGAAAAATATTATTTGAAAGAGGCGCTAATGGCCAAGATGTAGATGCGCCGTTAAAAAAAAAAAAAAAAAAAAAAAAAAAAAAAAATTATTTGAAAGAAAACACGAAATGTGACATATCTCTTTCTGAAAATCTTTTCTACTCCTTTCTTTCAGTTACTTTTATTGATTCTAGACTGGGCAATGGATACCCACAGTTTGGCCAACAAAAAAGGAATAAAATTTAATTTCTTCACACAAGGTATTTGAAAGAAACAAAACTACATTCCACATTTTTTTGACAAAAGGGAGCCAATCATTCAATTTATCCCTCAATAAACCTTCACTTCATTTGCATGGATTTAATGCTTACTAAGCGTAGAAGTTTTTGTGTAAGTATTGAATCCTTAGTCCGTTAGGGGGCCGAGGAAAAAATTCGCGAACAGTCTCTGATTCATTGATAAAAACTGGAGTGCGTTATTGGACGTCCAGAAAGTATCTTTTAATAAAGGTTGTAGTGAATTAAATTACTGTTTTTTAAAGGAAATTTTATCTATTTAATTATGGCATAATTTGAATTTAATTATCTTGAATAGTTTTTGAGCAATCCTTTCTTATTCATTAAAAAATATGACTACGTTAAAAAAACAATAAATTGGACATAGCTTCTTTTCCTTCCGGAATCGGACCATACTTCAAATAAACTTTTTTGTTGGAAATTTTGTATACAATCGCCTCCTAGAGTTTGGCTACTTAGACCTGAATCACCCTGTATATATATATATATATATATATATATATATATATATATATATATTCTTTTTGATCTTAGGAGGCATGGGGTCGTTAAAACAGTCTTCCTGTCTTCATACTACTTTATTTAATAGGCCCGACATGTTTCGTGCATATTTTGTTTTTCGCACCTCTTCAGGGGCACTTCTTTCTAGGAAGTCCTCTCATTACCATGTACTCCCTCTGGAGTCGGGCTGGAGTATTAAGCCAGTCTCCAGAGGAAGAATTTAGTTTTTTTGGGTCATCTACAAGAATAAATAAAAAATCAATTGCTTATAGGCAGCGTTGCAAATCATCAACAAATAACTAAAATATTCTCTTTTAAACTGCGTCGCTGGGAGTTTTTTTCATTTCCTCCTACATGCCGGCATGTATCTCCAGCGGCGCGGTTTCCTAGACCATGAATTCTCCCCTGCATTAAAGCCGGCTTCCTCATTTGGGACAGTTCGCTTTTAGATAAGGAACAAGCATCATATAACACGTGAGGAAGCCAGCTGTAATACCGGGGAGAATTTGTGGTTTAGGAATCCGCCCGCTGGAGATACATGCCGGCATGTAGGAGGAGATGGAAAAAATAAAATTATATTATTTTCAATTTTAACGTATCTTTCCTTGGCGTGATCCGCATTATCTACAGGTTAACTACTATAGGTAAAAAGCTATAAGCGAAAATGTTTACCTTAACCCTAGAACGCAAACCTTCCTCGGCCTTCCCTATTCTTCATTGTGACCAACTATTCGTCATTGTGAGGAACATATATATATATATATATATATATATATAAGTTAAAACTCAACTTTTGAGATATTCTTTAATATTAGGTATTCTTCCAGATTGTATATTTCTCAAAATTGATTAATATAACTTTATTAATTAATTAATACGACTTAGAAGGGAGGGATGAAACTTTTTTTATTCACAGATTTTCTTGAAAATATTAGAAACAAAATAAAAGAAAAGTCACATACACCGTAAAAAAAAAACAAAAGAAATAATTGATCTTACCAACCATAGTCAAAGAGGAGTGCACAAAGATATTCCTACATCTCCAAACAACCGTAATTTTCACGTACTTTCTTTGACATAATTTCATGTAAATTCTGAACGGTTGGTACAATCGATGTAATTCTTTCGATGACTCGTCAAGTGTTGATCACAGGCAGCGTAGCTAGGCTGTGGTGGTGAATAGAAGACGGGGGTGGGATCGGCGACTGTAAATCACAGAGATATTCGTCATTTTTACGAAGGTTAGGGTTCTACGATAAATAGTATGTTTACCGATCGAAATCTAACTTAGAGTAACAATACATAAACTTTTTATGAATAATTCTATTTTGTGAATAGTACGTATACAGGGGTCTCCCGTGGTCTATTGGCTAGCGCCTTGGATTCATAAGCGGGAGATGGTGGGTTCGATTCCCAACCTCTGGCAGGAATTTTATCATCCCACGGCTCGCTGGTAAAATTCCTCGCTGCAACCTGGATGTCGGCGCTAATGGCCTAGATGTAGATGCGCCGTAAAAAAAAACAACAAAAAAAAACAGCAAAACATGGAAGTATTATGATGCATTTAAGACGCTATATTTTGGAATTAAAATTTTACTCGAAGAAAGGAATACTATTATTTTTAAATTATTATAAGCTGAAATTAGATATTCGCCATCAAATTCCATAGAAACGATACACTGCAGTGGGCATCTTCAGGGCGTCAAAATATAAAAGTGTTACTCGCAAAATTGCTCACTGGCCATACCAAAGTGACCAACACACATTTACTCCAAGGCTTACGCAATCAAACATGTGAACCATGTTATGAGAAACTTACAATTGAACAATCGAACGTTCTTGGCCTAGTGCAAAATCCAGGTCCGCGAAATTCCCAAAACAAGTACTGAATTACCAGTAGCTCATCACGCTTATATAATTGGCTTTCGAAATAAAATAAAAATACTGCTATAATACTGAAATTATTCTTTACCGGTAAAGATTAAAAATTCACATAAAATTGGAAAAAAAAAGTAAATAAATATCAATATGAGAGATTAATAATTTTGTTTATATTTTAGCGCTGCCTGGCGTAGCTACCCTTGCGGGACGGACTTTTATTTATTGTTTCACCAGCGAAAAGCAATTGGTATTGTGTTAATCTAGTCGGATTCTAATTAAACTGTCTAATTTAAGCGAAGCCTGATTAAAAAGAATGGAATTTCCATAATTACATCCACAGACATTGGAGTTTTCAATAAAGGCATCGTTTTAGGGTGCTCATTGGCCATGCACTGGAAATTAAACTTCGAGTAGTCTTTTTATTGATACCAGTAGTATGAAATTATAATCCGTGACAATTGAGGAGGAATTTGAGGAGAAAATAGTTATTATTATAATTACTGATTAAAATTATGTGTAATAGTGGATATTTAAAAAAAAAAAAAAAAAAAAAAAAAAAAAAAAAAAAAAAAAAAAAAAAAAAAAAAAAAAAAACATATTATGTTATATTCCTATAAATAAAACAACTAATGCCTCGTATTATAAATATAATTGCTATCAGCATTAAAAAAATATTGCTGATTAATCGTGATCATTAGGTCGTAATATTATTTTAGCGTGTTTCCTTCCTAAACCATGGAGAAAATCCCCTTATCGCGAGGCGTCACAATCACGAAGTGTCGAATAGAAAATGTTACGTTCCATATATATATATATATATATATATATATATATATATATATATATATATATTGATTTAACAGGCCAAGTTCGTTAACCAGCAGTACGCCTACCGAAACACTCTTTTGTCTGCGAAATACGTGGAACACTATTTACGGCTTTGCAGCTATACGCTTTCCTGTAAACTTTTAATAGGGTTTCCTACGAAAGGAAACAAATTAATCCCATTTCATGGCAATATTTTTAACTGTTTCCAAAAAAAGTTGATACAACTGGTTTTCCAAACAAATATTCGGTTTCGGTATTTAGAAAGGATGGATTCAGTCGAAATTTCGTATGGAGTTTTATATACACTCAGCAGTTGGAAGGCGTCGTTCATTTCAGTGCTTAGCAGTATTCTGTATAAATATTTATGTAAATAGACTGGTAGGGCATTCTTTCCATAAACCAATCTTAAATAAAATTGTTTAAATGTCATCATATAAAAAATGAACAAGTAAATTGAAGAAGGAAAACAAAAAAAATGGAAAATCTAAAAGCATCCCACCCACACTGCGGAAAGAGAGCCGTCCGAGCCTAGAACGACCGCGGCACAGCTGCTTCATTGCTAGAATCGGCCTAAAAGTAGGTATTTAACAAGAAATATTGTTTAAATATACCTACATCAAAACATTTTTATATTTATTTCATTGCTTAGTTAAATCTCTTTGCTCAGGAAAGTACTGGTCTGTACTTGTCGTAGTTGCTGCCTTTATTTGGAATCTACTTATTTATTTTTACTCAGAGGAACAAACTCCTAAGCAAAGAAGTATAATTACCGCTTTATTGTTCTATAATGAAATCAAGAATGGCACCTTTGCAATAAAAAATAAAATTCTTGAGAATATTTTTGAAGATATTAAAAAATAAGAACTCTAAACTAACTACTTTTATTTTTTTTTTTTACATATAATATTAAATTTGTATTTTGGAGAATGAATGTTCATTCATTTTGATTCTGATTGATCTTCTTGTGGGCCTTTAATACTCAACTGAACATGCGTCATTATTTCGCAAGATTACAAGCAAGCCTATAATGTAGCTTATGACGTCTATTTCAGTCCTTTAATGTCAAATCTAAGCTTATAAGGATTCTACAATGATGTAGTCAATTGATCCTATTACCAGCTCGGAATCAAGTCGTTTGTGTGCTTTAGGTCTGGAGCTCATCAAGACATTATAATTACTACATCAAGAAGCTGAGCTTCTTAAACAGGCTCAGTCTATCAAGGTAATATATAATTATGGGAAGTTGCTTCTTATAATTCATACCCAGAATTCACATGCAAATGTATACTGCACCTGACATGAAATGTTGTTATACAAGTACTAACAAGATATGTTTATTTACTATGCTTTTTACAGCCTGCTCAAAACCGAATTGATTTTTTTTCAGCTCGTTGTGCAATTCGTACACAATCAATGTTAATACTGATATGTTATAAAATTTCGATGAAGAAAGTTTTTAGCTAATTACTTTAGGGCTTGGTTGTACATTTCGAGCTTCGAAAAGTTTTCAGACTTCATAGTTCGCGAAAAGTGTAAAACCTTATTCCTCTTAGTAGTAGTAGTATCGCTCCCTGAGGACGATCAACTCCTCCTTGAGTCTTTACGCCCCTAATTCCTCTTATATATTCTATTAAATATTTGAAATTGTTTTTTCATTAATTGAAGGAGACGCAGTAGGCGCGATGACTCTCTGCCCAGGGTTGTAGGTTTGATTACCACTTGGGATGGTGGTTTTAAAAAAAAAAATATATATAAAATGCAATAGTCCTATCCTGGAAAGAAATAAATCGTATCTTGTAGATAACCTGCCCAAAAAATCTTTATTATGTACTAGCTGTTACCCGGTGTGCAATGCTACACCTACTTTATATTAAATATCTGTAGCCGGGCTTACCATGCTACACATGCTTCATATTAAATAGTTGTAACCCAGCTTCCATGGTACGCCTACTTTATATTATATATTTAAAAAAATGAATGATTATATTATATTGGTCCAAATTATGAGAATATAAGATAATAAATTGAGAGCTCGGCTGAAAAAGTTATTTTCCATTTTTTTTTAGAGAAAGTGGGGTGGAAATTAAATTGATCCTTATTTTTTAAAAAGTACCCTTACTTTTAAAATGGTATTACAATTAAGTGATTCCAAATAATTTAATTGCAATACCGTTATAAAGAAAATCCAAACCAAACTCCCTGTGTTTAATTTTTTTAAAGAAAAAAAAATATGTGGTCCATAAATAAATATTCATAAAAAATAGCAATACAAATGAGGCATTTAATTAAGGTTATGATTAGTTATAATTTGTCATAACCTACAACTGAAACTATATTCTTTATTTTCATTGATTTTTTTTTTAAATATAATATTTATTTATTTTAAGGGCTTCACATCTAAAGCTAAAACCTCAACCTTGCGCAAATATAATATTAATATGTTATATTGTTTACCTGTTCATATAATAATCCGTAACTGAGTTTTTTTTATGAGTGAAAAAGTAGGTAAGTCGTGCAGGGTTTATGTTATGTATGCCAAAAGGAAAGTTTTAAAAACATAGTTTGTTGTTTCAAATACACTTTCACATATTTTTGTTCACTTTTTTTTCCTTTCTATTAAAGCTTCTGTTTCAAATTTTATGGTTCATGCACTCTTCTATAAGGATAGTCCTTCTATCATAGGAAATAGGGGCCTCTAAGAATAAAAACAAATTTAAGATATTTTTCTTGCAGTTATGGACAACAATGAATTAAAGGTATTTGGGAATTTCAATAACGACATTGACTTGGCGAGCAACAATATTTTTACCAGAATTGCAACCGTATTTAAACATTTAGTCCAAGAGCTGGTAACACACTTTTCAAGTGTTTTATGTGCCTTGAAATTGTCGTATAGTGGGTCTCTAGTGTAGATAAAAAGTTAAGTATATGGTTGCTGGACATACCTTGAAACACCAGGTACTGCGCATGGTAATCAGTAACAAACTATGGGCCAAAAATAGTGTTTTATTCAGAAGCCATAAGTGTTCAATGTAAAATTAAGGCAATTCTATAATGAATAATATATAAGGCAGACACTTTTAAGTGGGATACATATAAAAAAAAAAGAAAAAACCGAAGTGGGTTTTTTGTAATATTAAATGAAGTCTCTTCTTCACACTGCTATTTAAACACCATAATTGAAAATAATTACAAAAGGGCAGACACTTTTTGTGAGGTTTAGTAATCAGCAAACATGAAAATAAATTCAGCCGATGATAGACTGCAATACACTGTGTGTAACCGTAAGAGTGAGTGAGAGCACCAATCATCTGGACAGGACAGTTGTGGCTGTTCTAGAAATAAAGCAACTTGCCTTAATTATACATTAAAGATTGTTGGCTTCTGAATAAAATACCATTTTAGTGACATATTTTTTTAACACCTTTCCCCTATGTGCAGTACCTGGTGTTCCAAGGTATGTCCAGGCTACACTTATATGCCTTACCTATCCACGACATGCAATACACCAAAATTCCAAGGTGCATAAAACACTTCATGAAATGTGCGTTACCAGCTCTCCGACTAAATGTTGACAGTCAGAGGATATAACTATCTCAGACAAAAGAAAGCATATGTCAGAATATAATGATTAAATTATTATGGATATTAAATTAATAAAAAATTGCATGGAAAATTTAATTACTTATTCATTTATTAGATCACCACAATTCACGTGACTTCCTCTTCTTATAAAAATAATATTTTAATACATTAATTTATCTGCAAAAAAAATAGCATGCATTAAGAATAACTTTATTAAAAAAAAATTAAAGTGAGGCTGCCCAAATTAATAGGGTTGCTAAACCATACAGCTCTTGTAACAATAAAATAATGTTTCAAAACGTGGTGAAAATTAATTCATTTATATACATTCATTTGTATGATTATAAACATTTATGTAATTTATTATGTACATCTATCTATATGCGAATAAAAAAATAAGTTAAATATAACAACATTTAATATAATATTTTAATAATATTTGCATATGTATGTGAGAGAATTAATTTAAAGTTCATAAATTTAAGTCCTTTACAAAATCCCATTTAGAAGTTATTATTTGTTCTGGTTTCCTAACAAAATTTTTACTACCATATAAATTAAAGTTAGAATCATCTGGTTTCTTTCCAAAACAGTTTTCATAGGGTATTTTATTGTCAATGGTGTTAGCTAAAGAGAGATTTTTCAAATAAGTTGCTTCACAGACCATTTCTGGCCAACATTTTTTTCTACAATAGCTTCTGCCAGTAAACAATGAGATATATTCATAATTGTTCTAGTAAATCACACCATTTAATTCATGAACATATGAGGGACAGGGATTAATTATGATACCCTTTTTTTTTGGTAGTCATAATTCTTACTATTTAAATATTCCTTACCAATGTCATATCTCACAATACCAATTCTCTTATTTCCTAAGTTTTCAACCTCATTTAATTATTGAACAAAGGAATGAAAAACTTCTGTTTTAGGTTTAATAGTTTAAATCCTAGCAATCTTACTATTTATTTGAGTGAGACCGCGACAAAGGGAATTCATCACTAAACACTTAAATAACAATAAACAATACTGAACAATTATGAAGAAATTAACATGAGAGCAATCTTACTATAATCATCTATAAATGAAACAAAATATTTTTCACCTTTAAGACTCATAGTTAAAAAAAGGTCCACATCAGTGTAAACAATTCCAAAATACTTTTAGCCTTGTTCTTATTGTTATTTACACACTTCATCAGTTTCAATAAAAAAGTTAAGTGTTTTTCCACATACTAAAACCCTCTCCATCAAATACCAGTGCATATTCATTTATACATTAAACAGAAAAGCGAGTGAGAGATACTGAATACTATAACCGACATTGCAACCTTCCTTTACTAAAGAGATAAAAAAACTCTCTCAACAAAAGTATTGAAATTATTAAAGTTCTGAATAGAAACATGAACACTTAATTATATTATATTAGTCCAAATTATGATTAGATAAACACAGAACATTTTTATGATATACTTATTTATACGATATTAGTCTATATTCAGGTTAGAGCAGTGTTGCCCTAGGCAATCAAATCAAAATTGATTTAATATGAAGAAAACTGATCTGATATTAAGAAAATTAATCTTAAAAAATATGATATTTTATTATATGATATCTTATAAGATATTTGTCCAAACTCTGAGAATATAAACCTACTATTTAGATAAACAAACAAAGGTTTTGTATTGCACTTCTTCTTAGAAGGAGGGGCAACACTGGAAAGAAAATGCCGATTTCTGACTATAAACTCTTCTGTATATGACAGTTTCGAACTCGTTACTTCTAAACTATGAATCCTAGAAGATTTTGAGCTAGACTACGAGATTTCCCGGATCAAGACGTATCTATGTGCGAAGTTTGGTCAATATCAGTCAAACGATGTGGATTTGTATAAGGAACAAACAAACAGAAAAACAGAAAATCAGAAAAACAGAAAAACAGACACGTGATTTTTATATATATAGATAGTTGGACGTTAAAATTTAAATGATTTTTTCCCCTCCATTATGATTGATCTTTATTGATAATTTACAATCTGTACAGTTATGTAAAATGAGTGAATTTGGTCAAACTATACAAACAACACAATTAATTAGATGGGGAAGAAGGCAGAGATTACTGCTACTCTTAATGAAAGTTCTGTTATTTTCTCATTTTAATTAAAAATTGGTCACTTTCTTGAGCTATATACACTATTTACAGTATTTAAGAAGGCAGGCTAATTAACCAGTAGTAAATTGTCTCGTGGCTAATGGTGACGAAGGCGGCGGATTATCTGAGGTAACATTGGAAGAGATGGATCTGCCAGGAGGATTGGTGTGAGCTGGGAGTCTAGAGAAAAAGGTCAGGAATCGGGATTTGACAATTTGAATTTATAAATATTTCGTACTTTATTTCTATTTCTTCAGCCCTATCAGTCTATACACATTTGCAATTGTTCAAACACAATTTTCTACAGCCAATTCTCTAAAAAAACAACGCTTCGCCTTATTTTTTGTTTCGCCTTTAGTTCTCTCACAGTTTCAAGAGAATAGCACCATCATCGATGAAAAATTCACTGTCCGAATCCAAGGGTGAATCCCGGGTCTGAAACTCCCCTCCAATCCAAGGGTGAATCCCGGGTCTGAAACTCCCCTCCAATCCAAGGGTGAATCCCGGGTCTGAAACTCCCCTCCAATCCAAGGGTGAATCCCGGGTCTGAAACTCCCCTCCAATCCAAGGGTGAATCCCGGGTCTGAAACTCCCCTCCAATCCAAGGGTGAATCCCGGGTCTGAAACTCCCCTCCAATCCAAGGGTGAATCCCGGGTCTGAAACTCCCCTCCAATCCAAGGGTGAATCCCGGGTCTGAAACTCCCCTCCAATCCAAGGGTGACTCCCGGGTCTGAAACTCCCCTCCAATCCAAGGGTGACTCCCGGGTCTGAAACTCCCCTCCAATCTTTTTGTTACCCGTAAATCAGTCGTATAAATTAAAATTAAAACATTCTTCAGAGTAAACCATTGCCCATCTTCATTATTTCAAGATTAGTCATTTCCATTTCAAGGTCCTGATATCTTCCATGTCAACCAGCACCAGTGCAGGACATGGTAGCGTGGCGAGAGCGTCTTTACCAGTCCTCACCGGTGTGGGAGTAGCGGTGATATGGTTAAGTTGGCAAGAAGAATAACGGTAAGCGATAAACATAATTTCAGGGCGGAGATCGAAGAATAAGCTGATAGGGGAATTTTTTTGAAAGCAAACATCTATAAAAAATAAAAATAAAATATAAAATCCATCCAAGAAGGAATGATAAAAAGTACGATTGAAAGATCATCAGTTGGGTCATGGAGCAGGTAAGTATCGCACAAGATATGCCAACAATACTTGAGGGGAGGGGAAGGAGGTATTTTATGGGGGGAAAAATAATAATAATGAAGGTAGTAGCCACGAAGTATAGGGTAGGGATTCTCATTAAAGGGGTCAACTAAAGCGGAAGTCTTGGTGTATAGTTATTAAGTTTTCAGGAGGCTGTGGGCTTCTTCAAGGCAACTCTTCATTTAGGAGAGTAAAGCTTTGTTCACATCAACCCACTTGGGGGTCCTTTAACGATAATTTAAAAATTTCTCGTTGAGGGGGCTATCGCCCTTTGAGGAGAGAGGAGAAAATGGAATGAAGGGAGAAGTAGAGATACTAAAAAAAAAAAAGTGAGGCTCTTCAACTCATTTCAAAGAGTTTTCCTCTAATCTTCATTTTAAACCAATTAATTCCTTTGTACCTTGATTATTAATTCTAAAGAGTTTTCGCGTGTAAAATAGTAATAAATTAATTTTATGAGCTTCTAAATCCAATAACATAACGTGCCATGAAATTAAATTTAGTGAAGATAATGTTTTAGCACTCTCCTCCGAAGGAAAGTAGCTATTGACGTTGCACTCATGACGGTGTTGTTGAAAAATTGCCTTAAATCTTTATCGATCCTACCTAGTAGGCACCGAAAGTGACACCCGTTAAAATATATATATATGTGTGTGTGTGCGTATGCGTGTGTGTGAGTGAGTGTGTCGGACCACCGGGAGGGGGGTTTATCCCGGACTCAAAACGCTAATTTGACCATGCCAGCCTTAGTTTTTGTTGTATTTCAAACAAATTCGGTATTTGTTGTGATCATGTAAATAGAAAATTGCATTGTAAAAATAAACTAAATCCATTGATTAGGAGGGGGGGGTTACTCTGGAGCGAAAATACTAATTCGCTCATACCGTCAGTAATTTCTTTTGTACTTTAACCCATTAAGTAGCCAATTTTTATTTTTTGGATTTTTTTAATAAAATTTTAACAGAGTGTTTATATACCTTAGAATAGCTGCTGAACAAAATTTAAATCAATTCCAACAATTACTTTCTGAAATATTAGCTGTCCTATATATAGGACGCTGCTCCATTTGGGATAAGTTACGGCAATATTACTGAAATATAATACATAAAAAATATGTTACTTATTTGAACATATTTTTACATAAACTAGAATGGCTGAACATAATAATACATATATTCAAATAAAATACGTATGTTCTAGGGTTGTAAACATTTTTTACGATTGAAATTTTGGAAAACATTTTGTGTTATATTGCATTTTGTGCAAAATGTCAAAGGTTTTCCTTTACAATTAGGAACTTGACATCTCTGTTGCTTTTCTCTCTTCCGAATGAGTTGGTCCTTTCCGTCTAGTCTGACACTCTCCAACACTTTGGCTCTGGAACTTCTTGAAGCTGGTGGTCTTACCACACTCTCACCTGCATTTGCTCCGTGCATCAAATGTGTCACCGCAATCATCCTCTGAATGTCCTTTAGGCTTTTATTTTCTTTTGGCCTTGTCTACTATTTCACTAAAATTATAGATAACATCATATTTCTTCCGAGATAATTTTCCTTCCAATGTTTTGATTTGGGGAAATCTTTTAATTTTTTTATTGAATACCTTATTTTTTTTAGTGGTACTATTATTTATAGGTTTCTCTTCTTCTGAGCTTGATGAGCTGAGACTTATATGATCTATGTTACCTTGTGGTTGGTCATCCGGATGATTTAGTTCAATAGTGCCAGGAATATCACGGACAAATGGTGGTCCCAGTTCTTCATCGTCTATTTCCTGTTGGTCCGTGTCTTCCAAGACATCTGGTGGTAATGCTAATATATCAGCTTTTATTTCTTCCGAGAATAAATAGGCCACA
The DNA here is from genome assembly GCA_946811695.1 of Gonocerus acuteangulatus. Taxonomy (NCBI): domain Eukaryota; kingdom Metazoa; phylum Arthropoda; class Insecta; order Hemiptera; family Coreidae; genus Gonocerus; species Gonocerus acuteangulatus. The sequence continues at coordinate 93,246,748 of OX328124.1, read as the reverse complement.
GTATCCTCAATTGTATTGAAAACTGAAGGAATAGATGTATTCTACACATAGGAAAAATATACTCATAGTACCAGCGTCCTATCTATAGGACAGTCCATTCAATTGCAAACAAAAATTATATGAATATATATATTTAATAAACTATACCTTAGAATAATATTTTCAACAGTTCTAATTCAGAAAATGAAAGAAAAAGTTACTTACCAATTGTTTAGTAGGAATAAGAGACAATGAAAATAAGGAGTTAGGGAGCAGTTGTAAAACACTACTTTATTATTCCACAGCTTGGAGGATACTGAAAGAGTGAGGGTCTAAATGCTTGGAACTCTCAGACATGTCCTGATATGATTTGAGGGTAGAGGAAAATTTCCCTGCACCTCCTAATCCTGTCAGGTCATGAACAGTGACTGTCCTATAAATAGGACGCTGCCACCTAATGGGTTAACGAAACTCAGAATACATCTTTGTTATCTAATTAGAAAGAAGTGTTGTAAAGATGAACTAAATCGGTCTATCGTAAGAGGGGATTACTTCGTACTATTTTTGATAGAATTTCCCAGTGAAACTTTAGTTCGCAAAGCTGCCGCTAGAAGTGCCTCTGCCTTGATATTACTTCTCACGTCTACCGCTAGGGGTGCTGTATCCCGTTTCCGCATCAGACCAAAAGACGAAAATGAAAAGTTTTCCTGTATTTTAAGTACTTTAGTATCACGCATACGCAAAAATCTGCAAGGAAAATAATTAAGAAATTAATAATTAAAATAATTTGATCGAGCTGCTCTTTAAAAATGTAAAAGAGTAGAACTATTCATTCTTTTATTTTATTTATATAGGTTATTTTAAGCAAATTCGGAGCTGAATAAGCGGCTGTTCAGTAGCGGCTGGAAAGCAGCCTAGTGGGACCGTGTCTTATCCGCTGGCTGCTGGCGCTGCTAGCTAGCGGCTGGGTAGTAGCGGCTGCTAGGCAGCCTAGTGTGACCGCCGCGTAAGGGCCTACATTTCCAGAGAGTACATGAATGATTCTTCTGTTATTAGGACTCTAAGCGTGATGGCTAATTTGAGTTCAGGAGCAATTTAATCTCGGAAACATGTGTCTAATTTTTTTTTTTTAATTTTAGGCGCAATCACTAACAGGATTTTATCAAAGTTAGGCCTTGACAAAGTTTAAGTATGAAACCTTCTTGGCATGCTGCTGAGTTCAGTAAGAAGAAGTAAAATGAAAGTGCTGGTCCTGTGAGCAGCCTGCTTTGTATTGCTTGTCCTCTCTAGTATTCCAACTTCTTGGCTTTTTTCTACCCCTAGCTCCAGTAATCCCTTCATTCCTTTCATATTCAAATATAAAACCAACTCAATTTCTAGAAATTTATCTCAGAAAGTTCCCTATTACCATTTTATTTATTTCATTCATAAAATATTATCTTTAAGCATAATAAAATATGTATTTTATCCCATTTCCTGGCTTTTCATTGGAATAAAACCTGCTTCCAGCAGTTCATAGAATATTACTTACAAAAGAAAACATTAATAACCAGGCGAACAAAATCACTTTTTCGTAAAAATTTGTGAATAAAATCTTTACCTATAAGGTTTTGCATTTTATAGTAACGAGATATACTTATTATTAAAATTTCGTTGGACGAAATCCAACAAGAAACCTTTAATATTTTAACTGTTTTCTACACCAATTCGAAAAAAAAAAACTACTTAATGTTTGAAAAGTGTATTCCTCGCTTCAAGTTTTTAAAATCGCAAAAGAATGGCTTTAACCCAGAATTCCCACCAACTTTGTATATGGAAAGCTAAAGACGTAGAAATTTTAATTATAGCATTCTTCACTTTTAGTTTAAATTTGTGTCCAAGAACCTACCTTTTGTTTCTTAAAGTATCTATAGCATTTAAAAATATATTATACTTTATTTTATATATAATTTCCTGTATCAAAGTATCTGAAAACAAAAGAGATGCAATTGTAATAATAGCCTTCGTAAATTGAACGAATTGTTATATTAAGGAGTGACATTATTGTTTTTATAAAAATCAGAGGGTAAATGGTGTTGCTAAATTCCCCTACACACTTTGTTTTTTTCAACGGTTGGGTTCGGCAAAACATTTTTTTATAGAATAATATATATTATTTCTAAAATTGCTATAGGTCAGTTCTACTAACCTTTAACCACATCATTCTGACTTGCCTATGAGCCATTATCATCTGATATTATAAAAAATATATTAAAATAATTCTATGTATTTTTTAATATATTTAAAAATATAAATATATGAATGGATGCTAAAATATTTCTGTATGTATTAATTTTAGCGGACATACACGTATATGGCTATGTATAAAAAAATATGTTATGAACCCGAAAACGGAGAATATATATGAGTAGGAACACACTGTAGATGTAGCGGAGTGTTGTTACTGATGGCTAATTAAAAAAAAGTCCGTCACGCAGGAGCTGCATAACTAAGCACTTTCCTCAGAATTTGGGTAGTGTAGACTGCTTTCCAGAACAATTTGCTTAAAATATCCTACATAAATAAAATAAAAGCATGAATAGTTCTCTTTTAAATTTGTAATGAGTAACTAATCAATTATTAATTTGCTTCCAGAGCTATGTTTACACATGGTACCTACTAAACTATGTAATAAATACAAAAAACCTCATATTATCGTATTTTGATGTAACGCAGGAACAGGATACAGTCACTCTAGTGGTAGAAAGCGCTCCTTGCGGCGGCTTTGTGAACCTACGTTTGGCGGGCTTTTCTATTGAAATATATTACAAATTAAACCCCCGCTTTACGATTGACCGATTCAGCTCATTTTTACAACACTTCTTTCTCATGAGTTACCCATGACGTATACCGCGTTTCGTTACAATACAGCAGAAATTACGACCGGTATGAGTATATTAGGAATTTGGGTCCGGAGTAAACCCCCCCCTTCTAATGAACCGATTTAGTTTATTTTTACAACACATATTTAACTGTAGATTACCACTACGAATACCGAGTTTCGTCGAAATATACCAAAAATCACGGCTGGTAGTGGCGAATTGGTATTGTGGGTCCGGAGTAAACCCCCCCTCCTAATGAACCTATTTAGTTTATTATTACAACACATATTTACCTGTGGATTACCACTACGAATACCGAGTTTCGTCGAAATATACCATAAATCACGGCTGGTAGTGGCGAAAGGGTATTGTGGGTCCGGAGTAAACCCTCCCTTCTAATGAACCGATTTAGTTCATTTTTATATCTCACTTTTCTCTCTATATTACCACTACGAATACCAAGTTTCGTTGAAATGTAACAAATATTACGGCTGACATAGTCAAATTAGTGTTTTGGGTTCGGGGTAAACCCCCCCTTCCGGTGGACCGACTTTGGTGGTTAACGAACTCGTTCAATCGTTTGCTAATTCAATGCTATATACCAAGTTTCGTGACGAAAAAACAAAAACTCTGCCCGCTATCATGTTAACAGACACACATATATATATATATATATATATATATATAGACATATATAAATTTTAACGGGGGTCATTTTCGGTGTCTACTAGGTAGGATCGATAAAGATTTGAAGAAATTTTTCAAAAATTCCGTCATGAGTCCAACCTCAATAGCTACTTTCCTTCGGAGGAAAGTGCTAAAAAAAACAAAGGACAAGAACAAATGCTCTTAAAAAGAAAAAGTATGAAGAAAAAAAAACTTAATTAGGTGCTTTGAACTCGATAGGATATTTCCACTTACGAAATGGGCTACTGTTGAATCACAATACTTAATGAAACCGTTAGCAAAACTACATTTCACGATAAAATAATAGGATTTATTGTGATAGTAAACACTTATGAGAGAGATAATTATTCTATCCCCGAAGACATTATATGGTCTAATTTTTACAGAAAGGCAACAATTATATATATATATATTTTTTTTTTTTTTGATTGAATTGTAATGTTGTAATGTATGAATCAGAAAGATGATATAAAACGGGTTGATGTATATTTTGTATAGAGTTTTTATATATAACAAAACGTAATAGAAAAAAACAGTTTATATAACAAAATTATTATTTTTATATTTAATTGTTCAATATTAATTTTATGTTAATATTGTGCACGCTATGAGCTCGATCTTCATCCAGGCTATCAGTGCCGGGCTGACTATAAGTTTTCATCCTTCCTGTGAGAGAATAATCAAGTGGAAAATTGTGGTAAATGAGATCTAGAGTTTCCTAGTAAAATATTAAAGAATCAAAAAAGAATTCTTCTATGAAACAAACAAGAAATTTATTATGAAATAATAAGTATTTGGAAAGGAAGAAGATCCCCCCCCCCTGTTTTCGTGCGGGATGGTCATTAATAAATCTGCGGCCCCCCTCTATATTATTTATCGGTTCCTAAGTGCTCTTCCATATAATTGGCGGCAGCTTTAATTATTAAACCCTTTAGTTATAAATTCTTCTTTATTACTACATTATTAATAATATTAAAGCTGTGGTTTCACAATTCTTACATCTAGTTGCTCCTTTTTTAACGATTTATAGCAGCATTAAATTCCGTATCCTTTTTCTCATATCCTGTTTCAGTTCTTTTGTGAGGTTATTTTCATTATTTATATTTCCTTTTGGGGTTTACGTTATTTTTCGGCGTTTCGACAATTTGAACTTTTGCATGTTTTTGACGAAACTCCGAAAACGCGATTTGACGAGATAATTACGCAGGCACCCAAAAAAGAAGTGGTAATTTCCATAGCCACTTGACATATATTCTTATGTATTTCGAGTAGCTGTATGTTAATCCGGAGTCCGTTTCATCTCATCACGTCAGGTTTAAGAGCAGGAAACCGAATACGAGGTCTGTTTCGCCATATCGGCGCAAAATTAAGGTCTTTTCAAGGACAAATATGTTTATTTTGCAAACAATGAATCTACAGACAAAATTCTTTTTTTGAAAAATAGACTCATTAGTCCTTGAAATGAACTCGATTTTCCGCTAATGCGGTGAAACAGAACTCGGATTTGATTTCAGCGACCCTAAAAACAATGGAAGCTCTAGTTATTTCTTCTTTAATGACTTAATACGAAATTTGATCTTCAAATGCTCGCAAACCCGACGTAATGGGGTGAAATGGACTCCGCATTCTTTGGAAATTGCCTTTTTTTTTTGGTTGCCTGTGTTATATGAATGAATTATGAAAATCAGCTTCTTGATCATACGTAATTTACTTAAGACGAAGATTTTTAGGCTTTCGAGGCACACGTCTCATCTTCAGAACTCTATATTAGCACTTTCCTCCTAAGGAAAGTAGCTATTGAGGTTGGACTCATGACGGAATTTTTTTAAAATTTCTTCAAATCTTTATCGATCCTACCTAGTAGACACCGAAAATGACCCCCGTTAAATTTTATATATATCTATCTATATATATATATATATATATATATATATATATATATATATATATATATATATATATATATATATGCATATATATATATATATATATATATGCATATATATATATGTGTGTCTGTTAACACGATAGCGGCCAGAGTTTTTGTTTTTTCGTCACGAAACTTGGTATATAGCATTCAATTAGCAAACGATTGAACGAGTTCGTTAACCACCAAAGTCGGTCCACCGGAAGGGGGGATTTACCCCGAACCCAAAACACTAATTTGACTATGTCAGCCGTAATATTTGTTATATTTCAACGAAACTTTGTATTCGTAGTGGTAATATAGAGAGAAAAGTGATATATAAAAATGAACTAAATCGGTTTATTAGAAGGGGGAAGGGTTTACTCCGGACCCACAATACCAATTCGCCACTACCAGCCGTGATTTTTGGTATATTTCGACGAAACTCGGTATTCGTAGTGGTAATCCACAGGTAAATATGTGTTGTAAAAATAAACTAAATCGGTTCATTAGGAGGGGGGGGGGGATATACTCCGAACCCACAATACCAATTCGCCACTACCAGCCGTGATTTTTGGTGTATTTCGACGAAACTCGGTATTCGTAGTGGTAATCTACAGGTAAATATGTGTTGTAAAAATAAACTAAATCGGTTCATTAGAAGGGGGGGTTTACTCCGGACCCAAATTCCTAATATACGTCGTGGGTAACTCATGAGAAAGAAGTGTTGTAAAAATGAGGTGAATCTGTCAATCGGAAAGCGGGGGTTTACTTTGTAATATATTTCAATAGAAAAGCCCGCCAGAAGTAGGTTCACAAAGCCGCCGCAAGGAGCACTTTGTATCTAGAGGGACTGTATCCTGTTCCAGCGTTAGATCAAAATACGATAATATGAGGTTTTTTGTATTTATTACGTAGTGTAGTAGGTACCATGTGTAAACATAACTCTGGAAGCAAATTAATAATTGATCAGTTACTCATTACAAATTTAAAAGAGAACTATTCATGTTTTTATTTTATTTATGTAGGATATTTTAACCAAATAGTTCTGGAAAGCAGTGTACACTGCCCAAATTCTGAGGAAAGTGCTTAGTTATGCAGCTCCTGCGTGACGGACTTTAAAAGTCATATAGTGGCTGCGATGGCCCAGAAGAAGAGATCCTGGTAGCGATACCTGTTCTTGACCATGCGGCACTCATGGGTGATTTTGTGATCAATAATAATACCCTCTGGCCACCTCTGCCCTTTGCATTTACCTACTGAACTAATTAAAGGCTGGGTGGGCGCAAATCATACATTTGTAAGTTCTGATTTCTAGGGTTTCTACTGTAAATTGGTGTTTACTTGTAGATTTAAACATTCTGTCCACATAGACATTCTGTCTGAACATAGCGGAGTTCTTAATCACTCTTAACGGAGAGTGGTGAACAAAATGTCGCTTTCTCAATGTATATTAACTGCGTAAAGATTCGACCAATGTTAGCCTTTCGATCAATGTTTATCTCATCCGCTTCGGGAATGGTAGCCTGAATGTGGTCAGGACATGATATTGCCTGCAATGTAGCTTGTGGGTAGTTTGATGTATTAATCTATTCTCTGATCATGAGAGCAAATGCTCCTTCAATGTGGAAAACCATACGACAGATAAGGGGTTTTTACTGATGATAGTTCGCAAAATGCATATTCATGTTAATTGTGATGGATGAAGACTAGTGTTCAGTATTTGTAATTGAATAAGCAAGAATTATCGTACGATGGACTATTTTTAGTTCCACATTCGGAATTGTAAATATGCCATCAGTATTAGGCACGGAGATAATGTTTATTTGATGAATATTCTTCCTCATTTCAATAAATTTCTTCAGCTCTTCATCCTCCCTTTTCGAAATGCTCCCTACCGGAATTTTGGCGGTTTTCGTGTTTTTTTTTTTTTTTTTAGGTTTTACATTCGTTGTTTCAGTCTCGTCATTGCAAGTGTATAAAATCTGACTATTGTGTTGTGTTATTAAAGCCAACTTTAAAACAAAAAGTACTAACAATACACAAAGGGACCGGTTCCCGTAGATCACCGAAGTTAAGCAACTTCGGGCGTGGTGGCAACCTGTAGATAGCCCGGCGCTAACGGCTAAGTGTAGATGCACCATAAAAAAAAAAAAAAATAAAAAAAATAAAAAAAAAAAACGTAAAGGGAAACAGCTAAGTGATCGGAAGAAATCTGTTGAAATACATATGAAAATTTAACTCACGTGCCCAACCACCCTGATCACTGTGTAAAGCATAAAGGCGTGAGATCTGCAAGCCTAAGGTCGTGGGTTCGATTCTCACTATTTGTGGATTTTTTTTCAAAAACGACTTGTAAACCTCTCTCTGCTCATCTTGAAGAGCATTTCGGAAAAAAAAATGTAATTTGCGAAGCAACTAAAAACTATTTCATGTTTTTCGTAATGAATTGTCCATTTAGTAATTATTCCTCTTAATTCAGGTTACCCTTTTAGAACTGCAATACCCTGCAATAATTAAAAATTAACTCCCAACGAATTAAAAACTTAACTTTTTCGCCATGTTTTTAGGTGACGTGACCAATGACAAGACTGTAACGGAAGATACCTGTGACACAAATTTTCAAGGCAATATCTGTGTATATGTCTCTTAAACTGCGTATTGTTAATAATAATTATTCACATTTTTACATTAGTCTAGTTTGAATAAGGTATTAAGTAAGGTCTTCCCATGGTAAGCTAGCCTGTGGAATTCCCACGTAAGAGATACGGGTTCGTATACCGCGTTTGGTGAGTTGAGTTTTTTGAGCTAAGGGCTTGCTGAAAAAGTCCTCTGTTTCCCAAGGGATGTTCAAAAAGGACTGAAAAAAGTAGATTGTTCTGTACTTAGGGAAGCAGACGAGTCGTAAAATAAATAATAAGTATACCGCCAACGGCTTTACCACTTCGAATACAACGTTTCCCAACGGGGCGTGGCCAGTAGCATGGGTGACCACCTGTGAGAATAGAAAAAATAAATGAGTGATTTTCCGGCCCCTCTGTAAATAGGTTACCTCCAGCACTAATGAAGAAATATTCTGTAGGCACTAAAACCCATGACACTATCTCGTAATTCCGTATTGCAGCATCTCGTTTAAAATAATCATCAATGAACTCCATGCGCCATAAATAAGGATAAATTAAAATGCTCTATCATTTTAATAACAGTTCCCCAAAGTGGCACCAATGAAGAATGAATTAAAATAGTATTACCAAACACGTTTTACATACACATAAAGTGAGGAGAAACATCTCTATGGGCCCCCCTAAGTATATTTCATTTAAATTGAAACTCCCATAGAGTTAAACGAGCAAATTGTATTTATTTGATCATTTATCTCCATTAATAAATAATGACTATAGTTCCTCTATGGTCTGGTCATTGTAGAAGCAGTCGACTAGGCAGAATATAACTCTCAAGTCGAAGGGTTTTATGACCGCTCTTGTGGCAGCTGACGTCAGTATATTTACGAGTATCCCTTTTATTGCTGTAAACAACTCTACTCTAGAAATAAAATATAAACACCATTCTCGAGGGATAGGTCGTTTATAAGGCCAGCCTTTTATTGATTGCCAATGCCGTATTCTTACAAATTGAAAATCTTCTTTAGGCGAAATGGAGATGTACAGATTAAGCGTATTATTTTGTGAATGCTCCATAATAAATCAGGTAAGATTTCATATTTTTTTCTAAAATATTTAAAGAAAAAGCTCCCTAGCAGATTCGTGTACGAAGTTGCTACAAAACAAAACAAGTACAACCCATCACAAAACTACTTATGACCAATGCAGACACACTAAAAATTAATGGCAAGTAAGCTGGAATAACTTAACTGGCAATAAATTACAATTAAAATACAAACAAGGAGTGGACGGACATCCAGCTACCATAACGGGAAGAAATTGTTGCTCTAATTAGAATTGGCCAATAAAAACGGTAGGCGAATTTTAATAAAAATTACTACTAAGTAAAAAATGCTTTCTTATTTTAACATTTGGCATTTATGTATAATGTCCCAATTTCTGCTTAAATTAACCAGAATAGGCAACTGAAACTGCCTATTTCGTTATTGTAACATATTTGTTTATTTTATTTTTTCCCATCCTAACTCAATTGCATCAATCACACATTTGCATATAAATATCCTTCCTAAATCTCAGGTTTTTTATTTTCTGATTGCCTCAAATATATATATATATATATATATATATATATATATATATATATATATATATATATATATATATATATATATATATATATAAAATACTGAATAAACGTGTTAATAAATATCTATCTAAATCTATAAATATCTAAATAGAAAACAAAAATACTATAGCTTTTTCCCAAATTAGTTGTATTATAAGGATATATAACCACAAATTTAACTTTTAAAAACATTTTCCAAAAATGTGAAATATGCATTTCGCTTTGGAACTAATTTTTCTTTCTTTTTTTTTTTAATTTGTCAGGAATACCATAGATCCCGGGTCACGCTTCACTGGACACAATACTGAATTCAATTAAAAAATAAAATTTAGTTTCTCAGTAAACTCAATTTATCGAGACAAAATGACTTTTTAGAATTGATGAAAAAAAAATCCTAAATATTTCATGGCTATGATGTTGCATACATATTGCAAACAAGAATCGTAAACGGGATAAAGTATTTAGGAGTAACTGGAACCTAAATAGCATCAAGCATTTACAGGAAACATATTTTGAAAATATTCCCAGAATGTCCCTTAACAAGTTTTGTCAAATGTAACATTCCCTTAATTTAATATATATCCGTTTTTAATTATACAGGCTTTATTGGTTTTCACCGTGAGGTATCTTTTCAGGAATCGTACTTGTAAATAGCTTTTTTTTAACCCAAATTAATTTGTTTGCCATGTATGAAGCTTCGGATATTAAGTTATAAAAAAAAACTGAACAAATTGATTGTTAATGTTAAATTTTTTGTTGAACTTTTCGCCCATAAATAATTTATTTAAATAAACTATGATTTTAGTTACATGCACATGATGTGAATAAAATAGATGCAGTCGATTCGAATATCTAGCCTAAAGTCTAGGTCATTCAAAGAAAATATGTTTAGCTGGTTCAATTTTATTTTATTTTATTTTTTAAGTCATGTAATGGCCACACCGGCCATTTATGCGTTGATTGGGGTAATAGATAACGCCGCCACCACCGACAGGACCCAACCAGGCGAGGGCACGCCCACCGATATGGCATGGCCCCCAGTTGATGAGGGTTTACAGCAAACTGCAGATATTACATTGCACGAGCTTGTGGGCGAGGGTCTATTCGGTGGTACCAGGCCGACCAGACCCTCCAAGCTTTAGTCCTTTAGTCCTGAGGGCCCACGACACCGGAAGACCCACCCACACCCGACAGGCACCATACCGGAATAGGGTCGCCCCTATCACCCCAATACTGGTTGAATTAAACCTCTAATACAAACCCGAATAAGTGCTCCCAAGTTCAGGAGATATGATACCAATGCATGTCATGTTGAAATATTACACGTTTCCAACTTATCAACTCTAACAGTTTTTCTTTAATTGCTGCCTTCAGACGGCCAGATTGGGAGCTGAAAATATCACTAACCATGATTTGCATAGTGGAAGTAATTTGGTGTTTGTTTGTCTTCCAGGGGCACCAAATACTCAGAAATCGGACTAAAATCGGCTTTCGTTGTTACCAATAGTGCTGTTCCAGAAAATCCCAAAGATTTTTTCCGGCTCCTGTTTCCTTTTTTATTCACTTTTCTCTATTCTTTTCACTAAAGGACCGTCAATATTTCGTTTAGGGAAGGCATCAAAAGAGAAAATTCATTCCATGAAGTTCCTTTTGCTGAGTTTATGGACCCAAACGTAATACCGACTTGCGCACCACACCCCGCCTTCTACAGATGTTCAATTTGGAAAACTATCTCATGGGTCCGTGGATTATTTGCAAAAACATACCCGGCATGTTCTCGAAAAATCTGAACCACGAAATCAACTCCTGCACACAGCTAAATAAATCGCCAACATAAACAACGAAATTTTCAATTTTACCGCATTTTCCCCCCTTTCGTGAAAAATAACATGATGTACCTTCAATTGACTTCATCGTTGTTTATGTTCGAGACCCTTCATAGACACTAATTTCGAATGTAAACACAGTCAATATATTTATGATTAAGAGTGTATAAACAAAGTCCGTCACGCAGGAGCTGCATAACTAAGCACTTTCCTCAGAATTTGGGTAGTGTAGACTGCTTTCCAGAACAATTTGCTTAAAATATCCTTCATAAATTAAATAAAAACATGAATAGTTCTCTTTTAAATTTGTAATGAGTAACTGATCAATTATTAATTTGCTTCCAGAGTTATGTTTACACATGGTACCTACTACACTACGTAATAAATACAAAAAAACTCATATTATCGTATTTTGATCTAACGCAGGAACAGGATACAGTCACTCTAGTGGTAGAAAGCTCTCCTTGCGGCGGCTTTGTGAACCTACGTTTGGCGGGCTTTTCTATTGAAATATATTACAAATTAAACCCCCGCTTTACGATTGACCGATTCAGCTCATTTTTGCAACACTTCTTTCTCATGAGTTACCCACGACGCATACCGCGTTTCGTTACAATACAGCAGAAATTACGACCGGTATGAGTATATTAGGAATTTGGGTCCGGAGTAAACCCCCCCCCCTTCTAATGAACCGATTTAGTTTATTTTTACAACACATATTCACCTGTGTATTACCACTACGAATACCGAGTTTCGTCGAAATATACCAAAAATCACGGCTGGCAGTGGCGAATTGGTATTGTGGGTCCGGAGTAAACCCCCCCTTCTAATGAACCGATTTAGTTCATTTTTATATCTCACTTTTCTGTCTATATTACCACTACGAATACCAAGTTTCGTTGAAATATAACAAAGATTACGGCTGACATAGTCAAATTAGTGTTTTGGGTTCGGGGTAAACCCCCCCTTCCGGTGTACCGACTTTGGTGGTTAACGAACTCGTTCAATCGTTTGCTAATTCAATGCTATAAACCAAGTTTCGTGACGAAAAAACAAAAACTCTGGCCGCTATCGTGTTAACAGACACACATATATATATACAGGGTGTCCCGTAAATGTCTAGTCGTATTGTGAGGGGTGATAGAGGACCATTAGGGGAACAAAAAATGTTCTATGACGATTTCCCGAATTCTCGCCCATAAGGGAGAAAACGTCGTTTTATTGTTTTTTCGAGACAAACGTGGTTTTTAGAAGAATAATCGTTGTAGCTCCGTCCTAGGTGGTACTACTAGAAAGGGGGTGAAACCTATCGAAAGCTGAGTAAATTTACTATAAGACTAGTTGAAAGTAAACGTAAAAATGAATGAATGTAAGTATGTATATCTTACCAAAAGAAAGCTATTCTAAATTTCCTAACATTTTATTGATATTTCTTTCCAGCGTTACTCCTTAATGGGCACGATCTGTGATTTCCGGCTTTTAGAAAAACTTCCTCATTTAACCAGCTTTCTATTCATGTATCACAACCCTGTGTTATTGAAGTATTTGAACGGTTTAAGAACAAAAGTTTTTTAAAAAACATGGATCTGTGAAAAGAAAATTATATTTTTTTCTTCAGTTTATTCAAAAAGCTGAAGAGAAATATTTATTTTTATAAATGTTTACATAATAATCAATAAATATTTACTTAAAACAATAAAAAAAATTACTTCCACGAATATAAAAAAAATTCCTAAAACAGTAAATAAATAAAATACACATTTATTTTGAATTTATTAATTCAGGTAACTAATACTGGGTCCAGGAGGCGGCCATTAATGAACACCAACCATACATTAACCTCAAAAATTATTATTTTTACCTAGATCACGCATTTGTACACATTTTTACAGGACTATGTATGCCTTATTTATGACGGATAGAATTTTTAATTACCACAACAACAACGCATGGGCTCACGAGAATCCCAGTGAGTTTCACAAGCACAGCCATCAGTGTCAATTCAAGGTAAAGCATTTGTTTTAAAAAATATAAATACCTGTAAAAATGTGTTCAAATGCGTGATCTAGGTAAAAATAGTAATTTTTGAGGTTAATTTATGGTTGGGGTTCATTAATGGCCAACTCCTGGACCCAGTATTAGTTACCTGAATTAATAAATTCAAAATAAATGTGTATTTTATTTATTTACTGTTTTAGGAATTTTTTTTATATTCGTGGAAGTAATTTTTTTTTATTGTTGTAAGTAAATATTTACCTAATATTTATGCAAACATTTATAAAAATAAATATTTCTCTTCAGATTTTTGAATAAACTGAAGAAAAAAATATAATTTTCTTTTCACAGATCCATGTTTTTTAAAAAACTTTTGTTCTTAAACCGCTCAAATACTTCAATAACACAGGGTTGTGATACATGAATGGAAAGCTGGTTAAATGAGATAGTTTTTCTAAAACCCGGAAATCACAGACCCCGCCCATTGAGGAGTAACGCTGGAAAGAAATATCAATAAAATGTCAGGAAATTTAGAATAGCTTTCTTTTGGTAAGATATACATACTTACATTCATTCATTTTTACGTTTACTCCCAACTAGTCTTATAGTAACTTTACTCAGCTTTCGATAGGTTTCACCCCCTTTCTAGTAGTACCATCTGGGACGGAGCTACAACGATTATTCTTCTAAAAACCACGTTTGTCTCGAAAAAACAATAAAACGACGTTTTCTCCCTTAGGGGCGAGACTTCGGGAAATCGTCATAGAACATTTTTTGTTCCCCTAAGGGTCCTCTATCACCCCTCACAATATGACTAGACATTTACGGGACACCCTGTATATATATATATATATATATATATATATATATATATATATATATATATATATATATATAGATATATATAAATTTTAACGGGGGTCATTTACGGTGTCTATTAGGTAGGATCGATAAAGATTTGAAGACATTTTTCAAAAATTCCGTCATGAGTCCAACCTCAATAGCTACTTTCCTTCGGAGGAAAGTGCTAAAAAGGGCCTTTGGATTGTTATTTTTGCCTATTATAAATTAAAATAATTAATATGAAACCTTGTGTTAAAAATCTCCAAGACCCTTCCGGACAATACAGTAGTTCAGTTCACAACAAAGTAAAACCAAAAATGCTTATGTTTATATACATGATTTTACCTGTAGCGTTCCGTTAATGAGACTTAGGTCATTAAGTAGCATTTCTATTCTCACTTTTGAAGTATATTATCTTATATATTTCCCTACAAGTTTCTTAGCATACATGACACTTGAATAAAACTAATAATAAATATAAATGAAAGCACTTTGAGTGATGATCTCATGTTTTAGTAATTGCGGTCTTCATATACATTTCATTATTCTTGATGACGTTTAAATGAATGTAACGAGAAATAGTTCTTCTCTCGCTGCTAGTTTCTTTGTTTGTCTGCTAATTCGTTTCCCTCATGTCCTCTATGACCTAGATCCAATTTATAAATACAGCAACTCTTTCTGAACATATACCTATTATAGTTTAGTCTGAATAAGTTATTTATTTTTAATTTTTTTAGTCTGTCACTTGATGATTTGCTCTTGGTTCTAATAGTAGTTATCTAACCAGATGATGGTGTATCCGTAATATTAAAGACTCCTAGCAATAAATAACGCTCTTTCTGACTATCCACTTGTTGTCTACATTTTGGAATGCCTAGAAAAACTCAGGGTAAGCAATGTTTCAGTTGTCTTTTCTTAGGAAGTAGACCGGACAGCAAAGTCAGCAGTTTTTAATGGAATACCACACAATAAAGTCCCCTTTTCAGACATTCACGCTCACATAAAGTCCAAGATGTGGATTTCCTGGCAAGCTAGGTGGTACGAGCAGAACAATAACAAGCTAAGGGAAATTAAAGCAGGTGTCAGGGCTTGGAAGACTTCTTTTACAGGCCAGAGGAGGGATGAGGTTGCTTTAGCACGATTGCGCATTGGTCATACTCGATTGACTCATGGATATCTGATGACCAGAGAGGCACAGCTCATTTGCCCAACGTGCGGAGTATTTATAACTGTCAAGCATATTTTTATTGAGTGTCGAATTAATAAAGAACAAAGAGATGAACTTCAGCTCTCCTCAGACTTCGAGACAATTTTTGGTAACAGTCCCATTCAAGTCAATAATATAATACTTTTTCTAAAAAATACCCAATTAATTTCAAAAATTTAACTGGTTAAAATATTACCAAAAGAAAAATCTAAAAGTAAATTTAATAATGTCATTTTAAAAATATATTTGCTGTAGCATGTGAATTAAATAGCAACTATTTCATTATAATTAATTCTAAAACAGTTTACTCCATAGAATCAGCCTCATTTAAATATTAACTATTATTTATTGTGGTGGTGGGGGTGACCCTGCTCCGGCATGGTGCCGGTCGGGTGGGGGTGGCTCTTCCGGTGTCGTGGGCCCTCAGGACCAAAGGGTCCTTGAGCTTGGAGGGTCTGGTCGGCCTGGTCCCACCGAACAGACCCTCGGTCACATGCTCATGTAATATCTGCAGTTTACTGTAAACCCTCGTCGAATGGGGGGCCTCGCCTGGTTGGGTCCTGGTGGTGGTGGCGCTTTCTATCACCTTAATCAAGGCATAAATCGCCCGTGTGGCTGACATGCCTTAAAACAAGAAAAAAAAAAAAAATAAAAATAAAAGGTTCGGGCACACAGAACGCGATCAGTATCGCGGCGGGCAGCGATATCTGACCGAGGGTGGGAGGCGATCTACATGTATTAAACAGTATTTCATTAGCTCCGTCAACCAAAGGATGATCTATCGTTGCGAGCTTGTCTTTATCGCTTTGACGGGCGATACGGTTGTAAAAAATTACTGACTTATCGGGCGATAAAATGAGTGAAGAAACTGAATTATTTATTAAAAATCAAATGTTTTGAGGTCATTTTAGTTAATAAAAAAGATACATAAGTTCTATCGTGCTTGTATATCATTTATTTAAATTAGGAACTATATTGCTCACAAAGATACCATGTCCTATGAGATGTCTCCTTATTGCAGACCGCCGCGACGATCCTTGGATCGCTGCCTGCCGCAATACAGATCGCGTTCTGTGTGCCCGAACCTTTAATTTAGTGGTCTAAGGTCCATAGAAGTGAGCTACGCTGGAAAATAGGTAGTTCAGGGCATTTATTTTAAATGAAAAATTATTATTACATTCAGAAACGAACAGCCCTTATTCGCAACTCTTTGGAGTCCATTCAAAATATCCATGAAAATTATTGTAGAAACTGTAAATTAGTTCAATTTTTCTCTAAACTTTCAAGAGGAGTTAACCAGAGGCACTAGCCACAATAGATCTAAGGTGGTTGTACCAATCCAAAGCTAAAGGAGCTTGAATTCCCTTAATGTTGTATGGAATAAAATAAGGAATAAACAAGCATAAATCATGAAGATATTCTCAAACCATTATTAGTCGAATAATTCCGAATGATGCTTGCCGGTGTTGTGTGAATACCGCGACTGGCAGACCATGAAGCACCGCCACTATAACAGGGTTATACAGAACCGCTAGGGTTTTGGAGGGCAAGCAGTCCATGGACCGAAAACACCTAAATACACCCCGTCCATTCATTTTGTAAGGGTTCGTTGCCTTCAAAGGACATTCTAACGGCCGTCAACTCCTGCATTTTGATATACAAGTACCTAATGTAGTTACCATGTATCAGTTTACTCCTTTTCTAGGACGGGGAAAAGTAAACTTCAACTATTTTACATCAAAGTATTTTTTAGTTTCATTAAATAAAAATATACTATGTTCAGTAAATATACAAATGATACTAACTATTTTTCTGACATGTATTTTTACATGTAGTACCCATTCGATGTACTATCCCCACCAGGCGTTGCTTTACTTCGGTGATCAACGAGTATCTATTTATTCAATGTCAAAACTATTTTTTTTTATCCATCGACTTTTAACCCTTGAGCCGTCACCCCGGGTCATATTGACTCGAGTGATAATTGTTTATTAGTTATGTTATTATCTATTGGAGATTAGAATTTCAGTCTTTTACATATCTTATATTTCAGCATGTTTAATCAAAAAGATTTGTTTCTGATATCATATTCAAAAGGGGGGGGGGTTTAGCAGCTTTGGCACGAGGTAATGACTTGTGTATGTAGTTTTTACGGGTTGGATCCAAGGTGACGACATTCCTCATAGTTTTTTGCGCAATTGAAAGAGTAACTAAAGCAATTAAATTTTCAAATTTCGATATTATTTTTGAGTTTCTAATGAACTAATAGTAATATTATTTTCATTATCTATTGTAGTACTGAGTAGTAAATTTCCTGGTGTAAGAAAGGAATATTTTCCTTCGCAAAATGACTACATTTGCCAGGCTTGTAACCGCTGAAGAGCCAAACTATGACAATCGATACCTCGTTAAAAATATGTTGTTTTGCTCTTACCCACAACGAAAAATTCTGAATTCACTAAAGAGTCAATACTAGCAGTGTGGAAAGTCTAAACATATGCAAAATCCGTCCACATATGCGGTCACTATTTTAATCTCATACATACATATGTATGAGATTAAAATAAATTATGAAGTATATCACACCTAAACTCACATACGGTTCTCATGAAGATGTATAATTCTTTATTAATTTAAATTTCCCTCTACGGTGGGAGTTAAAAAGAATTGCGGCTCGTAGTATACAATGCCCGGCCCTCCATTGTGGAGAGGTCAAAAGGGGAATGTTCGCCTTATAAAGACGGGGGCCTCCTAACAAAGAAGATAATTACTAAGTGAAGTACATAGAGACAATACAGAGGATTGTAGGCACTTGAAGAGGGTCTGATTAGGTTCATGCACCCACATAGCCATAATGAAAGGTATAAAACACAGGACATAAAGCGTAGGAAGGCCGTTTTTAAGCACTTATTCAAAGTAGCTATTGAGGTTGCAGTCACTGAATATTTTTTTGTAATATGTATTTAATTCATAATCCATGTAATCTAGTAGGAAGTGTCTCCTAGATACTACAAATTATTCTAGTTAAAAATTACTCTCTCTCTCTCTCTCTCTCTCTCTCTCTCTCTCTCTCTCTCTCTCTCTCTCACACACACACACACACACACACACACAGACACACACACACAATGTATTTATTACGTTATTGAATGAAAACGTATTTCATCAAAGGTGCTTTTTCCACTAAAATAAGAATAGGAATAATTTTGTAGTCAAAGAAATCTCTTTATCTGAAGGAAATTTGGTTCCAAAATAAATCAATTTTCTACTGTTATTGGAAAAGTAAGTATTCCTATGTATGTCAAGATTGACAACCGCATATAGCATGTGGTTGACCAGATCATAACCAAAAAAAAATTGAAAATTGTAGTTCACTCTTTAAAACATTAATCCTTAAAGCCTCCCTGTGGTCAGTGTTATTACATTTTATTGGTAGTTCATGAATTAGAATTACACCAAGAATGATAATTCAATTAAAACGCGAATTATAATTACATTGTAATCCTCTAATGTAATTGAAGCACTAATTGTGTAATTCAAATATCAATTACCAAGAATTGTAATAGAATTACAATTGTAATTGAATTCTAAGTGTATTTATAAAAAAATTATGATAGTCAGTAATTAAAATATCAATTTTATCTAGAATTGTGAATGAATTACAATTGTAATTGAATAACATTTGTGATTAATATTTTCATTTTTTTTTCAATTACAATAAAAACTTATAATTGACAATTCAAATATTATTTGAATCACATTTTAATTCAAATTTACTTTAAAATTATTTCAAATAGCTACTAATTCAAATCCTTGAATTAAATTTAATTGAAATACAGTTAGTCCAAATTTAATTATTTGTTTCAATTTAATAAAAAAATATAATTCAAGTTGTTTTTATTGATTGTTAGTACTGTTAAATTTTTATAAATGTTTTAATGTTGGCCTCCTGGCAACGAATTTTTTTTTTTTTTTTTTTTAATATGACTTATTTGGGTTTTTTAGAATTGTACTGTATGTTATTTTTATTGTTTTTAATTGTTGACGTAGTGTATAATGTGACGTACCCATGTGATTTAAGTTAAGTTATTTCATTTGATTGTAATGTTGCCTGTGTTGATGGGTGTTAACAGGACACTGAGGATGAGGTGCTGACCTCGAAAACGTTTTGTTAAATTAAAGGAATTAAACAGTGGAGGTGTGTTGAAACTGCCCGTGGTTTAGTTGCTAGCAAGCTGGAATCTCATGCAGGAGATGTGGGTTCCAGTACCACCTCCGGCAGGTTGACGTTCGCCGAAAAAAATCTCTGCTACACCATAGATATGTTCGGATGGTTGGGAACCTATATATAGCCCGGCGTTACTTACAAAAAAGTTGACACACATAAAAAAAAAAAAAAAAAAAGGGTGAGGTTTATAATGGTTTAATAATAATTTACAACAAAAATAAATTTTACTGTAATATATATTAACACAACGATAAACTGCATGGACTAAATCCGACATATATAACGTTAATATACTCCGAGGATGGTTTGAATAGAATGTAATCAAAAAAGTACATTAAAAATAGTTATCGGAGATTCATAATTTATAAATTCTTATGAAATCTAGCTACTAATTAACAGGACGGCTTCAGCACGAAAATTCAGTGTTCAGTCGTAGGCTCGGTACGGAACACATGTGTCCCGTAAGGATTCCAATTGCCAATTCCTAAGGAAATAGATATTTCAAAATTATAATAATTAAGCGTAAATAATAATTATAGTTGGCTTTGGTACGGGACATGTAGGTCCCGTACTAGCTTCCACCTAACTCCAGCTACCGTACCAGCTTCCTCCTACGGTGGACCAAAAAGCTCACCTACCTTAAGATGACTGAAACTTGCCCAAAAAAAAAAATGTATCCCGTACCCGCCAAATATAAACATGTATCTGGGGACCGTCATTTTTATTTTAACCGTCAATTGGACTCATGGGCCGTAAATTATTTTATGAAAACCAGCATTTTCGGAGTAGTGGAAGTAGCTATTTATCTAAAAGACGATTTTATTACATATTTATTATGTTACTTGACTGCAGAAAATTTAAGACAGCCCGACATTTTATGATTATTATTAAATTGTAATCGTTGTCTCTGTAGGAAATGTCAAGCAGTTTGTATGGGACGGACCTTTTTTTTTTTAAATTTTTATTCTGAGCCTAAAAGTCTAAATATACCCAGTATGACATCATGGAGGGATCTTTCATTCAATATCAGGCCGGGAAGTGATGTAAACACTTCTGAAAATTCCATTCAATTGGACAACTTCGGAAAAACAATTAGAACGTTTTTTTCCAATCAGCAGTCACGTTTCAAACGTTTTCATTCTCCCTTCTCTTTTTGCATCAAGCTTTGTCCTGTATTGTATAAGTTGCCAATTATTATTTATGACCGTTTAAAGGTTATCATTCAGTGTAGTAGTAGTCTTGTGGAGTCATTGAACAACAATTTAAGTGAGTGTATTTGCAGATATTTTTGGGACTTTTGCGAGGTAAAACGATTTCTGTACTAATAATTCTAGTAGTTTTACGCATTGATTATATTCTTTCTAAACTTTTCTTTTATGTATTTTTTAATCTCCTCATAGGTGATACTTCATGGCGGAAAACAACGAAGAGAAAGGTGACGCGACTTCTGAATTACGTCTTAGATTTGGAGAATGATTTTTAATTAACAGGACGGCTTCAGCACGAAATTTCAGTGTTCAGTCGTAGGCTCGGTACGGAACACATGTGTCCCGTAAGGATTCCAATCGCTGAGCGGTAAGGGACAAATGTGACCCGTCAACATCTATACATTTATATTTCACGAAGGAAAAAAAAATTGTCTGTAGGATATTCCATGACATTTTTGTTACTGAAGGATCTATTTTGAAGCAGAAGTAGGATTAGATAAGATAACAAGCAAAAAAAAAAAAATATATTTTGCTGAACAAGTTCCACCGTTTAACAAGGAGTATCAAATAAGTGAAAAAAAGTAAAAATTATAATTCTTTTTTTTTTTTTTTTTTTTTTTTTTTTTTTTTTTTTTTTTTTTTTTTTTTTTTTTTTTTTTTTAAATCCTAACTTAATCATCCGATTGGGTACATGGCCGATATTGAAACAATTATTAGGTATTCACTTTTTTAACTTTTAATGAGGGCGGGTACGGGATACATTTTTTTTTTTGGGCAAGTTTCAGTCATCTTAAGGTAGGTGAGCTTTTTGGTCCACCGTAGGAGGAAGCTGGTACGGTAGCTGGAGTTAGGTGGAAGCTAGTACGGGACCTACATGTCCCGTACCAAAGCCAACTATAATTATTATTTACGCTTAATTATTATAATTTTGAAATATCTATTTCCTTAGGAATTGGCAATTGGAATCCTTACGGGACACATGTGTTCCGTACCGAGCCTACGACTGAACACTGAAATTTCGTGCTGAAGCCGTCCTGTTAATTAAAAATCATTCTCCACATCTAAGACGTATTTTTTATTGGAAGTCAGGAGAAACCTCCAATTCTAAAGGCTTAATTGCATATTTTTGCAAAACATTTCTTTCATTGGTATGTACGTAAAGTGAGTCTCGTAGCACTCGTACTGAGAGACAAGTAACTGTTCGAATGAATGAAACCGACATTTTCAAATTTGGTATGAGATCTTTTTATAATGAATTTCATATGAACCATTTTTGTAGAACATTCAATAATTATTAAATATTTCAAGTATTTATTCGAACGATTATAATCGTTCGAATGGATACTTGAAGATAACTACAATTTCTTAAGCGGTTTCGAAATATATAAGAAAATATCTGTAAACCCCAAAACGTGTCTAGAGTTTTCCAGGTTTCTCGAACACAGTTATAGACATGGCCTTAAAAATGGTTACTTTAGATTCCCACACGTCATATTACTTATAAAACAACAACAAACAAACAAATACGTAGTCACATATTTTTCCCCTGCTTGATTATAGCCCAAAAACTCTGTTGCAGTAGAAGGATTCTACTAATTATCAATAGAAAAATACTAAACATTTTTCTAAAACATTTTATCAAATCGGACTATTAAAGGTGCAGAGTAAATAGACAAACACAGACATACAGACACACATAAATTCGAACCACCAGTATTTTTGTGACCTATATGATCTACGTGGAAATTTCCCCTCGGCACCTCTAGATTGCGCCATAAGATGTACTTCAAAAGTGGGGGTTTCTCCCTACGGAGGGAGAGTAAAATCCACTAACAATAAAATAAATTTCTTCTTTTTAACATTTTTACTTAGATATTTTGAAGTTTGATGTCAATTGTTGAACATATTACTGTAAGTTGCAATAATTTTATTCAATTAGAGTGATAAACCTCCAGACCTTTCCCTCTTAAGTAATTAAATGATATACATTGAAAGTTATAGTTCATTATTTTTTTTTTTTACTTTAAAAGAAGTTTGTCAGTTGCTTACAAGCTGCCTTGATTTTTTCATAAAAGCAGTAGATGAAGAATTGTCAAGGGAAATGAAGACCGAGGAGAAAAAATGTTTTCTTATCCGTAACTGGTTCTATTTCTCCCGCTAAACTAGAATTTGCTATTAGTTCAAGAAGAGACGATAACAAGCAAACCAAAAGGGCGAAATCTGATAAACCTCAGGTCTATTCATATTGCTACGAACTTTCACCACAGGCACCATCACAAATCCATCACAAAACTGATTTTCTCTAGAATTGAATATTATCTGTTTTCTCTTCTCCTACACTTGTGTCTCGTGTAATATCTATCTCTCTTCTCTCATCTCCCTTTCATCCAGAGGAGGATAGTAATGTTACGACTGTATAAGAGGAATGCTAAAATGAGTTCTATGTGTAGTAAACGTTATTGTGAAACTCACCTGTATTCCGTGTTAATTTATATTTAGAAAATAAAATATGTTGAACAATCTCGCTTCTTTCTTGATATCGAAATGTAGCCATTGCCAGTCTTAACTCCATTAGTAGCTAGATTTCATAAGAATTTATAAATTATGAATCTCCGATAACTATTTTTAATGTACTTTTTTGATTACATTCTATTCAAACCATCCTCCGAGTATATTAACGTTATATATGTCGGATTTAGTCCATGCAGTTTATCGTTGTGTTAATATATATTACAGTAAAATTTATTTATGTTGTAAATTATTATTAAACCATTATAAACCTCACCCTTTTTAATGTTTTTTTTTTTTTATGTGTGTCAACTTTTTTGTAAGTAACGCCGGGCTATATATAGGTTCCCAACCATCCGAACATATCTATGGTGTAGCAGAGATTTTTTTCGGCGAACGTCAACCTGCCGGAGGTGGTACTGGAACCCACATTTCCTGCATGAGATTCCAGCTTGCTAGCAACTAAACCACGGGCAGTTTCAACACACCTCCACTGTTTAATTCCTTTAATTTAACAAAACGTTTTCGAGGTCAGCACCTCATCCTCAGTGCCCTGTTAACACCCATCAACACAGGCAACATTACAATCAAATGAAATAACTTAACTTAAATCACATGGGTACGTCACATTATACACTACGTCAACAATTAAAAACAATAAAAAAAACATACAGTACAATTCTAAAAAACCCAAATAAGTCATATTAAAAAAAAAAAAAAATCGTTGCCAGGAGGCCAACATTAAAACATTTATAAAAATTTAACAGTACTAACAATCAATAAAAACAACTTGAATTATATTTTTTTATTGTAATTGAAAAGGCTGAAAATATCAATTGCAGTAATTGAAACAAATAATTAAATTTGGACTAACTGTATTTCAATTAAATTTAATTCAAGGTTTTGGATTATGTAGCTATTTGAAATAATTTTAAAGTAAATTTGAATTAAAATGTGATTCAAATAATATTTGAATTGTCAATTATAAGTTTTTATTGTAATTGAAAAAGAAAATGAAAATATTAATCACAAATGTTATTCAATTACAATTGTAATTCATTCACAATTCTAGATAAAATTGATATTTTAATTACTGACGATCATAATTTTTTTATAAATACACTTAGAATTCAATTACAATTGTAATTCTGTTACAATTCTTGGTAATTGATATTTGAATTACACAATTAGTGCTACAATTACATTAGAGGATTACAATGTAATTATAATTCGCGTTCCTTAGGAAAAAATCGGCTGGGGTTTGAAAACATAGCTAGTGACTGCCTTGTCAATTAGGAAAATTAATACACTGATTGTATTTACCATCTCGTGCATAATACTGTGGTTTAATAAATTTAAATCCGAATAGATATACTAACTTTGAGCCTTATATGACAACAGTATTATCCGACTTTAAATACATATGGCCCTATGCTATCTATCCTGAATGAATGAAAATTAGGATTTATAATTTATTAACAAAATAGTCATAGTAGATAATTAAATAAATAAAAAATCGATAAATAAATGAATAACTTTGCCTCTAATAAATAAATAGTAATATAATACTTTGTTTATATTTGTAAGTAACTATTTTGTAGAGCCTCCTATATTCCTGGGGTAACAGTCATGACTTCCCATGGGGACTAGTCCTATTGGGAACTGGAGTCCGCTTTGTCTTCTATTTCCTTCTTCCAGATTTCCTTCCTTCTACTCCTGTCCCTGGCAATCCTCATCCAACTTGGCCTTATTCCGCATGAAATCTCTTCTTCTGCCTTCCTATTCCTCTCTTCTGTCCATATGGGATCCACTACGTAGCTTGCTTTGCCCACCTGCCATTATCTTGCCGAGCAACGTGCCCCGCCCAGGTCCCCTTGGTCATCTTTACATGGAGTAGGGCATCCTTCATTCCTGTTTGTGTTCTTATATGTGCATTAGTTATCTTCTGCCTCATTTTTACGTTCAGAATGCATTTCTCTACCGAACGTTGCCATATTTTCAATTTGTTTTCTTGTGCCTTGGTGAAAGACCATGTTTGTCATCCATAACATTCAACCGGCAGGACGCATTGCTCGAAGACAAGCCTCTTCCACTCCATGCTATAACTTCCCTTCATAATAAATTTCAGAGCCCAAAACTTCTTCCATGCTTGAGATTTTCTCCTCTGAAGCTCTTTTGCTGCACTACTATGAAAGGAAATAAGTTGGCCCATATATATATATATATATATATATATATATATATATATATATATATATATATATATATTTGTCCGTAAACTCCAAAATGTTTGTGTCAAGCATTACCTCAGCTTTTCCCGATTAGTGATGATTTTCGTCTTTGAGTAATTTAGCCTTAATCCCAGTTTATTGCACTCCTCCAAAGTTTGCCCAACAGACTTATTAAAACACCGGTAGATTACCGAAGTTAAGCAACGTCGGGCGTGGCTGAATGGGTGACCGACCACGTGCTGTTGGCCTAAAGGGTGGCAACCTGTGCATAGCTCGGCGCTAATGGCCGAGTTGTAGATACGCCGTAAAAAAACAAAAAAAACAAAAAAAAAAACAGACTTGTTAAATCCTCTAGGCATCTGCAAGGAGGACAATATCATCGGCAAACTTAGGTTTCTAAGTTTTCTGCCATTTATATTTATACCCATATTGTTCTGCTTGGGACATCTTCTACAAACCATTCCTAACAGATAAAGAGGTAAATACGGAAATTACTACTCGTGATTTTCGTATTTATTAACATAATAGTCAATTTATTGAAGTAATTCTACATGTTTTGCATAAAAATTTATTATCCAGAGAAATATAATATACACATAATAAAAAATAGGAAAAAAGTAACGAATAAGAAAACCGAAATAATGTATTTTTAGTTTATTGGATAATGAATAAATCTTTTTATCTATAATTAATAAACATAGCTTTTAATTCAATGGCCAAATTTTCTCTGGATAACCGGAATTTATGTTTTGGACTCAGGCGATTTTTAGAGACGTGGCCATTGTAGTGGAAGGTTCACCTACCGTCTATTAGGCTGTGTTTAGTGTTTGGCTCCTGAAGAAGCATCGTATGATGCGAAACTAAAGCTATTTTAATGAATTGACAATTATGTTAATTTAAAATTTTAATTTAATGACCTGCCTACATATGAAAAATTGTTGAGATTTGGGTCACTTCTTATTTTACCTGTTGATAGCAAATAATTTTTAAATTTAAAGACTACTTGACACTCACACATCACAAAAAAATCATACTATAAATAAGTTACTCTTCATAGAGATAATAATCGGTGGTGAATGTTCTAAACCGGCTGCAATATTAGTCAAATAGAATACGCAGAGTGAACTACGGATAATGAGAATACGTACATAACAGGACGTATTGTGTATAATATAGTATAACATGGGCGTATACAGAAAATAATTTCGGGAGGGGCTGGGAAAATTGCTTGGAATAGTTTTAGGCAACTAAAACGCTATTACACGTAAAATAAAATATTTTTTATGAACTAAGTGATCTAATTTAATTTATTTTTAAGGGTTTTACGACAAGTTTTTACCACAAAATGAAAATTTCGGGAGGGGCTGGAGCCCCCTCAGCCCCCCCCCCTTATATACGCCCATGTAGTATACCATTGGAATGGAGCTGTAATATTCCAGGAAGTGATAACATCGATCCAGCTGAGCTCGATATTAAACATACCCAACATCCTCGACCGTGTATTACTCTAGCTGAATGCAATCAGTTCATGTTATGTAATTTCAGCGCGATAGCACAAACAAGAATTACTGAAATAGGTATCAAGACATAAAAATCCTTACGCTCATAAACTGCCTCAACCTAGCGTGTTTTCATAAAGTTCTTCTCCATAGTGTCAACAACTACTCCAATACATCTTGAAAAAAAGTGAGACTTTAGGCGCCCTTATGCGAACAATACTAGCGGAAACTTTTACTTCTTTTTTTAAAGCAATTAAACACAACAAACGATAAACAAGTTTGCAAAACAAAAACTAGAAAACATTCAAAGCAACGACGTCAATACTTTTCAGGTTTCAACCACTTATGTCTCTGACTGACAAAGACCCATCAAATAATACCTACTTTATAGCCGTTATTTTATATAATTTAGTATGCCTCGGAATGGCTGCCTTTCTCTTACCACGATCTCCTAATATCTTAGTTTTTTTTGTTTTTTGCCTGCGAAAGGTACATCTTTATGCTTACAGAAATTTATTTTATATTTCATGATATTTGAAATCGCATTGAAAAATCTTTTAGAATCTAATGCCATCTCAATTTAAAAAAAAAAAAAAAATGGAACGAACGAATTTTGCACCTCATCTCCACATATGTATATACTGAATGTGAAATGTTTCGATATTTCATACTCACAAGATGGAACTACACACCAAGGCGTGGGAGGCAAGAGGGGAACGGAAAATATTGAACTTTTGAACTGAATAGGAAAACTCTAACTTTTTCCGTATAATTTTCCGTATTCCGTTCTAACATAAAGCCCATTTGGGATTTGTGAGGTCTATCATTCTTTGGACAGAGCCCCTAACGCAAATTGGCCTGTAGCTTGTCGTACCTCGCATCCTCTGCTTGTAAATCCCTTCCTCCTTCTTAGGTAACTAAGGAATCCTCTTTCCTCCATCCTACTTGCCAATATAACAGCAAATGCTTACCAGACAATTCCCTTTGATGTATGCCAACTAACAATCTCCTTTTTACCAAGATCCTTTACTCAATCCTAGAATGATGAACTGCGGCTTACTCATCCATAAATTTCCTTTTTACCATTACTTCTAAACGTATTTCTTCCTCGGGATTTATTCGACAATATTCATAAATTTTGATGATCTACATTTATGGTCTGAGAGTCATTTTTTTCTACAAGTCATAGCAGGCTATCTATTTTTTTCGGCATTAAAATATCATAAGAAACATGTTCTTAGTGTAGTAAGGTTTTATTATATATCTTTGTCACTATTGCAGCATAAAAATACTCTACTTGTAACAGATGACAGTTTTATCTGTCATCTGACTTCTGCATTAAGGAGATTTTTTTCATACTGCAATCTATAAAATTATCTATCTATCTATCTATCTATCTATCTATATCTATATATGTATATATATATATATATATATATATATATATATATATATATATATATGTATATATAAATCCCGTGTCTGTCTGTATGTCCGTTTGTCTGTTTATCTGTTCATCTGTTTCATAATTATTTGGGTAAATATTGCAGCATATGAACGATCGATTTGAAGTCGAGATAAAACCTCGTAACTCCTTCAGTATTTTTTGTGTATTTTTGAAGAAGTTTTTGTGAAGCGAAAGAAGGTTTCTGTGATATGCCATTTAAAATAAATCTCAAAATATCTCCAAATATTTAAAGAATAGAATTATGTTAGTTGTTTGCAAATCTTTTACACAACTCTTTTTTAGAGGCTTCAAATTCTTTGATTAATCAAAAATTGTTTTTTTAAAATTTAATTTATGTATCTATGAATGCAATAAGTATAATAAATCATTGAAAAATTATTTTTTTAATGCAATATTCATAATTCTTGGTAAAAAATGTAAACTACACGAAGGCATATAGAGCAATATAAGAAAATACAATTTTGTGTTTTCATCAATAACAACACTATTTGTTAATTTAACTAACATTATTATTAATAGAATGTTTCAATTCAATGTCTCATGACCTGCATTAGATACTTGATGGCAACCTATTTCTTTATTTCGTTGAGTATATGGTGGCATGTTACATCTATAATGTCTTACTTGTTTTCTTACATTATAACTTGAATTAATTTACATAATTCTTTATTTTTTAACTTGATCCTCTTATTTCTGTAATTTTGTTATAATTCATCAATTTTTTTCATTCATGAAATATGCATATATATATATATATATATATATATATATATATATATATATATATATACCAATAAGCATTTACTCGAGTATATTTAAATACTTAAATTAGTTTATGTAATTCTTGCTACTTTTGTTTTTTATTTTATCTGTTTTTTTTGTTTTGTTGTTTTTCTTCATTTTACTTTTTTCTTAATTTAGTTATTGGTGTTCTTTTTTTTTATTTTTTTTTTTTTTGTTTTTTGTTTTTTTGACTAGACGGAAAACTTTCCTTCATCATGAGCTCATCACTAAAATTGCGAAGCTCAAAATAAAATAAATAAATTACTTGTTTTTTTGTGGCAGATAATTTTTCCTTCCTGTCTACCAGCGTACCTTGTGGTATATCATCATGACCGTGGAGCCAATAAATAGCTATGCGTTTTCTTTTTAATGAATCTATTGTAAAATTGCATCAGGAAGTTTAGTATGTTTTCTATATGGGTTTCAATATTGATTTTTGCTTCCACTATGAAGCTACATTTTCCGCATTAATTACTTGTAAGTGCTAAATCTGGACAGTTTGTTCGTCTGAGGCAACAAATATTTATTTTCCTTTAAAATATAAAAAATACATAGGTATTTTAATTTTTTATAACGCTCTTTTATGTAATTATGAAGATCATTCAAGTTTAAAAGGAATAATAAATATAATTGGGGCATAATGATTTGTATTTAGTCTTTTTCGCTTCTGAATTTAGTGCCTTGTGAAAAAGCTAGAAAAGTAATTCACAATTTCTGTTTGAGAAAAATTTAATGAACGCCTTTTATAATGACGCTCCTTTAATAATAATAAAAAAACCTTGAATTTAGGTGTAACTAATTGAACTTTATTAAAACTGGTTTCCTCCTTATCCAGTCCAGGGGTCTTTTATTTTCGCCTTGGTATGCTGTAATTAGAAATATTTTTTCTAAAGATTTTTTTTTTCTTATTGTAAATTGTTAGAATATTATTAAAGTATATGCCCTCCCATATGAAGTTCGTCACGGAGTAGCTGCATAATTTAACACATCCCAACTACATAGCAAAGAAGTTTATTTAGCCCGAATTTTATTTCCTAATAAAATGCTTAAATTACCCTATATAAATACAAAATAGACAAATACAGTTTTGTTTTTTTAGGTATTTAATGGAAAGCTGACTCAATTATTAATTTTTATTTACATTTTCTCTGGAGTAAACCCTAATGTCTAAACAAACGTTTCGTCTTTTAAGAAATCTTCTTTATAAGTTCTGCACGATTTGTGCTGGTCTTTGACAATTATTTCATTTGTGGAAGCATGAAGATGGAAACTAAGTAATAGTATAAAACTTACAGAATTACTTCTAAGAATAATCTAAATTTAACATGAAAAAAAGCAAAAGAAAAACAAAACGAAGCATATAGTAAATATAAAGATAACAGAAAATTTATATAATTGTTTAACTGTTTCTTTACTGATACATCAGCTTTCCAACAACACAAAGGGTCCTAAATCTAATATCTCAATCTTGTATTTTCGTGTACTGATTTAATAAGTTTTTCTAGAGCAAGAGTATATTTATCATAGAGTTTTATTGGACTTATCGGCCACATCTTTAGAGTTGCATGTAGTCCTGAATGTACCGATCATCTTCTGAATGTGGGCAACGATGTCCCTGTGCCTGACTAGATGGACAATACGAAATTTGGTGAAACATTTATAAACTTTCATGGAGACTTCTCTTAAAATTATGGAATTCTATGAAGAGAGAGTCAGTCCATTGGCAGCGATGCCGGCCGCGTATCGGTTATTTAAACGTTTTTGACATTTTTGCTGGCATTTTTTTTTTGTATTTATTAATTATAGCCTATAATTAATAGGTGCTTCAAATGCCAGGGTCATTAGCATCTTTTTTCTGTCAATATATTTACATTAGAAGCTAAATAGTGTGGACGCAAGAGCAGATCCTCGCAGAACTCACTGCACAGAATGAACCCCCGGACTTGCCGTCTTCATTCTACTTTTACTGAGACGGTCTGTTCTTGTAGAGTAAAGACCGGATATATACATATATATATATATATATATATATATATATATATATATATATTTATATACATACACGTGCAGGTTTCTATTACATGCAGTCTATAAATATTGCGTTTTGTTAACTACTGAAGAAATATTCACAGTGCACGATACTATGATATAAATTAAATTAAGAAATAATTTAATTTATAATTTAATAATTGAATTTGTTTATTAACCCTACATCTAAAAAATTACATAACCACACACACTTCCAACACCAATAAACATGCTGATTTTCTAGAATAGCTATGTTCAGAGGATACTCTTCTTTGTGTTATCGCCATTGAAGCGGGACTCAATAAATAAATAATTTGTATATATATTTTTATATATTGACCTTTTGCCTGCTTAATTATAGGATTAGAAGAAATTGTCATAAGAATGTTGCTTTATATCCAGAAGAAAATCTTTATGAATCAATAATTCATTTGACACAGATACATAAGTTTCACAAGGTTCAAAGGAGAGCGCGATCGGAACTCATTCTATTGGCGCTCCTCACACTCAACAGAAAATCGAAAAAAAAAAACGAAAAAAAGGGAAACTGACGTCTGATTGAAAGAAAAAAAAAAAAGAAGAAAAAATAGGCCGGTCGAACTGTTGTGATAGATGGGAGAGGAGAGGGAAGTGTTGAAAGAGTAACTGGTTAGAGAGGGAGGTTACTACAAAACGGTTCTCTCTAAATCCGTTTTATACCTCCGCTGCGAGCCGTCTATCCAATAGAAAGACCCAGCGTTTCAACTCGGATATGGAACATTTTCAAATTGCAACATCCTCATCCACTTCTCTTTCCTATTGAACCATACTCTCGAGATTTAGCTTCATATGGTGCCTGTCCTCGGACCTGTAAGTGAATAAGTAAAGCAATATTAAATTTATACTAAAATGGCCGTTTACTCTGATTTAGGAATTGTTGAACTTGTAGGGTCAAAAACACACCAATTCACTCCTCACTAGTTTATTTATTTATTTTCCAACATTTTTCACGCCTTTTTGATGTCTCTTCAGGACAATAAGTTATAAATGCATAGGCTTACATCTTCAACTTCAGAAGAGACACAGCGACCCTTAGGTCCACTCGAGACTGGTCATAGACTGAATGGTAATGGCTATAAGTTGAAAATATTGTTATTGAGTAGAGTAAGTCAAAGTTAAAAGTGAAAAAAAAAAATTTATATTTTTTTAAAAAAAGAAGAAAAATACCAACTGAAAAAAATAAATAAATGAGTAAATTATATTAAAAAAAATAAACAGTAATAAATTAAGGACATTAAATATGTAATGGTTTAACCCTTAGTTACTGGCGTGCTTTTTCTTTCAAAGCTAGTGGCGTCGGGTTAGCAGTGACCCGA
The DNA here is from genome assembly GCA_946811695.1 of Gonocerus acuteangulatus. NCBI lineage: Eukaryota > Metazoa > Arthropoda > Insecta > Hemiptera > Coreidae > Gonocerus > Gonocerus acuteangulatus. The sequence goes on along the minus strand of OX328124.1, from coordinate 93,213,888 downwards.
ATTTTAAATTGATTTTTTTTTGGTAATGTAATTTAAAAATAATAATTATAAACTCAAATATTTATTGAAATACATGCCATTTATTAAAATAATACAATAAAAAAAAAATCAGTCCCGTAACAGGCCACGAGGGCCCTGAGGGGCAGATACTATAGAGGTATCTGATTCATGACCATACGGCACACTAGGGAGATAGTGTGGTCAGTACTCCGGCCGCCTGATTTTCCCCTTGGCTGCTTCGACTGCTAGAGTCATTAGCACCCAAGGTACCCATTATTAAATTAATTAAAGGCTGGGTTGGCCTAGGGACGGTCAGGGAGGCCGAATTCAACCCATGAACGAAGACACTAGAAGAAAAAATCTTTAGTGCTTGCTCGGGATTTGAACTCAGGTCCTCCAACTTATTAGCCAGTGCTCTACCACTGAGTTAACCTCGCCCCCAAAATAATACAATAGTTATCAAAATTTACATAAAAAAATCATTAAAAAAGTAGTGCTGAATGGAAGGTATATTTACAAAATGAAAATTTATCATTCAATAACGAAAAATGAAAATACTTAAGGCTTAGGTTAATTGGAAACAAGTGAGGAAAGGTCCTTACACACACATTTGCCACATGTGTCATAAAAAGAAGAATATTTATTATCTTTAGTGGCAGGACAAAAACTACACATTTTCCTTTCCTTTCGGCATCATTCTTCTGCCTCATCTTTATTTCCTGGCTGAATAACCATCAAACCTTGTTCTTCCATACATGTCTTGATCTTTTGTTGGAGAGGCCTAGGTAGAAAAAGAATTTGCGACGAACAGATACCATAATTCTTGACTAATTAGGTTTTTCAATAAGCTCTTCCTACCATCAGCTTTCCAGAATCCAGTGACGGTTTTGTTAACAACACATGCCTTTCTAGCGCTGAGATTGATCAAAAGAAAAAATATAGCCTAAGCCAATCTCTTGGTGCGCCATGCATTATAGTTTGCACACATTTGGCCATTGATGTTTACTCCTCCTTTTTAGAACTGTAAAAAGTAATCATGGTTGGTTAATTTTTTCACCCGTGGATTCATCGATTCTTTGGCCAAACTCCATTGTAGTTTTTTGATAACAAAGGTGTTTTCACATTGATCGCCAATCTCACATAGGTAAAGTAGAATTACTAACGTGGTCACTTTGATGAACTACGTCTCCCCCTTCATCTGATCCGCTTTCTCCAACATCTTCCTCTTCTTCCCATTCCTGTCTATCGAGTTCCACCAATATTTCCTTAAAAGTACTAAACAATTTAAATTTAGCTATTAAAAAGAGTGAAAATACTTTAAAAACTGTAAATTACGTCTTACAAATTTTAGGACGTAAACACTGGCGTCGGGTCATAATGGCCTCACGTGTTAGTACACAAAGACTGGCGTCGGGTCAAATAGTCAAATATACACAAAAATACTCCTTTGACGAAAATGTCACTAATACTGAAACTTGACGAAAACAATTCTAGGAGATTACAATGGGTAAGGGTAGACAATTAAAATGAGTTAAAAGGCAAAAAACGAATTAATAAATACCTTCGGGTCAATATGACCCGAAGCCAGTAATTAAGGGTTAAGGAGTAATAATATTTAAAATATTATTAAAGTTCCCATGAAAACGTTTTTACAAACTTGAAGAACCAATACCCTTTTTTTTTTTATCTGAAACGTTGTCATTTCTTGTCGGCGTTTTCGGATTGCCTCATCGGGTCAACGTTAGAAACACATTTCCTCTCTAAAAGGACATAAGAGCTCGCACGAAGCTTCATTCATTACATTTTTTTAATTTCTAACTCAATCAATTTTTAAAAAAAAATATTCCTATTTGTTTTCTTCATCAAGTATTTTGAAAAAAGATCAAATGAGTGCACCGTTCGTAATCTTTGAGTTAATTTTATATTTTATTAAGAAATCTATTTTTAATTTCGTTTATTATATAGCTAAAGTATAGAACTATTTTTTTTTTATTTTTTTTTTATTTTTTATTTTTTTTTTTTTCATTTCTTTACCTGAGTAGTCCAATAAAAATAGTTCCAACAACAATAATGAAGCGGCCAACGGCCATAGCCACGTTAAGCAACGTCGGGCGTGGTCAGACCTGAATGGGTGACCGACCATGTGTTGTTGGCATTAGAAAAGGGTGGTAACCAGTAGATAGCCCGGCTCTAATAGCTAAATAGTTGATGCGCCGTTAAAAACGAAAAAAAATAATGAAGCTATAATTTATAATTAATTGCTAATCATCAATTAATCAATAGTATAATAATTATTTTTGTAATTCTGATAATAATGGCCTAGATGTTGAAGCGCCGCAAAAAAATAATAATAATAAATATAATAATGTCGGCGCTAATGGGCTAGCTGTCGAAGCGCCGTAAAAAAAAGTGTTATAATTAGTTAAGCAACAATTTTCTTGGAAACAAAATAAATTAGAGGCCAATTACTGTGAGATCAATATTTTTGGTCCACAGGTACGAAAGTATGGTAACAGATCTATGGTTAGCTTCCATCTGATAACAGCTCATTGTGGATTCATGAAGCCTGTAGAATATTTCAATCTGTGTAGTTTGTTCGTAATGTTTCACAGTATGCCACTTTAGTTTGGCTTGTTTTTATAATAGGTTTGAGTGAGTGGCACTATATTAGGCTCAGTTTTCTCACATGTATTTTATGAATGCTGTTCAAAGATTCTACGATAAAAAATTGTTAAGAAAATGTTACCCGTAAGCAATTCGCTTCTGAAAGAAAGATAGATTGAATACTAACATTCCTGGCCCAAAGCTTATTCTGTTTTCTTCTTTTTTTTTTAATTTAGACTAGTTGGAGAAATTTAAAAAATAAAAACCTGTATCATGACACTTCTTTATGAACTCAGTTTCTTCGATTTTTCATTTAAATTTTTATTTTTAATTAACTATTTTATTTGTTTCCAAGTTCAGACTTATATATATATATATTATGCTTCCGTATTTTTGTGTCTATTAATAATACATAACAACTTCCAATTTGAACAAAAAAAATTCTCGAATCTTAAAGAAATTAGAAAAAGGTTTGACCCCGACGTGATTTGAACACGCAACCTTCTGATCTGGAGTCAGACGCGCTACCGTTGCGCCACGAGGTCTCGGCAGGAATATCCTAGAATACCGCTATTCCTATTCTATTTAGCATTTTCTTATTCTTCTCGCAGGAATGTAGCTATTCAGGTGGCACTGGTGAAAGAAATTTTGAATACTTTCTAAGGATTGTTGACCACGGATATTGAAATGTCATATGTTGTGCCCGCCTAGACATAAAAATCTGTTTATGGGGTCTCCCGTGGTCTAATGGCTAGCGCCTTGGATTCATAAGCGGGAGATGGTGGGTTCGATTCCCAACCTCCGGCAGGAATTTTATCATCCCACGGCTCGCTGGTAAAATTCCTCGCTGCACCCTGGACGTCGGCGCTAATGACCTAGGTGTAGATGCGCCGTAAAAAAAAAAAAAAAAAAAAAAAAAAAAAAAAAAAAAAAAAAAAAAAAAAAAAAGAAAGAAATTAAGGCTTCTTATTACAGCTAAATAAACGATTGTTTCACATTTGTGTTTCCGGAGTTGCCAGAAAACAGATTTTGTCATTTCTTCCTTTTCAGGGTTTCAGTGTCTTCCTTACCCTCATCTTGCGTTACATTAATTTTTTCCTCAATTCATGTTATCGTCTTTATTCTTAATATCACTCTACCTCTCCTTTTGAAGCCAAAATAATCAAGAATCACTCAGGTTGACTATTACTGGAAGAAGTCAGGACGTTTAAATAAGTTCTGACCCTCTACTAAAATCATTTTCTGATCTTCCCATTATCACCCATAATGATCATTCAACTACCTATTGCTTTTAGATTAAGAACCTTAGGATTATCTTAGATCTATCCTATTCTCCCTTCGATTTATTTATTTTCCTTCGTGATTTTCTTTCTAGAATCACCTTCAGCACGTAATTCCTTAATTCTGCTTTGTTTATAGCGGTCTAAACGCTGCGCTGGAAGCTTGAACGTCTTTTTCGCAAGGCGTAATCAGCTTTGATACCCAGTTCTGACCTCTTTTTTCTATAGTAGGCTATATTTCTTAGATACATTTCGTCGCCAGATAATTCAATCTTATAAATCCAAGTACATCTAGTTCAAATAAAATGTTCTATTCAATCACACATTACCTTCGAAGACGTTTTGAGCATCCACGTTCAAGATCCAACAAAATACGCTGGCATTGTGCCCTTAACCCTAAACATCCTTTATTAATGCATTAATAACAAAATAGTGACATAATAAACAATGAGACAGAACAAATTTACAACGCCCTTCGCATCTTATGAATAGAATAATCAGCACAATATTTGTAGTAGTAGGAGGATTCTGACTGGGATAGTGGGTTTAGCAAGTTACGTCCCTCATGTAACAGCAGTTTTCTTTTAGAAAATGGATTCAGCAGAGAAAAAGATGAAACTTAGCTGAATTAGCCATCTCAATGGTCAACAATTTCTTCTCAACTAATGATAATTATTTTGCCTCTATTTTTTTTTTCATTTATTTATTTCTACTGTGTGGGGCTTCTGGAGAATATTTTGACTGTGGGATGGTTTCAACCAGTAAAAAGTATTATTTTTATTTATAAAAATATTTAATAATTTCTTAATTTTGGGCATTTAATCATTTTCTCACGATTCTAGCTGTGTCTAGAAGAACTGCTTGCTGAAATAATACTACGACTTCTTCTGACAATTTCAGATATTTGGTAGCACTGACTGTTGTATTCGGTAACAAACCATTGGTCGAAATGGACTGTTGTATTCGGTAACAAACCATTGGTCGAAATAATAACTGCAGTAACTCTAGCGGAACCTAATTTATAGAGATCTTTTAACTCAATGGCCAAGTCTTGATATTTTTTTTTTTGGCATATACTTTCCGGATATTTTTATCATTCGGCACTGAAATATCATTTATATCAGCAGTCTTATTATTTCTACTATTATACTTTTATTTTTATTTTGTAATTTCTTATATTGTTTCTGTAATATCTCTGGCTTAATATAATTATCTTTTCAGGTGTTTAGTACGGGAAATGACCGTTTGAGCTGAATTTTGCAAGATGACGGACTGGCAGTGGCGCCCTCTGGTAGCTACCTGCATATTTCTTCTATGCTTCTCTTCAAAAACAGGTATTTAACATACACATAATACTTACTCCATAAAAAGCCATAACCAAAAAAATGGTATTAATTATTCATTGAATGTCACTGTTAACTATAGTATTTTACTGTATGGAATGTGCTCAAAATAAATTTTTAAAAATATTGAAGTTTTTTGACTATTTTTTTTTAAATCTTTTTTTAATTCCATTTATCTGTAAAAATGTTCCTATGTTCATTGGTAAAAAGGAAGCAGAAATGTAGAGAGCCGACGAGAAACATGTGGAGTCTCTATTCATACCCTCTGCTTTATTCATACCAATATGGAGATGAAAGAGTAGAGTCAAACCAAGGGCAAGCTTTCTTCCTCAGGAATATCCATCCGAGTTAGCAAGGCACAGGGAGCCCCAAGATCAAACTCCTCGATTTGTGTGCTACACTTAAATATGGTTGGCGTTCCCTTTTAGAATATTATAAAACAAGCAAAAGAAAAAGAAATACAAAAAATGTTAGAAGAAGCATATCTCACATCTTTTCGTCGGTATGATATATTTGAGATATTTACATTAATCTCCTAATGGAACGCATTTAGAAATATATTTCAAACAGGAATTATAATGAATTTCTCAGTGATAGAATGTATATATGAAATATTGAAGAATTATTAACATCTCTTTTAATAATAAAAATTTAATTAGTATTATTTTAGTTGAGAAGGTATTCCTGCATTGCCAAATAAAATCAAAACAGCCAAACTTCGAAACAACGGTCAGATTAGAGACAAATGACCCCGAACTAGTGGAGGCTGTATATCGCGATAAGAAGACATATTATATTAAAAATGCTGGAAGCACATTCAGTAGATTATGTGGTGGAAAAGGGTTTATGGTTCGGTGTAAGATGGCTTATTTTCAAATTGAAGGGTTTGTTGCAAGAAAGAGGTAGCTCCATCCTACCGCTGATTGGAGTTATAAACACTTAAATAATAATAGAAACATCTTGTGCAAAAAAAATAAATAAATAAATAAATAAACTCTCTAGCGTTGCTTGAGAGAATGTGGTGGTTGAAACGCTAATATTTTCTGTTTGTCAGAACAATAATTTTACTGCACTTTCTTCTTTCATTTTCTTTTAATAAAAATACATTATAATGATACATTTTGATGACTAGTAATACCAACAAGGATGAGGATACATTTTATTTATTTAACAACTTTTTCCGAGACAATATATTCCTGTAGTCTTCGCATTCTATTTTTTGGGGAAAGAAAGAGGTAGCTCCAAGAATCATCCACGTCTCGATTTTTCAAATAAAAATACTTTTGGACTATTCAAACACTAAACTTGACTATAAGCAATACAAATATTTACATAACTTAAAATTTGAATTCCTTAGAATTCTGAGGGGTCTTTTAATTTTATTATTGTTCTTTTGGGGAGGGGGATGTTATTGTTTATTCTTCGAATTTTGTTAGATTTTAAAAAAAAAAAAAACTTTACTTAGTATATACCTAAAATAACTCGGAATCATGTCTTAAAATTTCTCTGATATAGCAAAGTCATAGTTATTGAATAGCTAGTCATAATAAGCCAACAAACAGATGGAAATTTAGTGACATCTTTATCTTTTTCCTATGATATTAATGACTGTTTTGTTGTTGATCGATTCGTTACAAAAACTAAATTATTATATTTATAAGAGGATCATTTCAACCACTTCCACCGTTAAAATTTCAAGGGCTGCGAACAAAATAAAATGAATTTAAAAATAATCGTGCTGTGCAGTCAACAACCCGATAAAGTTGGTTAGCCTACTTTATTAATTAATTTTGATTGATAAAATTTTCTCTTTCTTCTAGGACGGGATATCCTTCTCCCTTTATTCTACTGGTTTTACTAAAATAAGTTTCAAGTCAGTTCCCCTTTCTTACATTCAGGTGACCATTCTTTTAACAAATTAAAAACGTGTTAGGGATGTAATTATGTTTTTATTATTTCGTCATTTTTGCATGTGTTTTTGAGCGTCCAAAAATTATTAAAACTTGTTAGAAGCCAAGAGCATGTATTCATAAGAGTTTCAGTTCTCATTCTTAAAGTACATAGTTTCATCTTTGTATTTATTGCCGCATTGTATTAGTGTGAATCGCTTGTAAAAACTAGAATGTAAATAATGAGAAAATTTCTCTTAGCCAAATTTATGAATGAAGTTTCGGTTTATTGAGGCAATTTCGCATGCGAAATCTTACTATAAACTTTATAAAGAAAGTCGCATATCTTACTGATTGCAAATTCATAATACGATTTTTACAACAGTTGGGATCTTTAACCGTTTTCAGTCCTAAACCAGTTCCAATTGAAATGTTATGACTTTCTTATTATTATTTGCTTTCTTATTTTTTTTATTAAAACATTTCAATGACCAAAACAATGATTTATTTTATGTTGTTTTTTTTTTTTTTTTTTTTTTTTTATCGTTCTCAAATGGGAAGAATGGCCTATTGAGAAGCCAAAATAGGGAATAAGTCGTATTTCATTATTTATTTATTTTATCAATTATATTTCAACTAGATCATACAAAAATACTATTTTTAATAAAATTATAATAATTAAACATATTTAGCCTATGCCGCAGCACTCTTGACACTGTAGCCTTGCGTTGGACGCGCACAGGCCATATCTTTCCTGAGCAGATGACATCAAATAATTGATTTCAGATTTTCTCCGAAATATTCAGATCTGACTTTGGTTCAGTTTTTCCGAGAATTATCCTAAGTAGGTACATAGAGACTTCGCTCCTAAAATTGAAGTTGGTCATACTCCCTGTTCCATTTATCTTGGAATCAATGTAGCAGCAAGTGACTTATAGAAAGCATGGCAGACTACTAAAATCTATTGGTTGTGAATTAGTGAATTGTGGAAATATTTCATTTATATTTACGAAAATAGATGGTACATCGCTCTTTTCAGCACATTAAGGCATAACACGTTTTAATTGTCTTGTTTTTTTAATTGTTTAGGTTGGAAAATTTTTTCCCCTCTAGAAAAAACAAAGGAGCCAGAAATTACCTCTTCTTTATCAATACAATTAACATCTGTTTCGATTAAATTTGAATTATTCAAAAATATACTAACCTAACCGCACAAATCCTTTCGAATGACTGGATCCAGGATTTCTGTATCAATATCTTGCTATTATCTTTATCAATATAAGTGCTATTATTTAATTTGTCCATTTGCTCTAATTAATGGAAATATTCGACTGCTTTCACCACAGTTCGGAACACCTTTTCATTTTTTTTTTTTTTTAATTTTACGAAACAATATAAGTAAAAGACTTGTAAAACAAGAGGTACTACTTGCCAGTTCAAATGTAGAATGGAAACTGAATGTGAAAGCAGGCAATACACTGAAAGATAAAAATTTTGAGAGATTCACGGTATACTTCTCAAGCTCAACTACATAAGCCGTACAGGCGTAACCGTATTATAATAAATGTGATATTATATCGTTAAATATATATTTGTAAGAGTTTAAAAAAATTGGGGTCTAGTTTACGCCATAGGGAAAATACAACAATAAATAATAACATATACAAAAAAACAGCTATTTCATAAATTTCGTGAGTCAATTCAGATTACATTTCCAGGTTAGAAAAAATATTTTTGGTCAATTTAATACTTTATTTAATTGTAATTATATTAGTTGAAGGTTTGATGTAGTGGAAATATGATTAAAACATGAAGTTTCCAAACGTGAACAATGGTCAGTAAACCGTTTAAAGCAGAGAGTAGAAGCGATAGGAATGTGAAAATGGAAATTGTTTTGAATTTCTTGGATTTTAATGTTCTTGAAAGGTTTTGAGTTCAAAGAAAGATAACACGAAATAGATAATAACTTCATATCTTCAAAGAATAAACGCGGAAAACTCGTTATTTTTCTTACTCTGACCGATTCTAGGCTTTTATCATGTTTTTCAGCCCCTCTTTAGAACATTTCCAGTTCAGATGAAAAGTATCAACCCGTTTTTTCTCAGTTCTCAACTTCGGAAACAAGCGTCTTCACTGGTCAAGAATTTAAATTTATATATATATATATATATATATATATATATATATATATATATAGGTTTATGTATTTGTGTTTGTGTACATTAAATATAGTATATGAAGTGAACTATAAAATATAAAGAAATAAAAATGAATAATTAGAATATATTAAAAAAAAAAAAAATAAACATAACAATAAAGTGATTAAAAAATCAACAAAAATTTCAAATGTTAATAGCAATTGTATTGCGAAAAGAGAATATTTAATTTTAAATATTATTAGTGTTATCATACTAAAAAGGTATTTGTTTGGTAAATCGCGAGGGAAAGTATTTATTTGACGACCCCCCCAAGCTGGGACTCATGACTTCTCGTGCTGCTGGTGACAGGGAGTTTGCCATCTCCACTAACTGGTTGGCAAGCTGCAAAGGAACGTTTTCTCTCAGTTTTTCTCACTATTTACTACAAATAGAATACCTATTAACTAATACGATATTATATTATCAATATTGAATATTTCTCTCATACACTATTTTTGGAATACTTCTTTTAGGTTTATTGAGAGGTGATCGTTGACCGTAGATGATGCAAGGTAGGGATTGTCGGGGTTCGGTCACTGCTACTTAATAAAACTACATTTTATCATATTATTGTGCCGACGTTTCGGCTTGAACTTCAAGCCTTCATCAGGGCTGCAAAAAACAAGTAGGACGGATGTAATACTGAAATATACATACATACATATATATATATATATATATATATATATATATATATATATATATATATATATGCCTACATACACATACATACATATATGGAAAAAGAAAAAAACATAAAACCATAAAATACTAGATCATAATATATAGAAGAACAATGTGCTCTAGAAGTCTTCGGATTATTAGGAGAACAGATATAAGAATAACAGATTACATATTAGATTAGATATAAAAATAATCCGAACACTTCTAGAGCACATTGTTCTTCTGTATATTATGTTCTAGTATTTTATGTTTTTATGTTTTTGTCTTTTTCCGTATATGTATGTATGTGTATGTAGGCATATATATATATTTATATATATATATATATATATATATATATATATATATATATATATATATATATGTATATTTCAGTATTACATCCGTCCTACTTGTTTTTTACAGCCCTGATGAAGGCTTGAAGTTCAAGCCGAAACGTCGGCACAATAAAACTATTTTTATGATAAAATGTAGTTTTATTAAGTAGCAGTGACCGAACCCCAACAATCCTTTAGGTTTATTTTCCCTCCCCTTCTTGGATCTAAAATTATTTTATGAGACCACGCACAGTGGGGCCAAAGAACATTTCTTGTTTCAAAAAAGGCTACAGCCCCTTAATCTTAACCGATTTGAATACTTAAAAAAAAAAAAAAAAGAAAAAAAAAATGGAAGCTAATAAAATGTAGAAGAGCTCTATCAAGCCAGATATATGTTTTTTGTTTCCCCTGTTTATTAAATTACCAGTAAATAATCCAGGAACGTTTACAATTGAACATAAAATAATATTTTACTATACATCTAACTTATATCAGCACTTATATCGTTTAAATTAAACATTGAAATCCTAATTCGACTTGGAAACAATCAGGCTGACAATGAGATTAATTGAAATAATATGATTTTTGAATGGTTTGAAAATAGATTTTGATTTCTTCCAAGTCTAATCTGGAGTTGAATGTTTAATTACGATATCGGTGCTAATATTAAGTTAAATGAAAATTGAAATATTATATTATGTTCAATTGTAAAAGTCCGTGAAATATTTACACGTAATTCAATAAACAGGAGAAACAAAAAAACAAAAATCTGGTCTGAAAAAGTTGTTCTAAATTTTATTAGCTTTCATTTTTTTTTTTTAAAAAGCATTTAAATCGGTTAAGCATTTAAGATTTTGAACACGAAATGTCATTTGGCCCCACTGTGCCAAGCTATACAGAAAATATTGTTACTTGTGTAATCGCCAATGAAGTTGGGGGAAAAAATGCTTAAAATATAGACATTAGAAAATGTAGGGGTCTCCCATGCCATGGGACATATGCGCGCTAGCCACTAGACCATGGGACCCATGGTCTAGTGGCTAGCGCGCTGGATTCATAAGCAGGAGATGGTGGGTTCGATCCCCACCGGCGGCAGGAATTTTCTCATCTCAGGGCTCGCTGAGAAAATTACTGGCTGCACCCTGGATGTCGGCGCTAATAGCCAAGATTTTTCGATGCGCCGTAAAAAAAAAAATAAATAAAATAAATAAATAAATTAGAAAATGTATTCACCTAACAAGTTCCCAGATTAATTTCGATCTTGAGTAAGACATCTTCCACCTAGAATATTGACTGTGAATCAAGTCAGTGAGTAGTTTGAACCAAAGAGAAACATCCTCGAGATTCTGAGTTAAGCCCGCTGAGCTAAGCATCGAGCTCAAGGAGAGCCTGTTACCTAATTACTTCTACTAACTGGGTGTTGGCCAGCTACTAGGGACTGGTGTTTTCCATCAGCTCTTATCAATTATCCGAAAACTGTCCTTCTAGTGGGCTAACGAGACATTCTAAAAGCCTTTCGTTCATCTTACTTAATATAAATATTTTGTGGTATCTCATAAATGATGAATTTTTATATTGATACAAGAAGCGGGATGGGTAGCGTGATAATGATCAAATATAACGTTTTGCAATACACCTAGTTTTAGCCATTTCGAGCACCATTTACAGTTGCTATTGTGATAGATTGTATGAATATTCGGAAATCATATGCCGAGACACTACGCGTATCAGGACTTCGCCATACAGCTGAAAGACGTGTATACGTTTGATTCCGCAAGGACAACAGCCCTCATAATCTCGACCAACAAGCTCATTCCAAAAACAAGAATTGCCGCAAATGCCTACCTGAAACTGTCGGAGGACCTAATTAAAAATGCCCAACGAGCAGTACTGCTTGATACCTCCAAAACGGTTAGAAAGTTTTTAAATGAACGCCCGTAAAAAAGAACAAAACAAAAAAGACAACGAATTCTTTCGGTTGGCAATAGCCCCCAAAAGAATTTATCCCAGGAAACTGAGGAGAAAATCCCCCATAATATATATATATATATATATATATATATATATATATATATATATATATATATATACTTTTAGGTGTATCTCATTAACACCATTGCTTTAATGATTCGAAGCAAATAATATTTAGCAAGAGAGCATTATATTTAATTTTTTGAAGAAATTTAACTGTTTCTGAAGAGAGTGAAAACATGGTTTGCCGAAGATTGATTGACTAAGACAAGGAATCGAACGGACAGCTGACCGAATTCCTACCGATCTAGTAGAACAACACCCCCAGAGTTTGTAGGATTTAACTATTGCCGACAGCTGACCGAGGCTTATGCTCCTCTAAGCCCTCTTCCAAGCCCTTCTGCTTTCTAAGCTAATTACAGCTTCTAACTAGATCTAGGTAGCTTTTCTATCTCTCCATCTATGAAAGTAGAACTCTATTCTAAGCTTTACTTAACAAGAACTGCTGACTTTTTATTGAACCAGTGAACAAAGGTTTCAAAGAACTGTTAATACCTTAAAATTATATATATATATATATATATATATATATATATATATATATATATATATATATATTTAGAACTGTCGGTTTTTTCGTGACCTATGTGTTATGACTAGGGAACGGATGTTATTGTATTTACATATTCTTTTCTGCATCTTAAATCGTAATTTTTGATGGAATTCTGCACGTTTTAAGTGATTTTAAAGCATTTAAACAGGTTTTGATTTTACATATTTTGACAAAGATCCATATTTTTACATATTCCGCCATAAATACTTATTTTTGATATTATTTTTTTTTTTCTAATCGAAAAAATAAAGGGGAACCCGAGAAAGGAAATAATGCTTTACCCATTAAGTCTAGGTCACTGTGTATTTTTTAATTGCAAGAAACAATGGTGGCTGGCAGCCATGCTTCCCCGGCGCTAATGGTCTAGGAACAGATGCGTTTTAAAGAAAATATATTACAATTTATTTTTTAATAATTTTATTATTCAATCTGCTCTCTAAAACAAATGAATAAGCGAAAGAATCATGCCGATATCATTTTCCAAATTCGAAATATAGAATAACGAATTTTCAACCTATTTTATTTTATTTCTTAGCCCCTTTGGGCGCATTGGACGAAACTCTCGGACGCGTGTTGACTATTTTTCGATGCTGAATCACCAGAAAAGAATGTGCCTGATCGGTGACCCCACCAGTTTTTATTCTTCGTAAACGAAAGCGTTTAAGAATTATAGTGGTGACAAGTAAATAAATTTGTGACATTAATGGCAGATTAATAGGTAACGGATGTAATTGTATTTACATACTTTTCGGATTCTTAAATCGTAATTATCGTGACCCCACCACTGCATTCTCCCCTTATGAGATGAGACCACGTTAGGCAATTTAAAAATGCACTTTGTAGCAAATCATTTTCTTATATAATGTTCATCTGTGGAAATTTTCAACGTCTTTTTCCCCTTTTAAAATAAGTTCCTAATTTTTATTTATGCTTTTTTTCAATATTTTATGGAGTTTTAGTCATTGTGCTATAAATATTTTCAACTTTTGTTCTTTCCATATATAATAACAGATTTCTTAATAGCTATTTATGCTTTTATTTTGAATATTTTATAGTGTATTTGGCATTTTTTTACTATACATTTTCTAATTTTTATAGCATATTACATTGTAATTAGTTAAATATATATGTCCTTTTTTTCGGAATTTTATTTTACATGAACGTTCGTTTCCCAGTCATGACATTCCTCGACAGTACTTCCTTGTAGCGTCAACATTTTTCTCGCTAAAAGGCTATTTTTCCAAGAGAAGAAGCCGGAAAGAAGGACTTGTGGTCAGCCGACAATAGCCTGCCCCTTGTTGCCCTTTGCCTCGGCCTAACACTAACTCCAGCTGGAAAGCCTGTCAGAATCATTAATACTCTCCGATTTATCGATCCCGCAAAGGCCGTCATCAGCAATTCTCCTCAGGCTCGCCTTGTTTATTTAGTCGTAAAAATCACCGTCAGAATGCTTTAATGTTAAGATGTTGCTAGAAAATATTTTATTTGAAGATGAACTTGTGCGGTGAATGTTATCAAATCGCTTATTTGCTGTGCACGAGGAATAATTTCTGTAATTATTCTAATTGTACCAAGTCAATAATTAAAATAAATAAAAATAAAAACTGGTAAATAGAGAAAAATATGTCCCACTCGCAGGAACTGCGTCATCCTAGCGCGGTTCGGTTCATATCCCTAGTGCCATTACTAAAGGAATATAAGCAGTTATTAATAGGTTTTGATCATTCGTGAAAAATATAAAACCAAATCAAAGAAGGAATATTTAAGTCGCCACAACAGAAAACTGACAGTATCCTTAGCGGAAATCACTCCATCCTCTGTCACAACGTTTGCTCTTGGAAACACAATAACACTGTTTCACATTTTCTTGCTTTGTTATATTAAAATTCTCATTTTCACGTTGGTTTTTTTTTTGTTTTTTTCCTAACTGTCTCAAAAAAAGAAAAGAAAAAAAAAAGTTAGGCAAACAGATACAAAACTCCGTTCACAAGAGCAAAACAACTTTAACGTTTGATGCACTTATTTCTCCGATTGAGAATGCCCCATTGAAAATTACATTAGATTTCTTCGAATCTTTTCATTCGAATTACATTAGGTTCCTCATAACAATCAAATTACACTAGGTTCTTCATTACATTATAGATTTCTGAGGTTGACTCCGCTGATGACAGTTTTTATTAACTCGATCTTTGCGATTGTTCCAACTCTTGAACTTCTTTTGGCTGCCCTTCCTCAGGTCCATTGGTACTACTAGTAGTTCGTCTTCGAGGACTCCTAGCTTGTTGGAGAGGCACATATAAAATATTGGAGACTTCATTCTCTTCAGGGTTTTTTTTTCAACATTTTCAAACGCGCAACCATTTTATCCTTTAAACTTAAAGCAGGCACCAGCGGAGTACACCAGGCTCCGTTTTCTATCTGTCAAACCTGTCAAAATGCCTGGTCGTCCGATGCCGTTTATATTCCGAACCCTTGTCCAACTCCACATACCAGCCTTCTCGTCCCTGACAAAGAGAACTCTGAATATTGTCATTTATTGCAGAGCGCAACAGAAGCGAGGCAATCTGTAAAATTCCTATGATGTTTACAGAATACTAGTCTCTCAAGAATCTTATGAGTTTTTAATAATGAAGTATAGATTTTGAGGATTTATGTTATCAATAATTTTCATCATTATATTAACTAAACGGATTTTAAAAAATAAACGTGTTTTTATTACAATGCTTTTAAAAAAATAAATGAAATAAATTAACACTTCCATAAATATTTATTAGCACAATATTAAAAAGTTTATATATATATATATATATAAGCCATTAATCATCATCATACATACCTGGGGCACACTTTACCACACGTGCCTACTGATGTTAGAAAATCAGGAGTGCCTACTGCATTAATCCTGTTAAGTTTATAACAGTAACATCATGTTTACTTTCCCTGTAATGATTTACTTCTGTTTTTATAATTTCTTTGAAATAAAGATACTCCTGCGGGTTCGGTACGACAGAGTACTCAGTTTCCATAATTGATGGATTATGTCCTTCCGTTTCTTTTAAACAAGGTATTTTAGGCTGTTTTAATAGACCTTCGTCATTGCCAGAATGAGATTATTTAGTCATATCTGACGCTTTTGTAATTGATATTCTTAGAAAATTATAATTAAAAATAATTCCATAAAAATAAGAAAAGGAAGATAAACAAAGACCTATGTAATTTCAAGTGGAATTATTGACAGATTCATCCGAATGCTATAATCCTAATTCTTATGATTTCGAGTACATATTTAAGGTTTTTTTTTG